>ML784598.1:256633-316774 GCA_009831015.1 Picea engelmannii
ATACACTTTAAACCTAATTTATGAATTATATCTCTATAAACCAGCATAATTAATTTTTTTCAAATACAACACACTATATTTGAAAGGAAAAATAAAACATAATGACAAGAACCTTCTAAGGGGACCTTTCTTCTATTTTTTTATTTTATTTTTAAGAATGAAGAACAATTTAAATTATCACATATATGGTTCCATACCAAATGAGTTTCACATCCAATTGTATTTAACATGTTTTATAAATTTAAAAGAATGAATAACACTTTAAATTATCACATTTATGGTTTCACATTTATGGTTCCATGTCAAATGAGGGTCACATCCAATTATATTTAACATGTTTAATAAACTTATGTTAAATACGTAGATTATTGTATTAAAGGATTGAATTCATTATTTAATTATTATTTTTTATTTATTTTAAAAATCAAAACTAAAATATTATAATTAAATTTTATATTTTATATTTATGAAATTAAAATTGATTTTATAAAATAAAATATTTTTTAAATACAATATAAAGTATAATATTTTTAATAAAATAAAAAATTGATTATAGAAATTTTTTAAATAATAATATATAAAAAAAATTGATTATAGAAAATGTATGTTTTCCATAAACAATATACTTACATACTTCATCTAAAATTCTTAGTAAGAATTAAATTTCTAGAAAATGGTTTTTTTTTATTTTTAATTTCATCAAATTTAAAAATTTGTTTGTCTAAGTGAAGGTGGTATTTGTTAAAATGTAAACTTATTTTTAAAAGAAAATAAATATTAAAATTATATAATAAACACAATATTAAATACCATAACACTTTGCATTTGGTATTCTCTCCCTTATATATATTAATGTCTTTGGCCTTGGTTTTTTTAATATTTTGTTTAATTTCATATAATTAAACTCTAATGTACTTCACCATTATTGACTCAATGCTTCTATACACTTGTCCCATGCATTAGCAATGGCCATGGTGGTGAAGTCACCATTATTGACTCAATACTTCTATTCACTTGTCCCATGCATTAGCAATGGCCATGGTGGTGAAGTCTTAAGTGAAAATCCTTTTACAACTTATTGTTGTTGTTTATTGTCATCTTCTAGTTTGTTGTTGTCTATTATTACCATCTTTTAGTGTTGGTTCTATTCTATCTACTTAGATAGTCATTTTCAAGGGCTCATATGTCAAGTTGAAGGGTCACTTCTGTTAAGTAGCTTGCATCACCATATACTACATTACATTAGGATTGAAACTAGTTAACACTCCTCCTACATGTTTTTATTATATTTTCTTCACCAAAATCCTTACATGATATCACCTCATTTTGCACACAAGGTGCTTGATGTGGGTTGAAAAGACACAAAAACCAACGATGAATATCACTCTTGTGTAGGGCGCATGTAGAGATGTCTTTGCATAAGCTAGCCTATTGCCTCAAACAATAATGTAATGATTATTGTAAACTATGCACCTTGAATTGTTTTCTATTCTCGATTGATGGGTTGCATGCGCATTGATATTTTTATTTTTGTTCCATGATTCATCCAAACCTGCACCTCTAGATTGGGAACATGAGTGAAGGAAAATAGGAAAATAAGAAAACAACAAATTAAATTTCAATACTTAAGAAAAATGCATAAACGACATGTCAAAAAAGCCTATGGGAGAGCATGAACTATGTGCAATTTTATTTTAATATAATTGAAGTGTTATAATGCCTCTAGAGGAAATAAATACTTATACCTACTAGGCTTAGATGACCCCCTTAAGTTGCTTGTGCAAAAAACTAATCTTTATCAGTAACCACATTTCATAAATCCAATTTTGTTACGTTACTCACCTTAAAGAAGATGAAATATGGCACTACGTCTAAAATTTGGCACTACGTCTAATATTGAGAATAACTCAAAAATTTATGGTTGTTGTTCAACTTCAACCTTGAAACCTTTTCAATAAACATGTATAGTAAAATGTTGGCCTTTAGGTAATAGCTCTAGGCTATTTTAGGCAGGCGTCAATTTTAATCCCTAGTTTTGACCCCTGTGATGTATTACATCAGATTATGTAAATGTTGTAAATATGTTAGTATGGTTTCTAGTGTAGAGATCAAGGCCAAGGCCTGACTATTGAATGGCTAGGCATGTATGATATAAATATACATATATGGACCATGTGTTAGAATTTTCATGGTGAATTAAATCTATGTAAATATTAATGATGGAATGTAATATATAATGGTCCAAGATGGAAATAAAGAGAACGAGAGGGGCCATGATTCCATTAGAGGGAAAGATGAAAGAGGTCCTATGGAAAAATAATCCTCTATTGCCAAGTGTTAGTTTTAGAACTCATATCTTTCTATCATGTGCCTTAAAGGAACCCTTCCAACTCCTTTGACTTATCAAACCAATCAATGAATACATCTAAGAGGTTGGTGGGGAAATTATTCTCACGTAGTTATAGGAGTATAGGTTGAGTACAGTCATCATGGGAAGTGCAAGAGTCCTAAATTACCCTAGTAAGAGGTATTTTCATTCATCATTTCCACCAATCCTCTCATTTCCATTGACCTTATCATTTTTGGAAGAACTCTTGCATGCATGCTCTATGTAGTGACAAAGGTAAATCCAAGATCTCTCTAGTAAGTGCTAACCAAGTAGAGAAATTGATTAGTTTTAGTAAGAAGTTCATATTGTAGTTCATGTTGTGTTCTCCATTGCCACCCTTAGCAATCTGGAAATGAACCCAAAATCAACATTGTGAAGAGGAAAATTGTAGAATTGAGGTGAAATATAGTTGGTTCTATGTGAGCATAAAGGTTAGGAAAGATAGGAATTCATCATCGACTATTCATTTTTTTCTCTTTGGATGCTTGAGAGCCACTTATTTTTCTTGCAGGAAATGTTCAAAAATCATATAACATATTGGATTCTTTCTATCCACGTTGAAGAGCATAAATGATCTAGATTATTTTTGGCCTGAAATGAGAGCGGAGGTATAATAACGAAAATGTACAAAGATATATCAGATATCCAATAATATAACAAAGATTTATCATAGATGTAACCATAAACATAGAGATACAATAATACACAATTTTCCATTAATGAGTGAAATGTACAAGACTGTAAAAATACAGAGTGAAAGATTCGCTAGAATGGTGGGAGCTTATCTCTGAAAAGAGATGTGACGGCTACTCACATTCGCAAGAATATGGATTACAATGAGGCTCTAAAATCCTTTTTAACATAAATAAAATCCAAAACCATAACCCCGGAAGATGAAAAGTCGACAGTTTTGCAGACCCCGTTTTGGGTAGTTTGGTGTATCAACTTCTCTGGGGCATAACTTTGGCATACAATCTTTGTTTGGGGTGCACAATAGCTCATTGGAAAGGTATTGTCGAGGAGATTAATTTTTGGGGCTCAATTAGATATTTTGTCTATCATTGAGGTGCTTGGTCCCAAAATAACTTCCTTTAGGCCCTCAAAATGGCCCCAGAAGTTTAGGAACCGAAAAACTATTAAAAATAATAAATTGCCAGAAAACTATTTTGAGCTAGTTGGAATAGGTGGGTGGCCATCGATATCCACCTAGATAATTCCTCCCTCCTTAGGAATAAATTATCTCCATTGCATTGATTTCCCAAGGGAGAGGGAAAAGCATTTGTTGAATCTGCATCTTGATGAGTTGATTGCATTGTTGGAGAAGTTATGTTGCTTAGCTTGTTGAAGGTTGTCACACAAACCTGTGGCTGGAAGGGTTGGAAATTTTTAACCAGTATGGATACATGAGATGATTGTGTGCAGAAGGGATCCTTGCACTTTTCTTCAATCTTAATAACCTTCTTCTACTAGGCAGAAGGTGTTTGAACTAAGGCTGCAATTGTTGCATTGTCCTTATGTTCACCTTTTGAACAGATTGTGAAGAAGCTGAATTTTGTACTATGAGATACTACCTTGCAAAAATGTTTAGGTGGGATAGTAGTTGGAACTACCTCTGGTATCCTGTAGAGATGACCCCCCAGAATAACAATGACACTACGGGGTTGAGACTCATAGATAGAATGGTGTTTCCACATATATGGTTGGCCCAAGAGAACATCACAGACATCCAATGGGGAAACATCACATAATACCTCATCCTTGAAGGGTTGGATGTTGTAAGACAATCGACACTGTTGGATGACAAGGCGATCGCATCCCTAGTGAAGCCACCCGATGTTGTATGGCTGCGGGTGTGGTGTTGTTGACGATCCCAATTGTTTGATGACCTTTGTTGAGATGAGTTTCTTCTAGCTTCCGCTATCAACAATAAAATGCAGGGGGGTCCCCTTCACCCACATGTGTGAATTAAAAAGGCTCTCCTCCTCCTCGGGGATTTGCTAGTTCTTCTGGTTGAATTTTTGCAATCACGACAATAGCAGTGGGGCCTGCGTCGATGATCTGTCTTCTACCAGTATTTTTGGAATCAGATTCTAAATCAGGGTTTGGCTCCTTATCTTTGATCTCAGTCACTAATGATTGTTTTGAGCGACATTCATCAGTGTTGCGCCAGGGAATTTTTTGGAAATCGAACCACTTTCTAGTGTCCTTCCTCGTCTTTTCGTTACCCTTCTTTTCATGTGGCTTGGACGTATTTTTGGGAAACTTTTTGTTAGGGTGATCTTTACAATACTTTGGTTGTTTTGGATTTGCAGACCCAAACTCCTGTTTGTTCTGGTGCCTAAATTTATGTTCGATTTTAACATCATATCTATAAGCAACACCCATTGATGAGATGTCCATAAAATCAATTTCAGTTTAGATGCATCTGTGTAGATCCCCACGGTATTTCAGAACCAAATCTTGCTTGGAGTCTTTCATACCCAGCTTGGTGTGCAAGGTATGGAAGGTATTGGTGAACTCTGCGACTACTTGGCCCCTCTCTTAACATAGCATGGTCCATTTCATGTATCATTCGTCATAGTTACCAACAAGGTAATAATGTTCCTTAACCACATCCACAAAAAATTCCTAAGTGGGATCAACCCCATATATTCCAAACACCTCTGTGGATCTTTGCTCCCAGTAAGTTTGACATGGGGGAGAGCCTTAAGGAGTGTGAAGGTGATCTTTTCCCTGTCAGAAAAAATGTGAAAAGAGAAATAACCTTCTATCAAATTTAACCATTTGTCTAGGGCATCTGCATCTATCTGACCTTCAAATACGGGAATATAAAAATTAATCTGTACCTTGAAACGAGAGGTGCTTCCAAAGTGTGTTGTGGGTGGGAAATCCCTCCTACAGACTAGCACTAAGGGTTTTTATCATGCATGAAGAAATGACCTAAAGATTCTTACTTCTTACCATCATCCCATGCCTAAACCCCCATCACTCATATGTAAATACAAGGCTCAAGAGATTAAGTTGATGTACCTTATTCTTTGTGTTTGATGTCAATCCATTTTCACACTTGGTCATTCTTTGACTGCAACTCTCCTCCCAATGCTGAGCTACATTCACAAAAGACAAACAAAGAACTCCACATGCATTTTATCTATGAACTAATGGATTAGAGATTTAATTAATCATACAATCAATATTCAAATAATGACAATCTCATATGGCAAGACGGGAAAATCAATTCTTTTATTAACTTCACAATGATACCTTACAATGATAAAGTCGGCTACTGCACTTCAATCCTGGTCCTGGGCTCTTCTTCCACTGTCTTCCAACTGCTTTGCTCTATACTTCTCTTTTCACAAGGATGGCTAAAGGTTGGGACAAAGGGAATGTTCAATCGGGTATAGTTTCTTTACTATGATTTTTCTCCTTTCAAATGGGACCCCTACCCATTCTTTTATAGGTTAGAAGGAGCTAGGTATTTGGTCAAATGACCGACCATGCATGGTCGAAAGGTTTAGTTAACTTACCCAAAGTTGTGTGTTATGTCAGAAACTTTCCTTTTTTCGTGCTTTTGTAGGTACACACGGGTTGTCTTGGGTCAGTGATCATGTACACGTGTGCAGTAATGGAGCATGGAGTGTGGGCCTTTATAAAAGGGGTTTTTAAGAAGAGTTAATCAGTAGTGTTTTGGCAAAGAAGGAATCTGAGATGACCTGATCCCAGGTAAACATGTCTGGTGCAAATTAGGGTTATAATAGATGCCCCCAAATGTGTGAGGTCAGAAGAGCATCTGATGGCCGAAATACTTTATCAATCTTCACCAACGTTCCAAACAAGTGAGCCCAGGGACCAGAAATCAGGAGGTGTCATCTTTAAAATAATAATTGTCTCACCGAGGCGGGCATACCCATGCTCGAGATGAAATAAAATCATGGATACCAATCAAATACACTGTAGATCCATGTCATATGACTATATAAAGTGTAACCATGAGCAATACACAGTGGATCTACATCTCAAAATCAAAAAGATATACATGTATAGTATCCATCTTCTAGAAGTTGATAAGGCCTGATGGCTGGAGATGAGGTATTCAGAGCTCGAGCAACAACTTCAAAAATCTTCAAAACTTGGGTAGGAGTGTAACATGAGTGTATGAATTCACTACCTAGAGGTCTTCGACAGCTCGTCAGTCATGGACTAGAGAATCTTGATGATCAGACTGAAGGCTTCATTGACTTCGAACAAAGACTTGATTGAACTTTCGGGATGGCTGAGAATGAGGGCAAGAGACAAACTGCAGAGGGGCCAACTCAGGCTTGGAAAAACTTCCCTTGGACAATAGCATGACAAATGATGAGACTCAGGCAACATGGCATTAACATAAGTTCACAAGGAAGGAGGCAATGCAAACTCTCCATATGTTCGGAAGAATAACCAAACGGAGGAGGACATAGCTCAATGTAGCGGGAACAACTTCCTAAGGTCATATTAAATCAAAGGGCTTGACGAACAAATGGAAGGATGTGCTTTATCCAAGGGCGACTCATTGTGCTGTAAATACAAAGAAAATACTTTTCCCTTCCTCTTTTTGGGGTATATTTGATTTTTTTGTTTTTGTTTTTGTCTTTTTTCAATAATTGGAAAAAGAATAAAAGAATGTTACGTTACAAAGGAGGGATGAGTGTCACAAACATACAAGTTCGAGGCACAAGGACAAGACTGATGTTCAAAGTAAGGACAATCAGGAAAAATCCCTCCTGGGGCCAAAGGTGTCAAGATGCAGAGGAAAAGTGCTACAGGGCTTGTGTATAAGGCATGCTTCAGATGGTTCAGTTGAGAGCAACATGGAGCCAGCATTAGACCAAATATGCAGGTATGCAAATGCAGTTAACAAAACACACAATGGTAATGTCCTTCGATGTAAGTTTAACGAGCCCAGAGAAGGTAAGCTCAACAGTCTTTCATATTTAGAGAGTCTGGAAAAACGTAAAAGGAGACTCCGGTGGGGTACCTTTTTTGAAGGTAGTCTAGTTGGTTCGAAAAAGGGGTAAACTAGCGCCGACAAGACATCTATTCAAAACCATTTTAACGAGTGTGATAAAGACAAGATCACTCGGTGATTTTTTTCATTTTTAAGGAGTCTGAAAAAAGCTTAACTATGGACTCCGTCAGTAATGTTCTTCTAGACCATTTTAACGAGTGTGAAAGAATAAGGTCACTCGACAATCTTTTCAATTTTAGGGAGTCTGAAAAGAGCTTAACTATGGACTCCGTTGGGGGTTCCTTTTTCGTAAATTTAGTCCCTCGGGCCCGAAAAAGGGTTAAAATTATACCTGAGAGTACTCTTCTAGATAACCGAGGTTTCTAGAGTATACCTTTGTTCATACAGGTGACCATCCAGACCAAAAAAGGGGTAAACTACCTCCAGACAAACGTGACTTCAAATTTCAGTTTAACGAGCGTGAAAGGCCACAAGATCGCTCGACAATCTTTTCATGTTTAGAGGGTCTGAAAAGGGCTTAAAAGAAGACCTGTTATGTTTTGGGAGTCCCGAGGGCGAGGTCAAGAGTGATAAAGAGTCATGCAAATGAGGCTCAAACTCATAATCAGGCAAAACTAAAAGGACTCCCGAGCCTACAATCATTAGTGACAACATGGACACCATCATGCAACCAGGATCTACCTAGGGCATCCATGTTCTAGTAAGCTCTACCACCAAATCGCAACACTTCTAAAGCAACAATGATGGTTCTGTGTCACAACTTGGTGGGATCGATCCTATAGCAAATGAATAAAGATGACGAGATACAAAATTAGGGGTGGAAACCTAACTTATATGCTCAAGTTGACCATCTAATATTTTTACCCACAGACCATCAAAAGTGACCCAAAACTTCAAAAATTGTCTTGATACCTGAATGTAACCATTGTTGATTTGGAAATTGACTCTCGAGCAAAAACCCCCTTTGATAAAAGTGGTGATTCCGGGAGCTACAATAGACGAAACAACCATCCGTCTGGACCAAGTAAGTATAAACTACCTCCTCTTGCCTTTTAATTCTTCATTTATGCATTTAATTTGGTTTTTGGAGGGGGCATCGACCTTTAAAAGGTCGACCCTACTTCCATGCGGGCTATCTTATGACAGCCCGCATGTACACTCGCTCTGTCTGATGTCAGATTGCGTGTACACATGACTGTCGTCACAACAACCCACATGAACCCTCTGATGAGTGAAAAAATAAAAATAAAAAAAAATCAAGGCCTAACCCTCTAAAAATTTTCCCATGTGCAGGATGTATGTGCAATGGAGAGAACGAGAGCACGAAGATATTAGCGCACTATTTAAGGAAGACCCTAACACTGTGGCGGCGTTAATGCAATGTGGCTTGCTCAAGTTTTTTCTGTGTCCTTTCATGAGAGCACAACCTAGGTTATCGAATGCCTTGGTTGAATATTGCCACCCTAATGCAGAAGCTTTTATGTTAGAGGAGCATTCGTTGGTGCCCACTACAGAAGATATATATTTTTTGACTGGCCTCTCCAGGAGAGGGGAACCAGTCAATTTTCAGAAATTTCCTTCTAGGCCTCACAATATATCAGAATTGAAAAGACTCTATTGTGAGGCGGGTACAGACCAATCGAGCTCGCAGGTACCAATAAGCAGGATCACCGATTTATCACTACAGGCGATTTTCTGCAACTCTACATCAGGCGTCCTGTGCACAGATGAATTGTGCAGTCCAGTGCTTAAATGCACATATATTTGACTGGAGCACCACACTGTTGGATTGTATGAAGAGGCAGCTGACAGATTTTCGGTTGCGTACGCAGAGTAACTTCGGGTTCAGGATGATTCTATGCTCTTTCTTCTTTGAAAGAGTTCCTAGTTTCAGTCCTAGAGTGGTGGTACGAGGACATCAGACCTCTCTTCCTATGGTTTGCAGGTGGGCAGTGTTGTTGCCACGACAGGGTGGTGGAAGGACCAATGAGTCTTTTGATGATGAATTTTTTGCATGGCTGTTGCAGCAGATGCCAGTCATAGAGGATTATCCTTATGATGGGTTTGATTTCTCGAGAGATCCTGAGATCCCTGTACCTCCAGGCGAGGAGCGAGGTGAGATGGGT
Organism: Picea engelmannii; assembly: GCA_009831015.1. NCBI lineage: Eukaryota > Viridiplantae > Streptophyta > Pinopsida > Pinales > Pinaceae > Picea > Picea engelmannii. The sequence continues at coordinate 266,157 of ML784598.1, forward strand.
AAGTTTGCATCATTTTTTTTGTGTGTGTGTGAAACATATATAATTTTTATGTTGTTTTTTATATATATCATTTTTTTTATACCAGAGTATTTGACAAATATGTGTCTATTGTGTACAGATGTGGGACCAGTGCGACCTGTGGATTATGTGAGGAACAGGCATCGTCCTCAGCTAGGGGCCGCACCTGCCACCGTAGGGGGGCCACCAGTAGTAGGAGAGATTCTAGTTGGTGAGGCTGAGAGGGTTTTGAGACAAGTTGAGCGAAATTTTACCTCACTCACTCGCACCGTCCCCATGGCAGAGATTGAGGATCTGCCACCATCTATGCAACCTCATGTAGTGGGGGCACCACGGATGTGGGTCCGACTGTTTCGACGTTTGGAAAATGTTGTTGATTACTACAACAGGGCCCACAGGCCCTAACCTTAGTTAGTCTAGAATTTTCACGTGCCGAGAGATCTACTTGTATATATATGTATATTTTTTTGGAGGGAATAAGCCCCATGACTCGTTACTGGTCATAATTTTGAAGCGCTTGCGTCCACCTATGAAATATGGTGATTATGTTGTTATATATGGATTTTTATGTCTTTTTATGTCTTATGGATCATATTTGCCTTTAAAAATGTATTTACATGTTTATGTGTATATCTTTTTATATGTGTGTGAGATGCCAGTCTAAAATTTGATTAGCTAGAGTATCTGTAACTTGGTTTAGTCTCCTAGGAACATGAAAATATGTAATATAATCAAAGCTTTGTTCTAAGAGACGTACCCTAAGGAATCATCGGTGTAAAGTCGGATCATGAACATGGTAGAGTCTATTTAACTGAGACACAACCAACTAAGCGTCTAAATAGACCTGGAGATGAGAGATACCAAATGACAGGGCATCACGAAGAAACTCAATAACTGCACTGTATTCTGCGACATTGTTTGTGGTGTCGCCTAAACATATACCTCCGGAAGATAATAACTGGCCTTGAGGTGTAAAAATTAACCAAGTTGCGAAGGCAAGCCTTCAAGTGTGTCGGCTAGCATCGTCTGTGTACCCAATGAACACCTCTGATTCACTTGACATCTGCCACAGTGACAAAAGATAACATAAAAAACGACATGTCCATAATATTAAAAGAAACCAAAAAGTAATAGTACAAAGACTATACATATGTTACAAAAAGTTACCCAAGGTGACCTACCTATGAATAATACTTCTTGAGGTAGAGCCCATTTCTAGGCTCCACCAAATCATTTCCCCCAAAGTCAAACAGACGATAAGCACCCTTTTTTAGAACTTCTTTTATGATGAAAGGTCCGAACAGGGGGTCCTTATCTTGGTCATAGACCAGGACAAGGTCGCCTTCAGAGAAAATCTGAGGACGAACAAACTGATCATACTGACACTTGACTTTTTGTTTGTGAGCCTCATTGGCCAGAGCCACATCTCGACGCATTGGCCAGAGCCACATCTCGACGCATTGGCCAGAGCCACATCTCGACGCTGCTCATTGAACTGCTCAAGGTATAATAATTGTTCTTCAAGTGGAGAAGTGTCTAGCAGTAACTGTACTACCAATTTTAGGGATGGGATCTGACATTTTATAGGCAAGAATGCTTCCAGCCCATAAACAAGTTGAAAAGATGAGAAACCGGTTGAAGTCTTAACAAGCGTTCGGTAAGCCCATAATGTCGAGTATAGCATCAAATGTCAATTTGACTTGGTCGAGTATATCGTTCATTGTAGGATGGTCTTAAGAGATTTATTTACAGCTTCCACCTGACCATTTTCTTGGGGTTAGTAGGGTGACGAATGTTCTTGCCGCAACCCAAGCTTTGATGTTAATTCAGTCATCATTTGGTTCTGAAAGTGACTTCCATGGTCAGTGGCAATCTCTCTCGGGACGCCGAACCTTGCGATGATCTAGTTGAACAAAAATAGAGCTACAGTCTCTCCATCATCTTTAAATGTTGGCATAGCTTCGACCCACTTCGTAAAGTAGTCTATGGATACGATGATATAATGGTGCCCCCTTGTTGAAGGAGGGTTGCATGTAGTGTAATCAATCCCCCACTTGGTGAAGGGACCAACTATGATGACAGGAAACATGGGAGCGGGATGTGCCCTCATCTTTCGAGAGAAGATCTAACATAGGTGGCACTTCTTGACCGATCTGATACAATCTTTGATTAGTGTTGGCCATAAGTAATTGGCTCGTAAAATCTTTTGGGTTGTTTCCAACCTAGACAAATGACCGCCACATGATCCAGTATGGAAATCGTTAAGCATGATTTCTGCTTCTTCATGAGTGAGGCATTGGTGAAGAACGCAATCTACCCCTCGACGATAGAGAGTGTCTTTGAGGATGAGATAATTCTTGTCCCGATGATGTATAGAAAGATGTTCATCACGAGAAGCAGAGGTGGGGCACTTCAAATTCTAGAGATAGACTAGAATATCTCCATATTAGGGGTCCGAAGATGCTATCAAAAACATTTCTCCTCGAATAGGCGATTCTTTGGGCACAACATCACCTAACTCGACCAGAAGTTCTAAAATAAGTTTTGCGAAGACCAGTGACTTTTTGGATTTTGCCTAAATGAAATCTAAGTCAAATTCCTGAAGGATGACTATCCATCTACTAATTTTTCCACCTATTACTCGTCGTGTCAACACGTATTGAAACCGATTCACAATGGCAATGACGGTGTTCTTGCGAAACAGAACATAATGACAGAACCGTTGGACAGCATGGACTGCTCCCAACGCAAGTTTTTCGATATGAGAATAATTGAGTTATGGTCCGATGAGGCCTTGGCTCAGGTAATAGATCACATATTTTGAGATAAAATCATCTTCCTGAACTAAGACCATGCCGATGGTTGACTCTGCTGCAGCCAAGTATAATAAGAAATCTTTGTTATAGTTAGGTGGCTGAAGCAGAGGGGCAGTTGTGAGGGCATGTTTCAACGCTTTGAAGGAGCGTTGAGCGGCATCGTCCCAATGAAAAGGAATGTCTTTTTTTAGTAAGCGCATAAATCCCTTTGTGATCTCGACATAGTTGGAGATGAAACACCTCAAAAAGTTTTCCTTGCCTTGTAGACTCTGAAGTTGAAGGATTGTGCATGGGGGAGGCAATTGAACTATTGCCTCAACCTTGAGAGGATCGACCATGATCTATGTTGTTGACACTATGAAGCCTAACAAACGTCCTGATGTTACGCAAAAGATGCATTTGTTTGGTTTCAAGCGAATCCAGAAGTAGCGGCATCGCTCAAAGATAAGTTAGAGGTGTGTGGGATGATTCGTTCTCTTGCAAGATCACGATGCTAAATGATCTAAGTAGGCTTCGACTATATGCTTGATATCATGGAAAGAAAAATACATGGCCCGTTGGAAGGTAGCTCCAGCATTTTTGAGACCAAAAGGCATCTTGCAATAGGAAAATGTACCCCATGGACAAATGAATGCATTTTTGTGTTGGTCTTCGGGTTTGATTTGTATCTGATTATATCCCGAAAAACCGTCCATGAAAGAAAAGGCCTCGCAACCTGCACATTCATCAATTATTTGTTCGATGAATGGTGTGGGAAAATTATCTTTTGGACAAGCCTTATTAAAATCGCACAAGTCTGTACATATGTGAATCGTGCCCTGCTTCTTATTGACCATCATAGGATTTGACACCCATTGGGTCAAATGGATAGGATAGATAAAACCGGCTTTGAGAAGTTTCTCGACTTCAACCTTAATGGCTACTACTTTCTTGGGATTGACTGGACGAAGCTTCTGCCGAACTGGCTTGGCATCCAGATAAGTTGTGATTTCATGTTCAACTATTTTTGGATCAATGCCTAGAATTTCCTCATAAGACCAAGAAAAAACGTCGTGAAATTATTTAAATAAGTCTGTGTAGATTTGAATCTCTTCAGGGGAACAGTCAGCTCCGACGAAAACATTCTCCATGACCCCAGGGGTTCTGGAGATATTAATCGGTATAGTTTCTGCAATAGTTGCCATATTACCATCGACATAAACCTCATGTGTAGCCAAGGGATTGATAGGACAAGACCTATCTCCAACCATAGTCAAAGTGAATTTCCCTGCTTCAATTCTGCTTAACTCTAGGAGGAAGTATGATCTGTGATGGAGATCATCCCAGGATTTGTCCGGACTAGTCATTGCTTCAATAATTGCTTCGTTTGATGGAAAGACTAAGTCTAACGAATTGATACCAGCGAGGAACCTTGAGCCCAAATAGGCTCTAGAATCAGATCTAAATCTTGTGCTGGAGTCGGATCGGTGTCAGCTGAAGCTTGTTGGACTAAAGAGTACATTTCCTCTGTCGTGGATAAGGGCATAGACATACCATGGTGCCCTGTCCCTTCCATCGTGGTCGATGGGGAAGGAAGAATCCATGGATCGTTGAAGTAAGTACTATGAAACAACGAAACTTGGAAAATATCAACCTTATGGTGGTATGATACGAACTAGACATCGCCTTGAGGAGGCGGGTAATCGAAAGTACCCATCAAAGATGGGCACAAACCAACCCCTATGTTAATGACGCCCAGTTGGGGATTGTCAATCATCGGTACCATGGATGCCCCCAATGAAGGGTCAAGTCTAGAGAAGGACAATTGATCAATGGTCACGATCCGACCCTCGTGTGGAAACAACAAGACCCGAAAAACTGTAGTGACCACTTCTTGCATGGAATAGGTCCAACTCCTACCTAACAAAGGATTGTAGTCGAGGGATGCGTTGACTACTTCTACTTCGACGCACACGGTCTTTCCTCCTAGCTGCATGGGAAAAGAGGGGATGATGCCATGTGGTCGGAATGAATGAACGTCGAAAGCTGTAAGAAGAGTAGGTGATGGAGACAAAACGGGTTGGCCAATGGCCTTCCAACATGCCAACGACATGACACATGTCGAGGCACCCTCATCAACCACTGTGCGGAAAATGTTTCGAGTAAAAAATTTTGTGGGATAAGCCACTACTATTTGAAATGCTACATGGTAAGGGAGACGAGGTTTTAAGTTGGTTGTATCTAGCATGATTGTACCTGGATTACAAGTCTCGGCGGATCCTAAAGCTACTAACAAATCTTTTCTCTGGGAAGGGTAGCTCTAGAGGACCTCCAAAGTGGACATTGCACAAGGGGTTTGAGATAAATCCTCCACCACAGAATAGTTATGGGCGCCCCTTGCGTTTGGGTTGTGAGAATATTTCTTGAACGCACCTTTTGGGATGCATGTCATTGTTTCTCCCAAAGTCTTCTCGATCTGGAGAGGAAGAGATGGGATTTTAGCTTCTTTGCCTTTTTCAAAGGTGCTTGGCTTACTATAGTCATGTGCTCTAGTTGATATAAAAGCATCACCTTTCGTCATATACACATTTGTGGATGCAGGATTATTCGAAGACGGAGAGGGTCCTTGGCTACCCCCTTTCGTACTTGTAGAGGCTTGGGTTAGGTTTTGCCCATGTTGGAATGGATTCGTTAACACAGCAGGTTGTTTCTGTGAAATAAACTTCTAGGCCTCTGCAAGCCGAGGGCACTGGTGGGTCAAGTGGTCCTCCGCACACAGGTTACACAGATACTTCACCTTCCATTTTTCAGTGTTGACCCTGCCAGCATGATTATTGGGTTTCTTATCCCCCTTACCCTTATTTCATTGTTTTTTCTTTCCATTAGGCTGCTGGGTGGACTTTGGATTTGTCGATTGCACACTGTGCACATCCGACGTTTGGGTAGGGGGAGCAGCCGAAATAGTAGTTTGGTTGGTCATTGTATGTTGTATAGACAACTGTTGCATTTGTTTTGACATTTGTTCAACGGGCTTGGTTTGCGCTGAACCTACAATACCATCAGCATGTGGTCCAACTCTCTGTCTGGTTTTATCAAGTATGGATCATGGGGAATCAGGAAAAACCTCATGTAGTAAACCAGACTGAGAATAAATTAGCTCAAGTTGTTGAGCTCTCATGATGACATCTTCTTCAGAAAACACTCACGACGTTGCGATGTCTTTGGATAGTTGTGGGACCAAAGACTTAAGGAACCACTCAAGCAGGAATGTTGGTGGGACTGGTACCTTAATCAAACTCTTCCGATGTCTCCGCTCTCGAATGTGGTCAAAGATATGGTCCGCTTTTGTCTGTTCGAAATTGGACATCAATTCTGTGCTGGCGTCGTATCTCACAAGTAATTTGAAATGGTTTAGGAATGCCATTTCCAATTCTCCGAAGGAATAATATCTCGAGCAATCGAGCTCGATGTACCATTTCGCAGCACTCCCGATGAGAGTGCATTGAAACAACCGCAATTATACGAAGTCGTATTTCAATGAATTAGACGAGCACCAAAGATGGAAGGTGGTCACATGATCCCCTGGATCTTCATTAGGCTTGGCCTAGAACTTTGGTATGTCCAAAGGCAATTTCGTCGGCATTGGAGGTCAACGTGGATCATGATAGATGGGGTCGTTCAACAATATTGTCAAGTCTGGAAAATGTAAGGTTGCCAAGAAAGGTGATTTTGGTTGGTGTTGTTGATAACCATGGAAAAATGGGCCTGGAATTTGGCTGGCACTAGGTTGCCAGGAAAAGTTGGGTTGCTGGTCGGGGTTCTGGTAAAAACCATGGCCATGACCAACGTACGGATTTTGCATATAAGGAGACATCATCGGTTGATTCCCAAAATAGGACATAGATGGTTGGGCGTGCATTACATTCGGAGGAATTTGGGAAGGGTTGCCCCATGCCAATCCCATGGGCATAGGCATAGCACCTTGTCCGAGGTTCCATTGGTTGCGAAAAGAATTTCCCGAGATCGGCATTCCTGACGAGGGAACCGATCCTTGCCAAGAATTCCAAGGTCCTGATGCAGAAGAAGTTCCTGGGTTTTCCCCCTGTGCAGGAATAGTACCCTGCATAGGATTAAGTTGGCCATAACCGAGGTTGCCCACATTTGGGAAAGCAGCTGACGAGAAAGCATTTTTACCAAACGCACCGAATAAAGAAAATGGTGTTGACCCTACTGGCATATTATGAGAAGGTGGTCATTGAATCCCTACTCCAATTGAACTATGGTGTGTGTTTGGCCCGGCGGATTGTTAGTGGGTACTGTTGAGTGAAGGGGATGAAGGAGGTATATGAACTCCCTCGTAAGGGAAAGCATTAAAAGGAGCTGAAGTGTCCCCCATGGATCCTTGCAGAGGAGCGTTAGAGCTCCCTGCCCCCAGATCTAAAGTCTGTAAAGTGGAGTAAGATAGTACAGGGTTGGTACCTGTGCTAGGCATCCTATATGAGAACGGAGGGCCTGTTGCACTCTATGTGAAAGGAGCAGTAGCTGTCACCAAATATGGGATCGGGCCATTGCTCGAGGTAGAGGCAGTCGAGACCGTGGTGGCTCGGACTGGTGACGGTGAGGTAGGAGGTGGAACACCCCCTGTGACGACAACCGTGGCGAGAATATTAGGATTCCCAGAAGAAGAGACAGGATTTGCCTCCATTACCGTCTACTTTAAAGGTGTCAAAAGGTCCTTTAACATGGGTTGGTCGGGTGTGATCTCCAGTGACCCAGTCTTTTCAAAAGACTCTTGTTGGTCTAGCTTTCACCTTAGTGGTGACGGGGGTGGCTCCAGTGTAACCGGTGGTAGGCCAAGAAGCCTTTGTGACCGGTGGAGCTCATGATCCTCCACTTTGTGAGAAGATCAAAGACACACTAGGGATTTCTATTCTATCAAAAACACCACACACTAGAAAAGTCCCTACAAGATAAAACAAGCAAACACTAAACTAGTTGGAAGAACAGTTACAACAACCAACACTAGAGCAACTTACCGGTGCAAGTGAAACTCGAACATGGAAGCACCCTCCGGGTAAACTCTACAAATCATGGCCCGATGTCTGTCTTAGGTACCGCGGTATACCCCCGCAATCACCTATGTATGTCCTAAAAAAGATAGGCAACTAGGTTGCCAGCACACGAACAGTCACCAGGCGGGTACAGTCGACAGTCGGGTAGACCACAATGAGCAGGGTATGGAGCCCAAAACCTATCAAGGGTATCGAAATAAAGTGGTCTGGAAGACAACTGAGGACCTCGAACGGATTCGAGACCCACGAAGATCTGTGGCAAATGCAATCGACGGAATCCCAAGAGAATCCCTCTATATGTGTTCTCCACTATGATTGGTCTGGATCTGGAGGGGTTATCTCCGCTACCTTTCCGCACGCGACCTCATGTTTATCCCCTATGTTATAGGGGGGTCCTAGATAAATTTCACGATACTGGAATTTTCACACTCCTTAGCTCAGACTCTAATGTTTGATTCAATGTCCTTGAAGAGTTTCCTCTCCAACCTAAATCAAGGCCCTAACCCTAAACTAGTTGGTTGACCCTACAAACATAAAAAGTCTAATTAATTTTAGATTTAGCGTTAATTTTTATGGCTTGTCTTGATTCAAAGGTTATGAAAGTGAAACTAATGATGTTTGAAAGACGAAACAAAAATAAACAGAAAGCTGGAAACAAAATAACTTCTTCTTGACTCAAATCTTAATCAACTTTTAAAACTAAAAATTTCTGAGATCTTTGAACAACAAACTCAAAACAAGATTTCACTCGACTATGAGCTACTTATCGTCTAAGTAAACTGTCAAGAACTTATGAAAGCAAAGAATTTTCCTGGTTACTAATGCAAACCAACAACTATTTAACCAAACAAAGAAATAAAAGACATTTTTTTTAATTTGAATGCTCACAAAGCAAAAAGGAAAAATATCGACAAGTAAAGACCAAGAAAACTTCTGGCCTAAGTGCAGATTGCAAAGAGTCACTTTAAAAATAACACATAAGCAAATTAAAACTAGACTCTCACACTTGTCTAAAAACCCTATAAAAAGAAAATTTTGAGGAAAACTTCTTAATGAAAAAGAAAGCTATTGTTGTGATCAAACCTAAGTTACTGACCGCTATGACAAAGACCCAAAAACCTGAGAGGTATAACTCTTGACAAAGGGAAAGGCACGTTGTTGACAGTTCAATAGGAAGCGTGTGCACGCGATCTGTGTAAAGTCAGGGCGCATGTACATGCGTGCAGACCTTATACAGGCCGCGTGTACTTCTGAGACTCTAAAAAATGAAAGGAAAAGCAATCAATCCCAAGCAGAGACTATTGGTACTGAGAACCAGAATCTCTTGAAGACTCAAACACTTACTTTGACAGAAAAAAAGAAAACAATTCAAGGAAAACTTCATAGAACAAGCCAATCTGAGGTGAAACCTAAGCTATCGACTGCAAACAACAAAGACTAGAATGAGTTCTAGAGAACCCCTTAGAAGGATTATTTCTTTCAGGGGAGAGGTTGAATGCCTCTCTAGAAGAAATCTTCTGGAATCATACATGCGACTGACACTTCCTCGGCTAGCGTGTACACGCAGGCTGTGGGAAGGTAGGGCACGGGTACACGCGTGCAAACCTTATACAGGTCGTGTGTATCTCTATGAGTCTCGAAAAAGAAAAAAGATGCAGTCAAGCAAAGAAACAGAGATAACTGCTATGGAAGACCAGAATCTTTGTTAGCTCATACTTTTGCAGAAACTTTAAAAACAAGGAATGAAACCAGTTTTTAAAAATACCCAAAAAAGAATATTCCCAGAAACCCTAGAGATCCCCAGTACGGTCGCCAATTCTGTTGTGGGTGGGAAATCTCTCCTACGGACTAGCACTAAGGGTTTTTATCATGCATGCAGAAATGACCTAAAGATTCTTACTTCTTACCATCATCCCATGCCTAAACCCCCATCACTCATATGTAAATACAAGGCCCAAGAGATTAAGTTGTCATAGCTTATTCTTCATGTTTGATGTCGATCCATTTTCACACTTGATCATTCGTTGACTGCAAATCTCTTCCCAATGTTGACCTGCATTCACAAAAGACAAACAAAGAACTCCACATGCATTTGATCTATGAACTAATGGGTTAGAGATTTAATCAATCATACAATCAATATTCAAATAATGACAATCTCATATGGCGGGATGGGAAAAACAATTATTTTATTAACTTCACAATGATACCTTACAATGATAAAGTCGGCTACTGCTCCTCGATCCTGGTCCTGGGCTCTTCTTCCACTGTCTTCCAACTTCTTTTCTCTATACTTCTCTTTGCACAAGGATGGATAAAGGTTGGGACAACGGGAATTTTCAATCAGGTATAGTTTCTTTACTATAATTTTTCTCCTTTCAAATGGGACCCCTACCCCTTCTTTTATAGGTTAAAAGGAGCTAGGTATTTGGTCGAATGACCGGCCATGCATGGCTGAAAGGTTTAGTTAACTTACCCAAAGTTGTGTGTTCCATCAGCAACTTTCCTTTTTCTGTGTTTTTGTAGGTACACGCGAGCTGTCTTGGGTCAGCTAGCGTGTACACGCATGCAGTAATGGAGCAAGGCACGTGGGCCTTTATAAAAGGGGGTTTTAAGAAGAGTTGTTCAGTAGTGTTTTGGCAAAGAAGGAATCTGAGATGGCTTGATGCCATTTAAACATGTCTAGTGCAAATTAGGGTTATAACAAAGTGGTTGCTTGATGAAGATGTGCCTACTGCTATCAGCATGAGTTGAAGGATGTGGGAAAACGTATCCATCATTTCGTTCCTCTGTCACGTGAGAGCTTGCTCAAGCAACAGATTGATAGAATCTCTTGCTCATTTGTTTTTATTTTCTTCTTCCATGGAGGGTTTCTTGGGCATGTGAGGGCGATTTTCCTTAGGGGAGCAAATCTCGAGACCCAACTTTATATACGCGGATCTCGTCGGGGACATGCACTGAAAAATGATCAAGAGTAGCCTGCTCTGATACCACTGATCCGAATTATTTTCTGCACGAAATGAGAGCAGAGGTATAATAACGAAATGTATAGAGATATATCAGATATCCAATAATATAAAAAATATTTATCAGAGATATAACCATAAACACAGAGATACGATAATACACAATTTTCTATTAATGAGCGAAATGTACAAGACTGTAAAAATACAGAGTGAAAAACTCGCTAGAATGGTGGTAGCTTATCTCTGAGAAGAGATGTGACGGCTACTAAAATTTGCAAGAAGATGGATTACAATAAGGCTCTAAAGGCCTTTTTAACATAAATAAAATCCAAAACCCTAACCCTGGAAGATGAAAAGCCAACAGTTTTGTGGACCCCTTTTTGGGTAGTTTGGTGTATTAACTTCCCGGGGGTGTAACTTTGGCATACAATATTTGTTTGGGGCGCACGATAGCTCATTGGAAAGTTATATTCGAGGAGTTTCATTTTAGGGCCTCAATTAGAGCCGTTTTATATCATTAGGGTGATTGATCCCTAAAAATATCCATTTAGGCCCTCAAAATGGCCCCGTAAGTTTAGGAACCGAAAAAAATGCTAAAAATAGTAAATTCCCAGAAGACTATTTTGAGCCAGTTGGAATAGGTGGGTGGGCACTGATATCCACTTGGATCAATCCTCCCTCTTTAGGAAGCAATGGTATCCATTGTGTTGAGCACCTGGGGGAGAGGGAAAATCGTTTGTTGAATTTGCATCTTGATGAGCTTCTTGCCTTGCTGGAAATGTTACGATGCTTAGCTTGTTGAAGGTTGTCACGAACCTATGGATGGAAGGGTTGGAACTTTTTAATGAGTATGGATACATGAGATGACTTTGTGTAGAAGGGATCCTTTTTCTTTGTTTCAATCTTGTTGACCTACTTTTGTTGGACAGAAGGTGCTTGGACTGAGGCTACAGTGGTTGCGGTGTCCTTATGTTCACCTTTTGAATATATTGTGAAGAAGTTGATTTTTTTACTATGAGATACTACCTTGCGACACTATTTAGGTGGGAGAGTAGTTGGAACTACCCCCGGTATCCTGTAGAGATGACCCCCTAGAGTAACAATGACACTACAGGGTTGAGACTCATAGATAGCATGGAGCTTCCATATATATGACTGGCCCAAGAAAACATCACAGACATCTAGTGGGGAAACATCACATAATACCTCATCCTCGATGGGTTAGATGTCGTATGACAATTGAAACTGTTGGTTGACACAGAGATCACATCCCTAGTGAAGCCACCTGATGTTGTATGGCTGCGAGTGTGGTGTTGTCGACAATCCCAATTGTTTCACAACCTTTGCTAAGATGAGGTTCTTTTGGATTTCGCTATCAATAATAAAATGCAGCAAGGTCCCTTTCACCTACATATTTGATTGAAAAAGGAACTCCCCCTCCCTTTGGATCTACTAGTTCTTCTGGTTGAATTGTTGCAGTCGTGATAGTAGAAGTGGGGTTTGCATCGATGATCTGTCTTCTGCCAGTATTTTCTGAATCGGATTATGAATTAGGGTTTGAATCCTTGTATTTGATCTCGGCCACCAATGATTATTTTGAGTGACATTCATGAGTGTTGTGCCAGGGGATTTTGTGGAAATCGCACCACTTTCAAGTGTCCTTCATCTTTCCATTTCCCTTTTTTTCCTGTGGCTTAGACAGGTTTTCGAGAGGTTGTTTGTTAGGGTTGTCTTTATCATACTTTGGTTGTTACGGATTTGCAGACCTGAACTCCCATTTTTTCTGGTGCCTAATGTTTTCCTCCATTTTAACATCATATCGATAAGCAGCACCCAATGATGAGATGTCGAGAAAATCCATTTCATTTTGGATGTATCTGTGTAGATCCCCATGGTATTTCAGAACCAAATGTCACCTAGAGTCTTTGATATTCATCTTGGTGCGCAAGGTATGGAATGTATTGGTGAAATATGAAACTACTTGGCCCCTCTCTTGACGTAGCGTGGTCCATATCTTGTACTAGTCGTCATAGTAACCAGGGTAATATTGTTCCTTGACCACATCCACAAAAAAATACCAAGTGAGTTCGGCCCCATATATTCCAGACTCCTCTGTGGATATTTTCTCTCAGTAATTTTCCCACCAATGTTTGACATGGGAGAGAGCCTTAAGGAGTGTTAAGATGATATTTTCCCTATAAGAAAAATTGTGAACAAAGAAATAATCTTCTAGCAGATTTAACCATTTGTCTAAGGCATATGAATCTATCTGACTTTCAAATACAGGAATATCAAAATTAACATATACCTTTAAAGGATAGGTACTTCCAAAATGGTCGTTTGATGAAGATGTATCCGTTGCTATCAATGGGTGTTGAAGGATGTGGGAAAAAATCTCCATCATTTCATCCCTATGTCACGTGAGAGCTTTCTCAAGCAATAGATTGATAAAATATTATGCTTCGTCATTTTTCTTTTCTTCCACCATGGAGGGTTTCTTGGGCATGTGAGAGTGATTTTTCTCAAGAGAGACAAGCTCGAGACCCAAATTTATATACTCGGAACTCGTCAGGGACATGCACTGAAAATGATCAAGAGTAGCCTACTCTGATACCACTTATCTGGATTATTTTCGGCACGAAATGAGAGAAGAGGTATAATAACAAAATGTGCATAGATATATCAAATATTCAATAATATAATAGATATTTATCAGATATATAACCATAAACACATAGATATAGTAATACACAATTTTCTATTAATGAGCAAAATGTACAAGACTATAAAAATACATAGTGAAAGACTCACTATAATCGTGGAAACTTATCTCTGAGAAGAGATGTGACAGCTACTCACATTTGAAAGAATATGGATTAAAGTGAGGCTCTAAAGGCATTTTTAAAATAAAAAAATCCAAAACCCTAAACCTGGAAGATGAAAAGCCAACAGTTTTGTGGACCTCGTTTTGGGTAGTTTGGTGTATCAACTTCCTCGGGGCGTAACTTTGGCATACAATCTTTGTTTTGGGCACATGATAGATCATTGGGAAGGTATCGTTGATGAGATTTATTTTGGGGGATCAATGAGGGAATACATCCATTTTTGAGGTGCTTGATCCCAAAAAAACTTCATTTAGGCCATCAAAATGGCCTTGGAAGTTTAGGAACCGAAAACCTACTCAAAATAGTAAATTTATAGAAGATTGTTTTGAGTCAGTTGGAATAGGTGGGTGACCAAGGATATCCACCTAGATCAATACTTCCTCTTTAGGAAGAAATGGTCTCCATTTCATTCAGTGCCCGAGGGAGAGGGAAAAACGTTTGTTGAATCTGCATCTTGATGAGTTGTTTGCCTTGTTGGAGAAATTGTGTTGATTAGCTTGTTGAAGCCTATCATGAACATGTGGTTGGAAGGGTTGGAAATTTTTAACCAATCTGGATACATGAGATGACTGTATGCAGAAGTGATCCTTGCGCTTTGCTTTAATATTGTTGACATGTTTATGTTGGACAGAAAGTGCTTGGACTGAGGTTGCATTGTTTGCAGTGTCCTTTTGTTCACCTTTTGAATAGATTGTGAAGAAGCTGAATTTTGTAGTATGAGATACTACCTTGAGACATTGTTTAGGTGGGACAGTAGTTGGAACTACCTCTGGTATCCTGTAGATATGACCCCCCATAATAAAAATGACACTACATGGTCGAGACTCATAGATATCATGGCACTTCCACATATATGGATGGCCCAAGAGAACATCACAGGCATCCAGTGAGGAAACATCACATAATACCTCATCCTTGAAGGGGTGGATGTTGTATGACAATCAACACTTTTGGCTGACACGAAGATCACATCCCTGGTAATGCCACCCGATGTTGATTGGTTGTGGGTGTGGTCTTGTCAAAAATCCCAATTGTTTGACAACCTCTGCTGAGATGAGGTTCTTTTGGCTTCCGCTATCAACAATAAAATGCAGCGAGGTCCCCTTCACCAATATATGTGAATGAAAAAAGGTGTTCCCCCTCCTTGGGATCTATTGGTTCTTCTGGTTGAATTGTTGTGGTCCTGACAGTAGAAGTGGGGTATGCGTCAATGATTTGTCTTCTGCTAGTATTTTCTGAATCAAATTCTAAATTAGGGTTCGACTCCTTGTCTTTGATCTCAGCCACGAATGATTTTTTTGAGCGACATTCATCAGTGTTGTGCTAGGATATTTTGTGGAAATTGCACCACTTTCCAGTGTGCTTCTTCGTCTTTCTGTTACCCTTCTTTTCTTTTCGCTTGTACGGGTTTTCAGTAGGTTGTTTGTTAGGGTTGTCTTTATCATAATTTGGTTGTCGCAAATTTGCAAACCTGAACTCCCATTTATTCTTGTGCCTAAATTTCTTCTCAATTTTAACAACATATCGATAAGCAACACCCAATGATGAGATGTCCAGAAAATCCATTTCAGTATGGATGTATCTGTGTAGATCCCCATTGTATTTCAAAACCAAATTTTGCTTGGATTATTTGATACCCAGCTTGGTGCGAAAGGTATGGAAGGTATTGGTGAGATCTGACACTGCTTGGCCCCTCTCTTGATGCATCTTGGTCCATCTCATGTATTAGTCATCATAGTTACCAACAGGGTAATATTGTTCATTGACCGCATCCACAAACAAATACCAAGTGGGCTTGGCCCCATGTATTCCATATTCATCTCTGGAGATTTTCTCCCAATAAGTTTCCTACCAATGTTTGACATGGGTGAGAGCCTTAAGGAGTCTGAAGGTGATCTTTTCCCTATCAGAAAAATTGTAAACATAGAAATAACCTTCTAGCAAATTTAGTCATTTGTCTAGGGCATCTACATCTATCTGACCTTCAAATACGAGAATATCAAAATAAATCGATACCTTGAAAGGAGAGGTGCTTCCAAAGTGGCCTCTTGATGAATATGCACCTACTTCTATCGGCAGGCGTTGAAGGATGTGGGAAAAATTCTCCATCATTTCATCCCTCTGTCGTGTGAGAGCTTGCTCAAGCAACATATTGATAGAATATTTTTCTTCGTCGTTTTTATTTTCTTCTTCCATGGAGGATTTATTGGGCATGCGAGATCGATTTTCCTAAAGAGAGACAAGATAGAGACCCAACTTGATATACTCAGACATCGTTGGGGACATGCACTGAAAAACGATCAAGAGCAACCTGCTCTGATACCATTGATCCATATTATTTTCGACACGAAATGAGAGAAGAGGTATAATAACTAAATGTACAGAGATATATCATATATCCAATAATATAACATATATTTATCATATATATAACCATAAACACAGAGATATAGTAATACACAATTCTTTATTAATGAGTGAAATGTACAAGACTGTAAAATACAGAGTGAAATACTTGCTAGAATGGTGGCAACTTGTCTCTGATAAGAGATGTGACGGATACTCACATTCGCAAGAATATGGATTACATTGAGGATCTAAATGCCTTTTTAAAATAAATAAAATCCAAAACCCTAACCCCGGAAGATGAAAAGCCAACAGATTTGTGGACCCCGTTTTGGGTAGTTTGGTGTATCAACTTGCCAGAGGCGTAACTTTGGAATACAATCTTTGTTTGGGGTGCATTATAGATTGTTGGAAAGGTATCATTGAGGAGATTAATTTTGGGGGCTCAATAAGAGCCTTTGAAAATATTTTAGGTGCCCGATTCCAAAAAAAATCATTTAGGCCCTCAAAATGTCCCCAGAAGTTTAGGAACTAAAAAACTTGTTGACCTACTTCTGCTGGGAAAAAGGTGCTTGGAATGAGGCTGCAGTGGTTGTGGTGTCCTTATGCTCACCTTTTGAATAGATTTTGAATAAGTTGAATTTTGAAGTATGAGATACTACCTTGCGACACTGTTTAGGTGGGACATTAGTTGGAACTACCTCTGGTATCCTGTATAGATGACCTCGGAGAGTAACAATGAAACTACGGGGTCGAGACTCATATATAACATGGATCTTCCACATATATGGTTGGCCCAAGAAAACATCAAATACATACAGCAGGGAAACATCACATAATACCTCCTCCTTGAAGGTTTGGATGTCGTATGTTAATCAACACTATTGGCTAACAAGGAGATCGTGTCCTTGGTGAAGCGACCCGATGTTGTATGGTTGCGGGTGTGGTTTTTTCGACAATCCCAATTGTTTGATGACCTCTGTTGAGATGAGGTTCTTCTGGATTCTGCTATCAACAATAAAATGCAGCGGGGTCCCCTTGACCCACATCTATGAATGAAAAGGGCGCTCTCATTCCTCAGGATATGCTAGTTCTTCTAGTTGAATTATTGCAATCGTGACAGTAGTAGAGGTGTCTTCATCGATGATCTGTATTTTGCCAGTATTTTTTGAATCAGTTTTTGAATCAAGGTTTGGATCCTTGTCTTTGATCTCGACCACCAATGATTTTTTTTAGCGACATTCATCAATTATGTGCCAGGGTATTTTGTGGAAATCGCTTTACTTTCCAATATCCATCTTCGTCTTTCATTTACCCTTCTTTTCCCATGGCTTGAACTGGTTTTCGGGAGGCTTATGTTAGGGTCATATTTATCATACTTTGGTTGTTTAGGTGGGACAATAATTGGAATAAGATGAATTTTGAAGTATGATATACTACCTTGTGGCACTTTTTTGGTGGGACAATAGTTGGAACTACCTATGGTATCCTATAGAGATGACCCCCCAGAGTAACAATGACACTGTGGGGTCGAGACTCATAGATAGAATGATGCTTCCGCATATATGGTTGGCCCGAGATAACATCATAGACATCCAGTGGGGAAACATCACATAATACCTCATCCTTCAAGGGTTGGATTCTGTATGACAATCGACAATGTTGGTTGACACGAAGATCACGTCCCTGGTGAAGCCACCCGATGTTGTATGGTTGTGGGTGTGATGTTGTCGACAATCCCAATTATTTGATGACCTTTGTTGAGATGCGGTTATTCTGGCTTCTACTATCAACAATATAATGCAACAGGGTCCCTTTCACCCGCATCTATGAATGAAAAAGGTGCTCCCCCTCCTCGGGATCTACTGGTTCTTCTGGTTAAATTGTTGTGATCATGACATTAGCAATGGGGTTTGTGTTGATGATCTGTCTTATGCCAGTACTTTCTAAATCATACTCTGAATCAGGTTTCGACTCCTTATCTTTAATATCTGCCACCAATGATTTTTTTGAGCGATATTCATCAGTGTTGTGCTAGAGGATTTTGTGGAAATCGCACCACTTTCCAGTGTCCTTCTTCATATTTCAGTTAGGGCCATATTTATCATACTTTGGTTGTTGTGGATTTGCAGCCCCAAACTCCCGTTTCTTCTGGTGTCTAAATTTCTGCTCGATTTTAACAATATATTGATACGCAACACCTAGTGATGAGATTTCCAGAAAATGCATTTCAATTTGGATGTATTTGTGTAGATCCCCACAGTATTTTAGAACCAAATGTTGCTTGGAATCTTTGATACCCAACTTGGTGCGCAAGATATGGAAGGTATTGGTGAACTATGAAACTACTTGGCCCCTCTCTTGACGCATCGTGGTCCATATCATGTATTGGTCGTCATAGTAACCAACAGGGTAATATTGTTCCTTGATCGCATCCACAAAAAAATACCAAGTGGGATTGGCCCCATATATTCCAGAATCCTTTGTGGAGCTTTGCTCCCATTAATTTTCCCACCAATGTTTGACATGGGTGAGATCCTTAAGGAGTGTCAAGGTGATATTTTCCCTATCGGAAAAATTGTGAATAGATAAATAACCTTCTAGCAGATTTAACCATTTGTTTAGGGAATCCACATATATCTTACTTTCAAATACAAGAATATCAAAATTAACCTATACCTTCAAAGGAGAGGTGTTTCCAAAGTGTTTTCTTGATGAATATGTGCATGCTTCTATCGACAGGCATTGAGAGATGTGGGAAAAATCCCCCATCATTATGTCCCTCTGTCGCGTGAGAGCTTGCTCAAGCAACAGATTGATAGAATCTTCTGGTCCGTGGTTTTTATTTTCTTCCTCCATGGAGGGTTTCTTGGGAATGCAAGAGTGATTTTCCTGAAGAGAGACAAGCTCGAGACCCAACTTGTTATACTCGAACCTCATCGGGGACATGCACTGAAAAATGATCAAGAGTAACCTACTCTGATACCACTGATCTAGATTATTTTTGGCATGAAATGAGAGCGGAGGTATAATTGTTGGACACACCTACCACACTTAGAGGGGGGAGTGAATGAGTGTGGGGCTCTTTTTACAAAAAAATCCCTCTTACACAAAACTCATTAGTTAATATTCAACTTTTACTCATTACTCATTGTTGTAATTTATAACCAGTTAGATGTGAACATATATCAGCAACATTGATCATCAATAAGTCATCACCACAAGGAACACAAAGAACACAAGATGTATGTACAATTTTTTATTTATTACGGACTACAATCCTTGGGGTTTTTCAGCAACAACTGAATAGAGTATAACTCTACAAGAGCACCAGCTCTATAATGCAAGATGCAACTTACACCCTCAGCACCAATTGAGACGCGGCAACAATCCTCAACAGATATCGATCTGCAACAAGTACGCAACCTGTCTGTAGTGCAGCCCGCGTGTGTATGAGCCTTGGCTTACTACAGCCCACGTATGTTTGTGCCTTCTAAGTTATTAGGGTTTATTATTTTCATCACACACTCATTAGGGTTGGATATTGTATGATAATTGACATTGTTGGCTAACAAGGAGATTGCGTCCCTGGTGAAGCCACCCGATGTTGTATGGTTGCGGGTGTGGTGTTGTCGACAATCCCAATTGTTTGATGACCTATGCTGAGATGAGGTTCTTCTGGCTTCTGCTATCAGCAATCAAATGCAACGGGGTCCCCTTCACCCACATATGTGAATGAAAAGGGCGCTCCCCTTCCTCGGGATATGCTAGTCCTTCTAGTTGAATTGTTGCAATCGCGACAGTAGCAGTGGGGTCTGTGTCGATGATCTGTCTTCTGCCAGAATTTTCTGAATCAAGGTTCAACTCCTTGTCTTTGATCTCAGCCACCAACGATTTTTTTGAGCAACATTCATCAGTGTTGTGCCAGGGGATTTTGTGGAAATTGCACCACTTTTCAGTGTCCTTCTTCGTCTTTCATTTACCGTTCTTTTCCTGTGGAGGTTGTTTGTTAGGTTCGTCTTTATCATACTTTGGTTGTTTAGGTGGGAAAATAGTTGGAAGAAGCTTAATTTTGAAGTATGAGATACTACCTTACGACACTATTTAGGTGGGGCAATAGTTGGAACTACCTCTGGTATCTTGTAGAGATGACCCCCCAGAGTAAAAATGGCACTATGGAATCGAGACTCATAGATAGCATGATGCTTCCACATATATGGATGGCCCAAGAGAACATCAGAGACATCCAGTGGGGAAACATCACATAATACCTCATCCTTTAAGGGTTGGATGTCGTATGAAAATCGACTCTTATGGCTGACACAAAGATAACGTCCCTAGTGAACCCACCTGATGTTGTATGAATGCGGGTGTGGTGTTGTCTACAATCCCAATTGTTTGATAACCTCTGCTAAGATGAGGTTATTCTGGCTTCTGATATCAACAATAAAATGCAGCGAGGTCCCCTTCACCCACATCTGTGAATGAAATCTCATTTTCTAAAGAAGGGATTAGCTTGCAGTCTGAAGATCTTATATAATTGGAATCTCAAGATGAGTCTATTATGGAATATAATAGCTCTCTTATTTTTTATTGAAATTATGTCGTTTAAGGGATACAGGTGGAGCTTCACAACTTCTTTTGTTTTTACTTGAATGTCATATATGCTACTAATTGCATGTATTAGAAGGAAATCATTGGTCTTACCACTAACTGTTGACTTCCTTCATTTCCTTTCAAGGCCCCTTTAGCCCTTCATAGAAGAGAATTAAATTATTTACCCTATAAAATAAATTTAAAATAAAAATCCCATATCAATTGCAAATGAAGGGCTATCACTATTACAAATTGTCAATATTAAATTCTTAAGAATAAATACTTGAAACTAGAGACGGAATGTCTTTATGAATTTCAAAGTGGTATAATATATTATTGATACATGAACTTAGTAGAAATGCCATTGGTTTCTTTTTCAACTTATTTACCTTATATTTACATGGATATAGATTGGTACACCGATGGATATTGATCCCAATGTTGGGTATATATTGGTACACCTATGACTATAGATATCCATGTTGAATCTCACTTTCAGATAAATGAACATTATATTAAGTGCAAAAATTACTCAAAAGGATTTCCCAATTAGTTGGTATTGAGCAATGAAAAAATTACATTGAAGAAATGTTCTTTCAATTGAATGTTTTTTCTCATTGATTGTTTTTTGCAAAATTTTATCTTGGTGTATCATACTAGTAACTAGTTGTATGTGGTTCTTGAAATAATATTTTGGGGAGATTGTGTTTGGTGACGTAGCAAATTGATTCTCATTTGTGCCATTGGAACCCAACTTCCATGAAAATTTTGAATCTAATTTATATTGTTGCAATTAATCATAGTTACAAAAAAAAATTGCAACTTTTGCAAACATAATTTCATATTTTTCAATGACTATAACTTTTGATGCGTAGCTCACCAATCTCAAAATAGGATATTAAAACTTCATTAATCTCCCCTTAGACCATTATGAGTGCTTCTAATGAGCTCAAATTACAATATCTTCAATGCATCCCATAGAAGGACATGAATTTGTAGTTGAGGTTCCAATTGTGAAATATTTTGGAATATATTTATGCAACCGCATGATGGTTGATGCTACTAGATGTTTAGAGTGTAGAGTCTTCCTAAAATTGGTCACATATACCTCCTGAAGTTCTAGAGTGAAAATCATTCTATAATATTTACTAATGTTTGCAATTATTATTGATTAGCTTAGACACACGATTGTTTCATAAGTGTAAATTATATCTTTTTGATTAGGTATTTGTTTGAAAGATTCAAGAAGCCAATATCCATAGTGTTTTGAGATTTATTTGGTAGTTGTTTGGTTTGAAAAATGGCATTCTTTTGTATTAATACCTACACTAGAAAAATGTTTACCTTTGTTCAAACCACTAAACATACATTCAACTCATTTAACAATTATATTGCAAAATTAAATAGTCTTACTATGTTTCAAGATTCAATTGTTTCTTACATTATAGGGATCAAGTTTTACATATGTGTAGGTGAAATTTTAAAAATGTTTTTTGTTTGAGTGAAATGGATCTTCCTTTTTTTCCCTCTCTTTGCAAATGAAAAGCATTGCTTATTTTAACTTGTATATGTAAAAATATTCAACCAACCGAACTAAAATATGACTCCACCCTTTCAATATGATTCTTAAAGGGGAAATTCCAAAGTAGCATCATCTCAAACATTGATGTTTAGTAAAATTTGATCCTTAGAAGGGATTCCAAAGTAGCATCATCTCAAATATTAATGTTTAGTTGATTTTATACAAAAGGTAGTGGTAGGTACTTGATTTTCTACAAGAAACCACTTGTGGAAATTAAGGTGTGTCCACAATCATATTCAATTATGACATATGGTAAAATATAAAGGGATGTCTACAATCATATTCAATTATGACATATGGTAAAATATTAAGGCATGTAACAATCATATTCAATTATGATATTTCATCCTAAAATTTTGCTTTTAAGAGAAAATAAATGCATTGATTATGACATTTTATGGTTGTGTAGAAAATAAATGCATTGTTGACAATGAATGTACCAGTGGAATTCATTGTACACATGGAATAATTACCTTTTTAAACAAGTGTTGCATGGTAGCGTAGTCCCTGCCAGGCAAGTTTGAAAATGTAAAATGGTGTTTATGCTTTCTAATGCAATCTCTTTGCCCACAACACAATGCCTACCTGAACCAACTGCTCCATTTAATGCTACCTTATAGACTTGTCCATTTCCAATAGTAACAGATCACGGTGGGGAGATAGATAGGTTGGGGTAGAAATATAGAAGATCGTAATTTGAGTGTATGTGATCCCGATAGAACAAATTTCCAAGACTTGAATAATTAATGAGTATGTGCCATGCAATACCAGTGAAAAATTATAGCATTCTGATAACTGGATTATATAGCGAGGTCTTACAGCTTCCCTTTTCACACTTGTTTCAAAATAGGGATACAACAGCCAGCCAGAGAGATAGGTCATGACTCATGTGAACAAGGTCAGGAGCCGACCATGGAGAATCCAAATGCTAACACTACCAAATGTGTTGGTGGAGATCGAGTCCCTTGTTGGGTTCCTTTTTGGCATATGTTTTTACAAAAGTAGCATCTTCATACCATTAAGTTTGCCACATGTGGCCAAATACGATTGGGCTTTCTTGATTGTGATTTCGTAAATGGGCCAAGAAATCTTAAACCTAATAGATTATTTTAGATTACAAGAGCTCTTCATGGATGGAATTGAATATACCTGGTGTAGTTGTTTTCAATACTATCTTTATCTTTGTGAACTTATTCTTGCTTCACTCATATCTTTAGATGAACTTATTATTTCTTATATGTTTGTCATGACTTGATTTTGATGCACGAGAGAAGGTAAAGACAATGACACCACTTCCTACAGGTAATCCCGATTCAATCAAAATAAAGTCAACTTCTCAACTTATATTATGGTGGTTATTTATCCCATACTCAAAAATATTTAATAGAGAAAAATAAGTGTTTTTAAATTTCATTAAACCATGTCTCAAAATGAAACCTACTATGCTACAAACTCTTACCAAGTAAGAGAAAACTTGCTCACAAACTCGTAGAGTGATGCAGAAACCCTCACTCTTTTGATTCAACTCATGCCTTAGAACACCATTGACTAATTCTACTCATTCCTCATAGTACCATCGATTACAAATGTTCTTCCATGCGTCTAGAAAACAAACATAATCGGAAGTGGGTTCATTAGCCTTTATTCACTGTGAGTAACACGTAGTTGCCTAATTTCACAGCATAGATGTAGTGGTGACATTGATTGCACAGTAGGCAGACCCAAAGCATGAACTTACTGAACTTACAGGGAGGGACATCAAATCTTAATGTGCCATCAATTTCTTTGTATATTATGTGTCTTTGTTTTTTATATCAATACAATACAGTTGAAATGTTTCTTGTATCATGTGTCTTTGTTTTTTAATCAATACAGTATAGGTTCAGGAAGGGAGAAAAAATAATGTATATGAATAAATAACTTGTAAATAGAATGGTAATCGTTTTGTTACATTCTTTTCACAAATCATATACATGTTCCCTTCTATTCACTGGAATTGTCAATGTGCTCAGAAAAAAAATTCCGTCGTGTATGTATCATGAATCAAATAGCCATTAGACAGTGTTAAACATTGCCCGAACAAGCCTTTTATCAAATGCAGTCATTTTTGAAAGGTTTACAGTACAATAGGTTACATGATTAGTGCATTGCTCTCACCAGGAATTGTTTCTCATTTCTCGTATCTAGAAGTACTTAAGGATTGAATTGTTCAATGTAACTTTCATGAGTGATTGAATTGTGCTTAAGGATTGTAGCAATTATACTAGGATGCCTAGATAACATATCAACAACTTTATTATGAATTCCCTTTTTATATCTGATGACCAAATGAAATTGTTGTAAAAACCCCATCCATCTAAAATGACTCGATTGTTGTAGCTTAGTTTGTGATTGTAGATACTGTAATGGTTGATGATCAGTATGTATTATTGTTTCTTTTATCATTAAGTAGTGTTTCCACTTTTTAACACTTTGTACTAGAGCATACAATTATTTATCATAGGTTGGATAGTTAATTATTATTGTAGTGAAGGTCTCAGAATGATAGCATATGGGTTTTTTGTGTTGCATCAACACTACACCCATGGCATAGTCACTTGCATCGGTTTCAATTTCAAAATACTAATGGAGATCTGGAAATGCCAGAACAAGATCTGTACTAATATTTACTTTCAAAGTATCGAAATCCTTATGTTGGCTTCCTCCCCACTAGAATCCTCTTTTCACACTTGTCAATGCATGTAAAGGTGTTGCAATCAGATAGAAGTTTGCAATAAACTTCCTCCAATATTGTGTTTCCCCCATGAAGCTTCTTACTTTAGTTACATTTGTAGGCTTTGGCCAATTTACAATGACCTCAACTTTAGAGGGATCAATATTAAGCTCTCCACCCCCTATAATGTAACCCAAATATACAAGAGATGTTTTGCCAAATTCACATTTTGACAACTTTACAAAAAATTTCTCTCTTTGCAACACTGAAAGTATCTGCCTAACATGATGGACATGTTCTTCCCTGGTCCTACTGAAAATAAAAATATCATCTAAGTAGACTATTACAAACTCATCAATGAATGGCCTAAATACATCATTCATAACCCACATAAAAGTAGCAGGTGCATTAGTAAGCCCAAATGGCATCACTAACCATTCAAACAATCCATGTTTTGTTTTAAAATTAGTTTTCCATATATCCTGTTCAACAACCCTGATCTTATGGTAACCACTTCTTAAGTCTAACTTAGTAAAATAAGCCACATGTTTCAATTGATCTAATAAATCATCAATGTGAGGCAAAGGGTAATGATTTTTTACCGTGATCTTGTTCAAGGCTCGAAAATCCATGCACATGTGCCATGTGTCATCTTTCTTTGGCACTAGGATGATAGGTGACCCACATGGAGAAGCACTTGGTCTGATGACCCACTATTCAACCATCTATTGTACTTGTTTCTTTATCTCTGCATTTTCCAAAACTGACAACCTATACATTCCAATGTTAGGAAGAGAAACATCTTGTTGCAACTGTATCTCATGTTCAACTTGTCTCTTTGGAGGTAATCCTTTCGGGACTTGAAATATCTCATCATAGTCAGAAAAAATTCTAACTAAATCATATTTCAATTTTGTATCACAATCTTTGAAAGTATCAATTTCGACAGTTTCTTTAGCTTTTACAACCATTAGTAAATATCTCTTACTGACATTTACAATTCTCTCCATTTTCCCTGACTTGATTAGTGATAGATTCAATTTCTTCTGATGAGCCCTTACAATATATTTTTTTCTATATTTAGTTAATTCATACTTAGTTTCTTCACGATAGAATATTGCTTTTCTATCATACAAATATGGAATCCCAAGTACAATACCACATATATCTAGTGGAACCACATCCAACTCAACCTCATCTATAAATTGTGAATTGATAGCAAAATTTAGGACACATTGTTTATTCACTTGCAATTGATTATGATTATGAATCCATCCTAAAGGATATGGTTTCTTATGAGGTTTAGTGATTAATCCCAACTTTTTAACAATTGTCTCTGATATCAAATTTACTTGTGAGCCACTATCAAATAGAGTATCAATTTTTGTATGTTTGGAAATTACTCTTATGTGAAACAGTTTTGTTCGTTTGACCTCATCAACTTCATTAACAACTTTTAAAGACTGAACTGAAGAACTTGTACTAGCTTCATAGTTTTTTCCTTTGATTCCCGTGACTGTGACCTTGGTCTCATCTCCCGAATCTGACCTCAAATCTGTTTGAGATATTGCAATTGTCTCTGTTATTCCCAAATTTTGTTGGTTTCAACTCTGGGTGAAGGATCCAAAAACGATCCTCACAATGGCCTTATTTCTTACAATGAGTGCATGTAGGTTTATCCTTCTGCATTGTATTATTTTTATTCCCTTTGAACTTCTCTTTACCCTTGCCTTTGAATTTTCCTTCAGTAGGTTTAAATGGTTTTACAAAATCAACATTTACATTCTTGCCTCTAGATTCAAGATGAGTCGCTTTCACACACACCTCATCTAAACTAGTTGGATTAAACATAAGAATGGTATGTCGCAAATAACTATGCAAACCACCTATATACTTAATTAATGTCTCTTGAGTATCCAATGGTATTCCCAACAATAAATATCTTTTTCGAAACTCCTGTGTATAACTTTGAACAATTTGTCCTTTTAATTGTCTAAAGTTCTGCCATGACATAATAGCTTGTTGGATGCAAGCTAAAGGATAAAATTGCTTTCGTAAAGAGGATGTAAAATCAATCCATGAAGAGAGAGTCTTACCAAACTTCTTAAGATCATGTTTTGTCCTGCTTTCCCACCACAAAAGGGTGGTTCCTCCCATCTTGAGACTAGCAAGATGGATCATAGTCTCCTCATCTATGATTTTTTGTATTCTGCAATACACTTCAATTTGTCTTATCCAATTATCTAACTTTTCTGCATTTAGTTCTCCATCATACAAAGGAAACTCAAACTTAACATCAAGTTTTAACAAAGTCATATTAGACTTATGCTTATGTGTTTTTTTTTGTATGGTAGATGTTGTAGAATGAGAACTAGCATTTGAAGTAGAACTTGAAGAAGAAGTAGAAGATGGTGGTGAAGGTGGTGTAGGAGGAGGCTTTAAAGATTATCCTTTCCCTTCACTTTTACCCTTCATTAAAATTTCTCCCAAAACTGGTTTCTTTCTCTCCAAGAAATCATCATATAACACTTTGACCATTTCTAACATGGAGAAAAATGCATCTTCAAGCTTCTTGGTTCGTGGAGAAAGTTCTCCTTCTGAAGCCATTCTTTTCTTCCTCAACAATCGTTCTATCTCAGGAATGAATTCAGCCAATGATCCTTCTCCTCTCTGAGATTTGGATCTTGTGAGAATCCAATCCTGCACTTGTTAAACCTTCCAAAACAACCAAAATCTATGATTCCAAAATACTTGATCCAAAAATGGAAGGAATTATTAACAAATTGACATTAATAAGATGCTCATGAATGATTAAAGAGTTCAGCCATTAATAACCATGCTACAAATAAGAGAAGTGAACAACAATAAGAATGAGACAAGACAACAAGAACTTGATAACAGAGTTCACCAATATGTGGCTACGTCTTCGGGCCCGCTTCCAAGTGGAGGACCTCTTTATTGATCTTCAAATTCTAAAGTTCTCTTTACAATGGCTCCTTACTATTAAAAACATGCTTATGATCTGCTGTACAATACCTCCTTGTGCAGATGCACACATGCCTCAACAAACTCCTCTCAAAACATGACAAAATGCCCCTCAAAACATGAGAAATGGGCCAAAAAATCCAACTCTTCTTTACGTTCCCTGCATACCAAGTACCCTCTCAAGCTCACAAAGCTTGGTTTATATAGTTTTTTTTCTCAGTTGGGGAATCCCAACTTCCCACAAAGATCTGGCCTCTTTTTGGGATCAAATCCCCCTCCAAATGGCCAAGAAATCTCCAAAAACGCCCAATCTGGGCCAAACTATAGGCAAAATACCCACCTATGTAACAAAAATAAAAAATAACCCCCTAGGGCTGGGGGCCTGCTCTAGAATATGGTCATATGCATAATAATGTGGCCAAGCACTAGCCCAAAGCGTTGTTCCCTGGCCCTTAGTCTACATACATTGGTCACATGGCGTAAACACATAGGACCACGCCCTATCTATGCGCCCAACAGTCTGGTCACTGCCCCCGTTCGCATGCACCCAAGGTGTCGGAGGTTAAGCCTTGGTCTAACGACCCCTGCACCTTTTGTTACAAATGTAGTGGAGCTCTTGTCATTTTAGTTGTGGTCATATCTAACAAGAAACCCATGGGTTGGGGCTTAGCCCCAACCCCCTTCCGCCTCCACTCGATTATACATTGCACTTTATATATATTAATGCGGCGTTGTATAAACAAGTACGACCTTTGGCGCTATGGCATCCAAACCCTTCCACAAGAAATTTCCTCTACCAATAGGTCATGGGGTCGAATCTTATGAGCTCCAAAACATATTAACCAACCATCAAATGATAGGGTGCCACATGGTAGCCCACGTCTGGGCCACGTGGCACCTCTTCATTTGCCCATAAAAAATGTGCCACTTGTCATAAAGATATTGGATCATTGTCAACTACCCAGTCAACCTGTTGTTTTGATGTCACATGTCTCAATGCTATGTCATGATGACATCATCATTTACTTTTTGTTTGTTGACTTTTTACCTGTTTGGGGAAATGATCATAGTTGGATAACTCTCGCATACAGTGTTTGTTTGAGAAAGTAAATATATGGTCAAAATCAGCACGATGAGACGCTCACAATGGAATTGGTTTCATCCAATTCCAAGAAATTTTATTTTTGATCATTTTCTAGACCTGGGGAGCCTCCTAGATCAACAGGACACTTTGGCATCGAAAAGACAGTGGCAGTGCTTCAAAAACATTTCTACTGGCCAAAAATTCGACAGGATGTCGGCAAGTATATCAGGTCTTGTACCGCCTGTGCTAAACCGACCACTAAGAAACAGGGCATGTACACCCCTCTTCCTACTCCTGACAAGTCGTGGGAATCCATCTCAATGGACTACATGTCAGGCCTCCCCACCAAGAGGGGAAATGACTGTGTTTTTGTGGTTTTTGATCTCTTTTCCAAGATGGTGATTATGGTCTCATGTAATAAGAACATCACTGCAGAGGCCCCTGCCAAGATCTTCTTTGAACACGTCTGGGTACACTTTGGGATCCCACAAACCATTGTCTCAGATTGGGACAGTCGATTCCTCAACACATTCTGGTTGAGCCTATGGTCACTACTAGATACCAAGCTCACCAAATCCACTGCCTTCCACCGCCAGACAGATGGCCAAACCGAGATCGTCAATCGGTTGATCGTACATATCCTACACATGTACAATTCCAAGCACCCTCGCACATGGGATGAGAGTCTTCCCTATGTCCAACATAGCTACAACCGAGACCTGCATATCTCAACTGGCCACATCCCCTTTTAGGTGGGGTTGGGATTCCAACCATTGGGCCCTATGGATGTTGCACTACCCCTGACGAACACCTCGACCGATTCGTCTCCTTCTTAGCCAAAAGATGACAAAGCCACCTGGTTCATTGAGAGGATCCATCACATCCTCCAACGGGTTTAGGATATTTTACAAAAGTCCAATTCCAAGTACAAGCAGCGCCATGATCAACACCGGGTGCCACATAAGTTTTAGGTGGGTGACAAAGTTTGGTTGCACTTGTAGAAAGAATGCCTTACAGGGCCCCATCAGAAGCTTCACCCACTTCAGTATGGGCCATAAACCATCACCAAGGTTGTGGGTGATAATAATTTTGCGCTCAACATTCCCCATTTCCTTGGCCTGCACCCATTCTTCAACGTGGCTCTCCTTCGTCCATATTTCCCACCATTATTGGACACCTCAGAGATAGCAGAGAAGTTGACACCAATAGAGCTCAACCATGACTACATGCAATAGGAATCCAATGATCATATTGTGGACACACATATCAAGGGCACCTAACAGCAAAGGATCCAACTTTATCGAGTTGTCAGAGTAGGGTAGCTCCTGCACCAAGGCAAGTGGCTCACCCGGGACCAAATTCAGCAGAAATTTCCTCATCTAATGGGAGAACTCAACGCAATGGATATCATTTCTTCCCAAGGGGGGAGGATTGATCCAGATAGATTTCGATGGCCTCCCACCTATTCCAACTGGTTCATTTTGGCAGTTGTTTTCCTAGTTTTTGGTTCCCTGACTTGTGAGGCCGTTTTGAGGCCCTAAAAAACGTTTTTAGGGATCGCCATAGTAAAAAATTTCCTTTGATAGATTACAGCAAAATATGTAGTCCTCGGATAGACCTTTCCAATGGGCTATCATGCACCTAAAATGAAGATCGTATGCAAAAGTTACGACCCCAGAAAGTTGATGTACTAACTTACCAAAATGGGGCCCACGTGACTTTTGGTGCTTCATCTCCCAGGGTTAGGTTTTTGGATTTCTTGGGTTTTTTACATTCTTGTTTATTGTAAAAAGGCCTTCAGAGCCTCATTGTAATCATCTTCTTGTGAAAGAGCGCAACCATCACATATCTTCTCAAAGATAAGCCGCCACCATTCCAACAAGCTTGTTTTCCGTTGCATTTTACAGTTTCAGCTTATTTCCTTATTGAATAGAAAACCAGTTTTATGGTATCTATCTTATTCTATGTTAAGCATATTTTAATAATCTATATTCATTTTGTTCTGCTCATAAAATCTAGATCAGGTTTGGACTTTCTGCTTGGTACGCTAGCTCTAGAGAGTGGTATGCTACCTTGGTTGGCTATTGGGTCTAGGGTTTTCTTCCGGAATCATTCTCTCTATCAAGGTTAAGGTGCTCGGGGGTGGCTTCGACCTATGGTTGGGTGACAATATTGCTATATTTCCTATGGTGAAACGAGCACACCTATTATTTCTAATAGGTTATGGGCCCACACTATCTTTGGACAATCTAACCGTTGGAAGATAGATTGGGAGGATTTGCTCAGTTACAGTTGCAGTTGCAGTCAAAGTTTTGTTACAGCAACGAAACCCTAATGCTATTTTTAAGGAACCTTAAGTGAAGTGATTGACCTAATTTCTAGATAGCCTAGTGCGCCCTAGCCTAGCGCACCTCATGGTACTCTCAGTAAGCTAAGATGTCAAGTTTGAGTTTTTGGTCAAATTCAAAGGTTGACCAAGTCAAAGTCAAAGGTTGACCAAGTAAACATAATCATGACTTACTCTATGAAGTCAGAAAACAAGTTATAAGGGGCTTATAACTTCAGAGCATGGAAGACAAGGATTGATCTCATCCTTGCAAAGAATTAAGTGTTGGATATTGTGAAAGGAAAGATCGTGGAACCACAATTTGAAGAAGAAAAAGAGAAGGAACCTCAGAACGTTGCAGTTATGGAGAAGTTCAAGGACAATGACATCAATTCCATGAGTATCATAGTGGAATCTGTAAAATACCACTTTATATCCTACATCTCTCATCTTGACTCATCTAAGAAAATGCATGATTCCCTAACTAACCTCTTCTCAGTCAGAAACATTGGACAAGTAATGAGTATGAAGAATAAGCTCTGTGACATTAAAATGAATTATGATGACAACATAACATCGTACTTGGTAAGAATCTCTTAGTTAATATATCAACTAAAATCTATTGAAGAAATCATTTTAAAAAAGGAACTAGTAAATATAGTACTCAATGGCCTTCCCAAGACATGGGATGCATTTGTCGCAAGCATGAACACAAGAAAGGAGTATCCCACATTTGAAGAAATTTGGACTCGCTATGCACAATAAGAATCAAGGATTAACGCAAAAGAGAAATTCCAAAGGAAAAATGATGATCAATCCTACACAACAAAGTTCAAGAAATTCAGGAATAAGAAGAAGTTTGACTCAAGGACGAAACCAAATCAAGAGAAGGATATGTCAAAAATCCATAGGCATCAGTTGTCGAAGAAAAGGAAGGAAACACACGAAGCAATAGTTGTCGAAGAAAAGGAACCCTCAAAGAAAGTCAAACAAGATGAAGCAGATTTCTTCTTCTAGTCAAGGTAACATTATTCTTTTGTAACATAGTCCTTGTACATACCATGTTTACATAGTTCATGTATATCTATTTCCTAGAAGATAAGATGATCAGTGAAACAACACCTATGGAAAAATAACAAGATAATGATTATTATTACGATGATTACAAGTCAAGAAATACACATGAAAAGATGAAGTACGTTGACAATCCTTGGTAACAATTCATGTGAAAGCTATTATATAAGTAACAACTGCCAGATAAGCTGAAATCAGAATCAAACTTAGAAGCCAAAATATAAAGAAGTCAACAATCAAGAGGAAATTAGAAAAATACTCGTGACACTTTGCATAATGCAATAAGGATGCAAACGAAATCATGGACTCTCTTAGATGGAGGGAGATGATTACAAAATTCCAAAAGAAGAGCATGCATTCACGCATAAATCAAGGATTAGGAGGGAGCTAATCCTAAATAATATGATCCATTAAGGATTATGAAGTATCTTTCCATGTTCCCATTGAAAATAGCAGCCATGATAAGCAACACGTGTTCAGTTTGACTCTAGAAGAAGTCTTCTTCGAAAAAAGCCTTAAAGTATCCTTGGTTGTCCATCTACATCCATGATCCTATGATGATAGGAAGAAATCGGAATCTCCAGGGAATGGAATCTATAGAAGACTCCATGGACCCAAAAGCTAAAGAGGAACATGAGGAAGAACATGAATATTCCAAGAAAGAAAGAAAAGCCAGAGAAACCAGTTATTATACCAAGAATCATAAGACTACCAACTTGGTTTGAACCCACTAGAATAAATCAAACAAAAGAAATGGAAGTTATGATAAAGAACAGTTTATGTAAGAAAATGTGAAAAAGACTTATGAATGGAAGCATTGCGAGATTCAGAGGTTCTTCCAGAAGGAGGGAGAAAAACTATAATGACATCTCACCAGTATCTATGGATTGGAATTTACATGTAAAAGATTGTTCTTCCCAATAAAGCAAGTGAGAAATAAGCTTATACCAAAAAGACACCCATGTATGCATATATAAGAATACCTTGTATGGATTCAAACAACCTTATGCAGAGTATCTCATATACAGCAGAAGCGTGGTGAAAATGTTTTTATAACGGAGATAGTGTATCATAATAGCTACTCAGAAGTTTGGGATGATGGATTGCTAATCCATGGAAAACTCTCATGATGACAGAAGAAGTGCTACTTGGATATGTTTAAGTTTGAGCTTTGCCTCAATGTCATGAGATAGCAGGAAACATACGTGTTGAATTCGACCATGATATATTGTAATGATCTCAGAACTATATGAAGCCTTCAGAGAAAACTAGTGTTCCATGATAGACAGAAGTACATTGAGATCAAGCATTATATTCTCTGTGATGAAGTCCAGAAAAGAGAAGTGGTTCTCCAATAATATCCACAAATGAGTAGATAGAAGATATTTTGGTAAATCCTCTGTCCAAGATGAAAAGTTTACATACTTAAGATACAAGTTGGGGCTCGTGGAGACGAATTCCTTATTGAAAAAGGAAGAGATTACTCCCAGATTGGGAGGGAGAACTGATATGTCATTGATTTATGGACAGTCATTTTTCAGTTTGAAAAATAGTCTAGGATGAGCAGTTCCTTTCCAGTTTGGAAAGTGGTTTGATATTTCTAACAGACAAGCATTTTCCAGTTCGAAAAATGGTCCAAATCGGACAATCATTTTCATAATGAAAATGGTTTGATAGATTTTTGATGTACCATAGAAAGTGATTCCCCTTGTGGCCAGTGTGGGGGAATGGTCTAGGACAATCATTCTTCTTGGCAGTCACTTTGAGGAGTGGTCAAGTAGAATGGTCTACCTCGTCGGGAAGTCATTCTTTCGAAGTTCATAGTTGTGAGAAGTTTTGAAGAATGGTCTATTTTGGAGGTTGGTGCAGGACATTCATTTCCATTAGGAAATGGTCCGGACAGTCATTCCCCAGGGAAGACTCATTCTCTCCAGGTTGCACTATTATTAGTGCCAGAGGAATGTCCTAGTTAGGTGAATGGTCCAGGTTCAACAATCAAGGACAGGCATTCCCTAGGGAAGACTCATTCTCTCCAAGTTTCACTATGATTAGTGTCGGAGGAATGGTTCAGTTAGGTGAATGGTTCAGGCTCAGAAATCAAGGACAGATATTCTTCTATGCTTGAGAAGAATAATCCAGATAGCCCATGGTTGATTTTTTACCTTTTGAGGCAGATGCTCTTCCAAATCTCACAGATGTGAGTGGAATAATGGCCTAGATGACTCAATTTATATCATGATATTGTTTTATGCAGGTTGATATCTGATGATATGATTGTTGTGGAGATTGTCTGTCTCTGGACAATAGATGTATGCTATTGTGGTGGATATGTTCCATTGGTTTTGACTATGTGTCACTGATTAAGTAGCTATGTGCTACTTGGTGTGGTTGTGTACCACTGGATAGTAGTTGTGCACTACTATGGATAAACACAGTTGTGTTCTATTGAAAGACATTGTTATGATTTTCATAAACAATATCAGTAGTGTTGGAAATGATTATGAGCTAGATGGATAGTCAATGTGCTGGTGGAAAGACATTCTCCAGGCAGAAAATGGTCCAGGACATTTATTCTTCTAGGACGTATGTCTGGATTAGAAGAATAGTCCTTGTAGCCCATGGTGTGGCTTCCAACATATGTTGGAATATTTATTCTTCTAGCACATATGTCTCTATTATAAGAATGGTTCTTGTATCACTCTCTGGAGTGAGTGACTTATCCAGCATCATGCCTAATTACTTAGATGGATTATGGCTTCTAGAGATGATGCAATTGATTCTATCAGATGATATTGATAGTGATGATGGTGCTCATGATTTAATCATGAGATATCTTGTGTGGCTATGATGATGTTAGTGGTTGAATGGTATGTTTTTGCTCAAGACCATTTCTTTCAATACCTCCATGGCTAGGAGGGAGTGTTGATATTATGGTAGTTGTAGGAGGTATTAACCTCCACGTGTAACCCTGTCAAGAATAGAATATTATGGGAAGAAAGAAGAAACCCTAAAGCATTGGACACAACCCTAGAAGACAAGTCGACTAAAGAAAATAATTAATATTGAGTTTTTAGCCTCTATAAAGAGAAGTCAACCCAAACAGCTAAGAAAGAGCAATATAAATACAGGATGTCAGAGCTCATTTGGATACACACATCTCGCAACTGTAGAAATTTAGTGCGCACTACAGAAATTTAGTAAGTGCACAAGTCTAGAGAGTAGTTGCAGTTGCAGCTACTGTAACTTGTATTTTCAGTTTTAGGCTTGAACTTTCTCTTGGTTATCGTTTGGACTTTCTACTTGGTACATTAGCTCTGGAGAGTGGTATGCTACCTTGGTTGGCTATTGGGTCTAGGGTTTCCTTCCATAATCATTCTCTCTGTCAAGGTTAAAGTGCTCGAGGGTGGCTCTGGCCTATGGTTGGGTGACAATATTGCTATATTGTCTATGGTGAAATGAGCACACCTATTATTTCTAACAAGCTGGGCCTGTAGTGAAATATTAGAAAAAGTTCTAAGTATGGTGTGAAATGAGTGCAGTGGAACATGGCAGTACATTTTGGTAACGACAGAACTTTAGACTTGAATGAGAGTATGTAATGAACCCACGAGAGACTCGAAATAATCTAGGTGTTGGTGAAAAATGGATACAGTGGAAGGCGACGAGTGCATTTTGAATGAGGTGACACTTTGTACAAGGATGGAATTGACTCATGAACTCGTGACAAAATGAAAAATTTCTAAGTGCGGGAAAAATACAAAAGAAGATTTATGAAATACTTAACACACTTTTGGGTCAACAATTCCCTACCTTTATTGAGTGCCTCATTGAATGTCATTGTCACATTAGACGCCATACACAATGTTGACTAGTTTGCACTGGTACCATCCATAATTCCTATAAGGGCTAGTGAGAAGGCAAGGAATAGTATGCCATGGGTGTAACATCCCATACCACTCAAGTAATCTAACCACAATGCAACACCGACAAGATGTTGTTGACTAGACTTGACCAACAACCACCTAAAATACACCTCAACCTAACTCAACTAACCTAACAAATGACACTCACTTTTGATTGACAAATGTTAAATACTAGACACAAACCCCATGATAAGCTTATATATATTGCTCAAAACTATAAAGGATAGAGAAAAAAACCACAAAAATTGTATGCTTCCACTTTTATTGTTATAATTCCATCTCTATGTTTCAAATTATGAACAATCTATACAAAATCATAATAAAATACTATATAGTGGTTAAGGTTTCAATTAGAGGAATTTTGAGGTCTAAAATGAGCCTCCTAAGAGATATAATAAAAAATTACACGTTAATCATTATATGGGAAATGTATATTTACAACTCCCCTATTACACTACTATCTATGTAACTATGGTTAAATTAAATTGAAAAGATGTCTATAAATAAACCTAATAAAAATATATTTTTATTGATGTGACTAAAAATAAAAATACTTTTGAATTTATAAATTATTTTTAATAAAAAATATATTACTCATATAATAAATAATAATGTATTATTTTTTTAATATAATATATGTGATTTTTTTTTAATATAACATATGTGATGAACCAAACATTCATTTTTTAAATTAAAGGAATATAAATTATGACTACTTAAAAAAATAATATATTAATTATATTCACAAAATCAATAAAGTATCATGTTTACATATAATTTTCACATACTAATATATGAATATGTAAGAATTATGAATACATAGTTTAACATATCCATATATTAGTTTAAAACATACATAATACGTAATTGAAATAACAATGTATTATATATATTAACTTAACTTAATTAATATATGGATTACGTGGTATACCGCCCACTTCATATATTAGTTAATATAATATAATATATGGACCCAATCCATGTACCCCATACACTATGAGTAACTATTTATTAGTAAACTAATATAATATATGGAATAGTTTTTAAATTAAATAAAACAATTTATAATTCCATATATATATATATATATATATATATATATATAAAAGTAATGTGAAAATCCAACCCATATATTCCAAGTAATATGACTAATATAATATGAATACCGAGTGAATTGAGTTATTTTATTTAATTTAAAAAATAAATATTGAATAATATATATAACTTATATTTATGTTTCTAATTTTGAATCAATACTTTATTTTTATATATTCAAAATTATTTTATGAATATATTTTTTTTCTGAGAAATTAAAAAAATATATTCCATTGAAAATAGAACATACATATTGTGGTCTCTTGAGAACTATTATTAATATACTCTTTCTATCCTTACAGCTCATTTACATTTAAATATATCATCAATGTTAATCCATACTCGATCCTAAACCATAAATTCCCTTACCTCTTTACACAACCAAAAAGAAAACATAAATTTGCATTTTGTATCCCCTTATTAGGTTTATTTTGAAATAGTGTGAAATGAAAATATACAAAACCACCCCAACTCCACATGAGGTAGGGTGTCTCTGGTTGGCCCCATCGAAGTAATTGAAGTAAGAAGAGGGGGAGAGAACTAATACCCTTGGAAATCACATTTTCATTCCACTTTTGCAACCAATCAACATAGTCACCATCCAGACCTGGTAAACGCACATTGAGTGATTTTGAAATTGCAATCCACACCTACTGTGTAAATGGACAGGAAGAAAAAAGATGTTTTATTGTCTCAACTTCGTCCTTGCACGAAGCACATCTTCCCGGCCCAATCCATCCTCATTTCGATGTATTATCCCAGGTGAGTAACTTGTTTTCCAACATCAACCACATTAAAATATTTGTTTTTGTGGGGCATGAGTATCCCAAACGAATTTCTACCACCACTTTCTGCCACCCTCAAATTGAGCCTCAACTTGAACTTGATAACTAATCTTTGTTGTAAATTGGAATGTCTTCTCATTTCTTGTCTAAATTAGAGTGTCTCTGACCTCTTCTTGTAACCATTTGAAGTTAGAGTATATTATTTTTATGTATTCTTCCCAACTTGTCATCTTTTTCTCCCTCGAGTTCCAACAAATCAGACGATCTCTCACTCTTGCATCCCACAAAGTGAAGATATCACAGTCATGTAGATATTCTACCAATTCTTCAAAGAGTTTGTATCCTTCCCTCGAGCTTTCCCAGGGGTCTTCTCCTATCCTGATACTTTTCCCATTCCCAATATTCCACACCATCCAATTGCCAATCAGGGGGAAATCTTTGACCATCACTTTCCAACATATTGAGGTGTTAGACCCCTACTTTTTTGGAGTTTTGATCCTATCCACAAAGGATAAACCTAGAAAATACTTTGAAGACATTATCCTTCCCAAAAGGATTTTATTGTGAATAAGCCTCCATAATCTTTTTGCAACTAAGGATTTGCAAAACCAAAAGATGTTATTGATTCCCCATCTACCTAGCTCCTTTGGCATGGCAATTTTCTCCATTTTACCAAAGGGGTACCATCTGCCTCCTTCCTCCTAGACCAAAGGAATTGAAAACATATTTTCCTAATAATGGTTAAAATTCCTTTCGATATTGTATCCAAAGACACCCAATACACATAAATGATTGAGAGGACTGATTTTATCAAGGTGGGCCTCTCCCCCCTTTGATAACCATTGATTGGTCCATAGAGAAACTCTAGATTGAATTTTCTTTATTAACCACATCCAATCTTCAAATAAATAAGAGTTTAGTTTTAGCTCAAACCCTAGATACTCGAGCCCAACATCAAGACTTTATCGATCGTAAGGGAGGATCAGATTGAGTTAAGTGACAACATCATCTTATACCTCATAAACTAACAAGTTTGACTTGTTATAATTGATTTGAATTCATGTTTCCTTACATAATAAGCCATAATTTATTTTATTTCTGTAAATTCATGTGTTGTCCTTGCACCAAAGAGAATCACATCATCAAAAAAATCAAATGAGTAATAATTTCTAAAGAGGATATTTTGAGACATTTCAGAAGAAGACTTAACCCCTCAAAAACTAAGAGGAAAAGAAAAGGAGACATCAATAAACCTTGTCATAATCCTCTAGAGGGTTGAAAAAACACAATGGAGAACCATTAATTAGCGTATCAAAGGAAGAGGATTCAATACACCCCATAATCCAGTTTATATCATTTAAGTTAATCCCCAATTGGATCAGTGCAATCCTAACAAAGGTCCAACTAACCTTGTCATAGGTTTTTGACAAGTCGAGTTTCAAGACCACCAAAGAGATTTTTTTTTCTTTATAAAGTGCAAAGCCTTTTGTGTAATTGCAACAACATCATGGATTTGATGCTTATGCAAGAATCCATACTGTTTTTAAGAGATGATATCACTTAAGATGGGATTTAAACGACATGTGATGATTTTCTCTATGAGCTTGTATATCAAATTTCAATAGGAAATGGGTCTAAAATTGTCAAAGGATTGTGACTTTCTTTTTTGGAATAAGTGCTAGGAAAGTTGATCCAAAAGACCCCCAAATTTTCCGGAAGGTTGTGATTCTCTAGCCACTCTTAAAAGATCATTTTTTAGTAAATCATAGAAACCAATGTAAAACTCCACTAACAACCCATCATAACTAGAGATTTTCCCCTTTTGATAGGAAGTCAAAGATGATAAGATTTCTTTTTCTGTTATCTGTGCCTGAAGTGATTAATATTATTGTCACTTCAGGAACAATAATATTAATTATTCTTGGCCCTGGGAGTGCCAAAGTTGGATCGAGGCATGGAGATAGTCATATTTGGGTAATTCGATGCCACAGATTCAGTGGTGTTGTCTATTTTTTGATCTGGAAATTATATCTGCAACTTGATTTCAGAATGAGGTATACTTATGTATTTTGCCAAATTATTTTGTTGAGTTAATGAAAGAGCCTACCCATTTGAGAGAAGGACCTGGAGACGTAGTCCACTAGGGATGAACTCCTTTATTGAGTTTTTTTGTTCAGATCTAATGCTTATGTCTCTTCATTTTTGAGTTTTCCCTTCTTTAGTGGTGCACTTTAATTTATGCTCATTTAATGCAATTCTTTATAAGTCACGATGAAAAGATCCTAGATCAATATGGCAGGAATATATTGACTCTGATTGGGCAGGGAGCGCAGTGGACAGAAAGAGCACCTTTAGGTGTTGCTTCACTTTGGGATCTTCCATTGTTTCCTAGGTGTAGCAGGAAGCAAACTTCTGCGACTTTGAGCATAGCAGAAGAAGAGTACATTGCATTAAGTATGTCAGTTCGTGAAGTAGTGTGGCTTCACAAGCTCCTTGCAGATTTATCTGAACATGTGTTGGATTCCACCATTATTCATTATGGTAACCAAAGTTGTGTGAAGATCTCAGAGAATCCAGTGTTTCATGACAAATCGAACCACATTAAGATCAAGTACCATTACATCTGAGACATGATGCAGAGGAAGGAAGTATTGGTGCAGTACCTTCCTACAGATGAGTAGGTTGTTGACGTTCTCACCAAACTAGGACGAAGTTCAAGTACTTCCATGACAAACTTGGCATGGCAGAGAATGCCTCCCTAGCTAAGAGGGAGTGTTAATGTTTTCAGCTTTCTGAGACATTCTCCAAATCGTACTCCTCTGTGACTAAGTTGAGTTGATCTGTGATGACACTTATCTGAGAAGGGATAAGTGGGACACTTATTCAAGAAGGGATAAATGCGTTTGGGATTTTATCCCAATGTACCTTGTGGAGAGAACATGAGGACATGTCAAGGGAGTTGACCTTGACGTCACACACTATGGGGAGTTGACCCTAGTGTTTCTAGAGGGAGTAGCCTCTAGAATTCCATATGGGAGTGCCATGTGTGAAAAACAATCTCCATATCGTACTCCTCTGTGAATTGAGTTGAGTTGATCTGTGAGGACACTTATCCGAGAAGGGATAAGTGTGTTTTGGCTTATAGCCCAACATCCCTTGTGGAGAGCACATGAGGACATGTCCCTTGTGGAGAGCACATGAAGACATGTCAAGGGAGTTGACCTTGACATCACACACTATGGGGAGTTGACCCTAAGTGTTCCTAGAGGGAGTAGCCTATAAAAGTCCACACAAGAGTGCCATGTGTGACAAACCTTTTTCTATTATGGTGGTTGTGTACCACTGGCAGAGAATGTGTGTCTCTCGACAGTAGTTGTGTACTACTATGGAAAGATACCTCCCTAGTTAAGAGGGAGTGTTGATGTTTCAACATCGGGCTAACCTTCTCCTAAATTGGGCTGCAGACCAAGGGAGATAGGATACATTTATCATAAAGGTGAACTTGTGGTAAATGGGTCATAACGTAGTCCTTCCTTGATCATGACAAG
The DNA here is from genome assembly GCA_009831015.1 of Picea engelmannii. NCBI lineage: Eukaryota > Viridiplantae > Streptophyta > Pinopsida > Pinales > Pinaceae > Picea > Picea engelmannii. The sequence goes on from ML784598.1 coordinate 307,950, forward strand.
GAATAATATGGACTCAAGGTGCTTGAAGTGATTTCCACGTGTCAGTTAGCATTAGGCTAGCATTCAGTCACAGGTGTGTACTTGTGGTGAAATATTCTAGTGTGGTCTTTGTCCTAATCATGGTGATTTGACAAGGAATAATAAAGACTCAATATGTTATATGCTATTACATGTGGACCCAGAGTGAGCCTGAACTTAGAGAGAGTTAAATGGATCAGAGGGAGAGCCCCAGAAGGAGTTTCTCCTCGGTTCAGGTGGGAGAGAGACGTCTCCCAAGACTGACAGATGAGTGTCATGAGTCTAGGGTGAAGTTTGTATACTTCAAATACAAGCTTGGCATGATGGAGAATGTCTCCCTCGTTGAGAGGGAGTGTTGATGTTTAGACAACATCGAAAATACAGACTCTTAGAATAATAATTAATAATATAATTATTAAATATTAAATATCATATATAATAAGTAAATGATAATAATAAATAGTTATTGCTTATTCAAGAGACGATCCTTTCACGGATGGTCACCATGTGTTTCCTATATATGGAACACTCATCATTGTAATAATATATCGATCCTATCTCATATGAAGAAAAACAACACATACATCTTTTAAATTGCATCCTTCCATGTAGTTTTTTGCATTATTTTACAATTTTTGTGTCTCCGCATCTAAATTATGTTCATTTTTGCATKCTTGTGTCTAACTTTGCATCATTTTYCTTATTTTACTTGTAGGTTGTGTTTCACTTGTGTCACATTTTGCATCYGTCTTGTTTSCTATTCCAATTTTGTGTCCATTTTACATCCATTARGMATCTAATTTRTATCTTTTCAACCTCTTTTTTAATCTCATGTTGTTCTCCTCGTCGTGAACTTTCCAAYACATTATTYTGAASCCAAAATCCAAAATTATATGCATGAATGAGAGTCTCGAGAAGTTGGTAATCTCTTTTATAAATTGAAGAACTTGAATCTTGGTATTGTAACTTCCAATCTATTCACTTTCTTTTTCTTTCTTTTACATTTTGTAATAAATAATCACATTAATTTTTTTTTATCAATATCTTCATCAACTAGATAACAACAACACCATCAATCTTTTTAGATATTGCTCATTTATGTGTGTGACAAATTGAAAGGGGAATTGTACATAAAGTGAGTTGTGCATTTTCCAAATGAAACCACTTGTCATGGTCTCCAAGGGGGGCTCATATAAAGGACAAGGATTAAATGAAATCACTTGTCATGCATTTTCCAAATGAAACTAGTTGTCATGGTATCCAAGGGGGCTCATATAAAGGACCAAGCTTTAATGAAACTAACTATCATGGTCTCAAAGGGGTCTCATATAAAGGACAAGGATTAAGTGAAACTAACTATCATGGTCTCAAAGGGGTCTCATATAAAGGACAAGGATTAAATGAAACCACCTATCATGGTCTCAAAGGGTGGGTGCTCATATAGAGGACAAGGATTGGAAAGGGCATTTGTACATAAAGTGATATGACAAGGATTGGAAGGGCATTGTGCATAAAATGAGCTGTCCATTTTTGCAAATGGAAGGTGTTTTGCAAATCATATGGATAAGCATGACACATTGCTTTCATATTTATATTTAAGCATTTTATTTTAGATGTTCATATATCAATTTTATATTAATATAAATTCAACATAAATCCATTCCAAACATAATACTTAGACCTAGCTTATTTATATAACATTATCTAATTGATATACAAAAAAACATAACTAATACACAATCTTACACTAATTTATCCTATAGAAACCCTAGATTTACTTTAACTTCTAAACTAATTAAACTTAACACCTAGACCTAATAATAATACAAAATCTTATTAAAACATAAATTAACCCTATTTAGTAAATTTCTTATTAACCCTAGCCTATATATATATATATAACATTTTACACTACTTTATCCTATTAAAACCCTAGTTTTATTATAAACACTTAAAACTAATTCTTAAACTAAACATAATACCTAAACTTAAATTCACCCTATTACATCATTTTAAATCCTTAAAAAAAAACCCTAATACTATTATTAAATCATTTAAAAATCAATCTTACACTTAAAAATCAATCATTTTATATCCATTTAAAGAAATACACAATCTTACACTTACAAACTATAATCACTAAAATTAATTCCTAAACTAAACTCATAATAACTGAACTAAAATCACTTCTAACTGAATCTTAAACTTATAATCACTTATAAATAACTCTTAAACATAATACTTAAACTTAAATTCACCCTATTTTATCACATTAAATCCCTTAAGAAACCCTAGTACTATTAATAATTCAATCAAAATCAATCTAACTCTAACCCTAGACCTTTATATTTATAACTCAACACTAATAAATTCCTAGTCTTATTTATAATATTATCACAAACCTAGAATTATGAAATATTATCAGTAACCTAATTACCATCATTTATTAACTCTAAAATTGAATTTAATTTTACCTTAGTTTTAGAAATAGGGCGTTACAGTTAGCCGACCTAATTACAAATCTCAAAATTGTCATGCATCTACTATTAATTGACCAAGATTAGCAAGCTTTGTAACTGACGATTAGTCCTGATGATGAATCTCGATTCGGATTCGAAACGTCGATGACAAAAATGATACCAATTGTGGATTATCCGGCAATAAACCTCAAAACACGTTGTTTTCTGAATTATGAGAAATTCCAATTTATAAACCTACACCAGCCATTTTAAAGAAATAAATTTTGGGATGCCCCCAGCCCCTATGATATTGAAGGATAGAATAATAATTTGGAGACTCTAGCCTAGGTTGTCCCCATTCTAAGGGCATGTACAATGGTTGATTGTTTCTCACATATTATATATTTCATTGCCTAGATTTGAGCTAAGGAGATCGAGAATTTCCTACCCATGTAACTATCAAGGGCCTTCTCCAAAGATACACCCCCTGCACTTAAATCCTCACTCCCTTTTTTTACATTTGAGTGCAACATATAGTCTAAATTTATGGAATAAGAATAGGATATTTTTTATACCCCTTCTATGGGATGGGAATGTGGAGGAGGAAACCCCTATGTGCCAAGGGGAAAACCTTGAGAGCAAGGAGAGGGAGAAGCAAACCCAAACACGAGGTTGTGGGTTTCCAAAAAGGAGGAAGTTATCCCCACATCCCCAATGATTTTTAAAAGGGGGGAGACAACCTTAGAATAAGGTACAGGAGAGACACAAGAAAATTTGACATTTGACTACTTAGTCTTTTTTTTACAATGAAAGAAATCATCATAAGGAATATTTTTACCTGGGTTCTCCTTTGAACGAGACAAAGCGGATAAGACACTTGGAGAGCTCTTGCAGGAGGCCTTATCATCGCTTCTTCCTCCCTTGACTTTTCCACCACCTTTTCACGTAGTGACTCTGATGACGAATTTTTGCGCTTCCAGGTCTTTTGGAAAGGAGGCAAATGTGACTGAGAGTGTCTGCATTGTGCAAGGAGATGCATGACTTCATGACATCCAAAGCAGTGAAAATGGACTCACCAGTAGTCCATTTTCTACATCCATTTGAAACTGCCCCAAACTAGTTCACTATTATCCACAAGGCCCTCCTTTAGACCCAAACCCATTCCCTATCTGATTTTGTTTCCTAACCTAGTTCACATCCAACGTACTTCCCAATATTGTTCCCAATTGCAATTAAAATGGTCGTGTGCCAGAAAAACAACGGGAGATTCGAGAGGATCGCCCAAACCTTTGATAAAGAGAGTGATTTGTGAGTGGGATCAAAGGAAATTGTCCAATCTTTTAGGACTAGGCCCAAGCGGCTCCATCCTCGGGTTCTATCGAAGATCGACACTATGTTCTCTTGGTGAGAAATTTGAAACAGATCCATCACCTTGCCAGGGTATGGAAGTCAGACATGTATCCTATAACCCCCTTCCAGTTATCATCCAACCAGGATTCCAATTCTTTCGTCGATACTATCTTCCCGCAGAACCTCCCAACAATGGTTCAACCCAACATCTCTGGAATATCCCCTAACTCCACATGCAACCCCACAACCATGCTTCGTCAATCCTTACTAACCTTCCAACATTTGCGAATTTTTCTTTTCACTAGAGGCTCATATGGGAGACCCCCTGTTTTTTTTACCTCCCGCTTTGAAACACCTACATGCAGCAGAGAGGAAATGAAAGTGTCCAGGGGAGTCCCTAGATGCATTGATTTCTTATTGTGCGAAGCACATCCCGTAAATTCGAAATGAGGACTCTCGTCACCTCGTAGTGAATGCTCCCTCGTCATCTTAGTTGGAGCATTGAGATCGTAGACTACCAACGGATCCAATGGGTCCACACCAGCCAAGTCTACAACCTGTCTGATCAACTGCATATGGAAAAATTCCTCATCATCTGGGAAGATCTCCTCCACTTCATAACCATCCATCTCATAATCGACATCGACATCCTCCATGCACTTTATGAGTATATCTATATTATATTCAAAAATAATTTATAAGTATGTTTCTCCTTATAGTTACTTTACTTGCAACACTACCAAAGTTAATTATGAGTTATTATCCACCATTTAAAATGTAACAAATAAACATTTTTAACTCAAACAATATCAACTCATCCCCTGAAAATAATGCCATTCTCTAAAATGTGATTGACTCTTATAAAATTGATTTTGATACTACACTTTTTTTTCTTTTTTTTCAAAACCCTTTTTTATAGTATGTTATACTCTTCCTTGAATAATTCATACAAATTCATAATGAAATACCCTCTCCAATGACAAGGGCCCATGGCTTAACTCCTTTGTTTCAAAATATCTCATTTATTTCAAAATTGTTTTATTTTATTTCTATGGTTTCTTCTTTTTATTTCTTATTTCGTAACATATTACCAATACTTAATCATTTTTTTGGTTATCAATATCTAAAAGTTAAAATGTTTATCTATACTTTAAAAACTAGGTTTTTCTCTTTTATTAAGGTTTTGGTTTCCTAACTATAAACCACAAACAAATAATCGTACATGATGGTAATATTTGTTTACGTATTAATATAAAAACTACCCCTTTCTCTATCTATATAATTTTACATTTAACACACAAAATTAATTGCACATGGGCTCTTCTATCTATATTTTTGCTTATCACGAGATTAAATAAATAAGGCTTATTGCAATCTAGTAACCAAAGACTTTTGCTTTTATGTGATGTCATAACTAGGTACATGTATCTATCATCATTTGCACTCATCTTCTAATGCAAAGTTTAATAATAGACATTTAGAAAAAACTTCAATGCAATGAAGTTTAATAATATACATTTAGCATAAAAAAAAATTGCAATTTGACTAGTGTAATAGTTTATCACTTCCATGGCAAGGCCAATAATTAAGTCTCAACTTGTCCTTTGTCCTTATCGATGAAATCATGTTTGCACCTATCCATTGGTCATACAATAGAATCTTCTAAGACATATGTTTAGTATGAGGGCCCTCACTACTCAACACCAACATTAACTCTTATTGTTTGGAAATGAGTGAAATTATGGGGCTAAGGTTATGGAATGATTTTAATATTATATAATTGGAAGATAAAAAAATTGCTCAAAATCGTTTGGAAATTGGTGAAATTATGGGGCTAAGGTTATGGAATGATTTCAGGAAATGAGTGAAATTATGGGGCTAAGGTTATGGAATGATTCGAATCTCCATGACCTACTATGCACCAAGTCCAGGAGCCCATCCGATACTCTATGCCGTCACCTCCTTTAGAGAATAAAGTAAAGCAGAGGAAGAGAATAAAGTAAAGCAGAGGAAGGTTATATATTAGAAGATATAAAATTGTTCAAAATGGTTTATCATTTATGCTTATGACATTATAAGTTATTAAAATAATAAAAAAATATAAATCATTAAAAACTATTTAAGCTTATGTTTTTAATAGAGATCTTGACATTATCTGGAGAAAACCCTAGGCGTCGTTGTTCGATTTGCAAGCCTCCTCCAGCTCACTCTTGATGGTTTTTATAGCAAATCTCATCGCAGGAAGGGCTCCTTCTGTGGATCTGCCTTCTCTCCAACTTGATGGCTTGTCCTTTCCTCCTCTGCGCAAACCCGACTCGGCTCTCTCCTTGCAGCCTCCTCGAGGACCCCCTGCTCAGCAAATCTTGCCCAACAACTCATCCCCTCCACCCCTTCACATCCTCGAGGTTCAATCCTCGCTGAAGCAAGGCATCTTACATTCCCGCGGGTCACCTCAGCAGAAGGACGACTCCCTTCCGTCCTCTCCTGGTGCTCGCACGGATTCCTTCCCGCCTGCGTCTCTTCCCTCCTTCGACATAGCCAAGTTGTTTGCAGATTCAGGGGATCCTCCAGGGCTTATGGTGCAAGAGGCCCCTGCTCCCATCATTCCAATCATTCAGAATGATTTGGATTCCGTGGATCACTACATATCTCATGCTATTGTTTGCAGATTCAACGGTCTGTGGCCTCGTCTAGCAGATCTGCATTCTTGGATCTCTACCGAATGGAGCCCCCTGCTAGAGGAGGAAGCCCTTGTTTTCCCGTGTGCAAAAGGGTTTTTTATCATGGTTTTTGTTTCTGCAGAAGAAAGGGATCAGATCTTCAATTCGGGCCCTTGGTTTTGGGGCAGATCGAGCCTATCCATGTAACCTTGGACCCCCGCCTTTGACACCTCTACTGTCGTTATTCCTTTAGCCCCAGTTTGGGTGAGGCTCACAAATCTGCCTCTTCACTTTTGGGGCCGAGCCTCGCTGCAAACCATTGGGAATGCCCTTGAAAAGTTTCACATCATAAGCCCAGAAACAAAGTCTTCCTTCACCACTTTCGTCGGATCTGCGTGGAAATGGATTTCTCAAAAGGATTCCCAGCAGAAATTATCTTGCAAAATAAGGATTATTCACGAACTCATCCTATAGATTACGAACATGTAAACTTCAGATGCAGAGTGTGCTTTGAAACAGGGCACTTAGCTACCAACTGCAAAAAAAAATCGGAGAAACATAAAGCTATGAAATTTCGTCGAAAATCCACCTGGTGGGACGGTGCAAAGCTAGCTCATCAACATATTTCGACGGACCTACCTACAGAATCAACACCTGAAGGGAAAAGCAGCGAGCCACCTCAGCCAACTGGATCTCCTCCAGAACAGGAAAAAAGTTATGTCTTCACAGCCACCTTCTTCTCAAAGCTGGGCCGATCAAGCAGATGAAGAGAATGAGCAAGCCAAGGATTGGACGCAAGTGGTAAAAAAGAAAAAGCCCTCTCATACAAGGAAACCGGTGCAGACACGCAGTCAAACCGGTTCTCTGAAATAAAGATAAGTTCTGGGCTCAGAAAGTCAGCTCAGGAATTTTGAGTCTCTTTCAATGTTTAGACTCTCAGAAAAGTATAGATTTAGGACGTCGGTTTTCGACAATTTGAACAGGCTGCGGACCTGAACTATGTAGATTTTCCTATAGTGGTTATACCACTGCTCTTTTAATATAATATTCCCCTTCTTGTAAAAAAAAAACCATTTATGCTTATGTCATTATAAGTCATTAAAATAATAAAAAATATTTATATTTATATTTGTAATTGTTTTTGTTTTTATCCCTGTAGTATAATTGTTTTAAGTTTTGGTTTTTTGATAGGGTATATTTTCTATTTTTTATTTTTTGGGTGAGAAATTAGAGGTTTTTCAGCATGTTGAATCTATTTATACATTCAAAAATACAATTTAAATAATAGAAAATTCTGAATTTGTGAAGATTTATGTGGTCAGATTTAGGCAAAAGACTAAACACTTTTTATATGAACTTCAATCCAAAAATTGTTAGATTTGAATGATTATTTCTGTATAATTAGAGTGCATTTTCAGCATGCCGGTTCCATTTCTACATTCAAAAATAGATTTTAGACAACAAAAAATAGTAATTTCATACAAATTTATATCACAGAAAAAATCATTTCTTAAAACAGTGCAAGACCAACTGTCACCAACAATAAAAATAATAAAATAATAAAATAAATGAAATTAAATTTTTTTTGTGACAAAATAAAATTCAATGCGATTTCATATATAACGAATCAAAAAATTTTAAAATTTGGTGAATGAATTCTTATTTTTTATAAATACTTAAAACTTGAAAAAACAATCTCAATCCAGAAACTATAAAGATAACTCTATGTTAACCTTATCGACATTAAGGACTAATTCTCACCAACTCCGTTGTGAAACAGGGCGCTGGAAAAGGCCAAAAGAAAAGTGGGAAGAAAGAGTGTGTATTCTGTGCTCGTCCGGAAAAGTGGAAACAGAAAAACATTTCATTTTAGATTGTGAGGCCCTCAAAGACAGCCGGGAAAATTATGCAGGTATTCTGGCAGCTAATTCCTGGGATAATCTATTCACGCTGGGAGCGATTATTGTAAAACTTCACAGGAAAAGGGCTGAATGCAAAAGCCAGATGGAAAAACAATCTGTCCCATAGGCTATTTTTAACCTCGTGGACGTTAAAAAATACTTTCTTTCTTTCTTAAGAAAAACATAAAAATCTTTGATCCCAATATTATAATAACACAGATGATCCGTGCCCAAAAAGTTGTTCTTCTCGAATCTCTTAATTCTTAATTAAAGCCACCGACGGAGTTTGATATTCTGCACGTTGCAATGGGCAATTATATCCGCTGCAAGTGGGAATCGGTGACCCCGATACTACTCGAGATTGCTCAACTGGGTGCCACTCAGAAGATTCTTCTGTACCACAGGAAAGGAAATAAAGCCATTTATGACGTCTATTC
>ML784598.1:363428-414588 GCA_009831015.1 Picea engelmannii
TTTGGAAGGACTGTTGCAGGGGCTCACAGCGTGGGAAGGACTCACTGCGTGAAGCTGGTGCACAGGCTGTACCCGGAAGTAGATCCGACACTGGACCCTGGGCACGTTGAGCACATGAAGCATAAGTGTCCGGACGCGATCCCGAACCCGAAGGCGGTGCAGTATGTGCGGAACGACCGGGGAACGCCAATGAAGCTGGACAACAACTACTACGTGAACCTGATGAACAACAAGGGGCTCCTCATAGTGGACCAGCAGCTGTATGCAGATTCGAGGACGAGGCCATACGTGAAGAAGATGGCAAAGAGCCAGGACTACTTCTTCAAATACTTCGCCCGGGCGCTCACCATCCTCTCTGAGAACAATCCTCTCACCGGCACTCGAGGAGAAATCCGCCGCCAATGCTCTCTCAGAAACAAACTGCACACAATCAGCAAGCGTTGAGCGATAGCTGTGATGGGCATTTATTTCCAATGCGTGTTTCTATTAACATACTGCTTACATAGTTAGTGGTGTGGTGTGTAGTCTAAATGACTCTTTTCCAATTATTTTGAGAGCATAACAGAGGAGAAGATATTCTGTAGCATCCATATAGATTGTTATTTTGAGAGCATAACAGAGGAGAAGATATTCTATAGCATCTATACATATCACTATGTTAAAGGCAACTCCATAGAGAGTGTTTTTTTCTTTGTACTTGCATATGAGGAATAGAGAGTATATCGACCTCACCTTCTAGTTGGGTTTTCTCCCATATTGGGTTTTCTAGGTTATATTTTTTTATTATTTGTGAATGGTGTGTGAGTATTTGTTTATGTTTTCCATTTTTGGCATTTCATCTATTTCAATATAAGCAAAAAACCAATTTGTGATGAATTGTCCACTAGAATATCCATGACAATTTACAAATCATCTTAATTTAAATTCTTGCACATTTATGCCATCCTATGATCTTGATTTAAACAAGAATTATTGTAATTAGTTATTAATTTTATTATAGTCATTCTTATTTATAATAATTTTACAATAAATACATACATGGCATAAATCTATTTTTTTACAATTTTTAATTACACCTTATATAATGTATATAATTAATTGTTATTTTATTATGAAATATTATTCATACTAACCAAATGCCTAGCAATATTAGTGACAATGGTTAAGCTAACATGTTACATTGCAAGAAATTTAATTATACAATAATAATGCTCACAAAACAAAAAAATAATAATCTAATAAAAAGTAATGTGTGAGAAAAATGTGGACCTACAAGGATGGAAACTTTTTTTTTCCGATAGAAATTAACTCGATATATATTAGGTATATATCATTTACAATCACAGTATCCAGACTAGCTCATAGCAGCCATTACATATTCGTCCCGGAGACCCAGCCCGGAGACCTCCTCCCAACCTGGAGAAAGGTGTTGTCTTACCAATCGCGTTGTCTCACCGGACTACAAAGATGGAAACTTAATACAAAAGTGGAGTCATTCTCACCCTCCTCAAGTATCATGTTCTCGCATCCTAAATATGAGAAAGCTTTATACATTTGATTGTTCTCGGTAATTTCAACTCATTACAACTGTTAATTTATCAACATTCATGATTAACATTAATTAATTTGTGTTGTAAATGTAAATTTGTATGGAAATTAATTTTAATTTTAGTTTTGATTTTTTTATCTCTATAATTTATTATTAATTAATTTATTGTGAACATTATTAATAATTAATATGTATTCATAATGTATATACTTATAATCTTGATTGTACTTATTTATTAGTGAATAATAATGCAATAAATTTATTATTAATTAAGTTATTGTGAACATTATTAATAATTAATATGTATTCATAATGTATATACTTATAATCTTGATTGTACTTATTTATTAGTGATTAATAATGCAATAATGATGATTATAAGTATACACAATCAATCTATTTGTGTTATAAATGTAAAATTCATGGAAAATTTTAATGTTAAGGCGATTGATTAGACATTCATGATTAATTATTATTTTATTGCAAAGTATTACTTACAATTAATAATTGGTTAATTACTTACTCATTATGTAAAATTGTTATTTTTATTTAGGGTTTATGCATCATTTCAAACTAATAAAAGAACAATATTATATGTATAAATTTAGCACTATGTGTGAGTGATTAAAATTGACAAATTACAATTTAATGTTTATTTAATGGAAAACATCTATATTATTAGCAATAAATTTCCATAAAATCAATCAAACATTAATAATGTGAATCAAACATCCATAAGACATCAAGCAATCATATGCATGATAAAAGAAAAAGGTATAATATCAAATAACCAAGCTCATACATCTCAAATATAAATGATTTTAGCAAATACATCCTTTTTCAATAATGATGTTAAAAGTGTTATTATTTGACCATAGTTATCGACAAACTTGCACTAATAACATGTCAATTCTAAGAATCGCCTAAGACTATTCAAGGTTTTGGGAATTGGCCATTCCATCGTAGCTATAAAAAATTTAGAGTCCACCATAATGCCCTCATGAGATACAATATGCCCCAAATATTTCACTTACTCAACCCAAAAGGCACACTCAGAAGGATTCACATATAGTTTTTGATCCTCCAATATTTTTAAGAGCGTGTCAACATTTTCACCAAATGTGAAGCCCTAATCCTAAAGGATCAAAATTTGACATTAGAACTAAATTCAAGTTTGGAAAAAAATATTTTCAATATTTTTTATTACCTACATTATGTTGGAAGTCTCTAGTTTGTAGTAATGATGTTAACATTTAGAGCCATTAGTTGGTTTTTCTTTCCAAATGTGGGTAAATTAAGATAATACCCTTAGCTAATTACTCTATTTTTGAAGGTCTCCTTTCAAGGGATATCGATATGTAAACCATCATGGATATTCCACTGGAACAGTTCATCACAACAAATCTTACAATATTCTAAAATATTATACTATACAATTTATTACCTTAGATCTCAAATTTATTATTACTATCATAGTGCTCAAAATTATGGAAATAATTGAATTCAAAATGAAAGAAACAAGCAAATGAACAAACCATCCACACAAATGAATGCAAAAACTGACTTAGGAAACCCAATATGGGAGAAAATCCAACTAGAAGGAAAGACATATGCTCTACTCTCTTTTTCTCAGTTATGAAATGCAAGTACAAAGAAAGGGGCACTCACTATGGAGTTCTCATGGACACTATGGCCTTATTGATTGCTACAAGATCTTCTATCTCCTATGTTATGCTTCAATATCCCACTCCTATATTCCCTTCTTAGTTATGGAACAATAACAATGCAAAAAGAATGAAACCCATCCCTTTCCTAGTGGCCTAGTATTTAACATAGTTTGATAGTCATTTAGATTTATGGTTAGGGATTTTGCATGCCTCGACCCTCAATCGGTGTTAGGGATTTGAACCCTTTAGAATATTATTGAAATTCCACACATGATTATCCCCACATGTGTGAGCAATGGGGATTGAAGTGGCATTCATTTGGTACCATGGTGATCAACAAGGTAGGTCAACTTACGGGAGGCATAACTTATGCATACAAACTCTAATTGAGATGATTTTTGTACCGTTGGAAAGCTTATGGTTTGTACAAAAGCATCAAGGAAGGAGCTTATCTCACACATTTTTGACCCTAAAAAGTGTCATTTGATGCCTTCAACTGGATCTAGAAGTTTCTAGTCCCCAAAACACCAAATTGGGACATGCCCCTAAAATGGGCCCTATAAACCAATTCTTCCAATTTTTCCTCCCAAAACGATCCAAAATAGATGAAAAATTATATAATTATCCATTCTATATCATACCTACCCACTTAGGTATGATTTTTGTCCCCAAAAGAATTTACTAAATGGGTGAGGAAATTTTTCCTCTACCTTCTCCCTAGAGTACCATTTGGCATTGCATGGAAGTTGTCATTTTAAACCTATCTTCCAAAGTTCATCTTTCCCTTATCTAGTAGTTCTATATTTCTTCTACAAAACTATATCTCCTACCAAATTTACCTGAGCTTCTAGTGCTAAGTCCTCTATGGTAGGTAGGACCTGCTCCTCAGTTTCCTAATCAAACATGGAAGGCTCATAGAGTTTCCAATTTTCCATATTCACTACCAAGTAAGTATATGTGCATATATGGGGGTAGACTAAGTATGTAGGAATTATCACCCACCATCTCCAATACTTCAAAAGGGCCATACCACAAAGCCTTTATATTCTTACCAAGAACATGTAGCCTTTATTTATTCAAATGAAACCAAATTTTGGATCCCACCTTGAATGTTTTCTCAATTTTATGTTGATAATGTGAGTCCTTGTAATTTTCCTATGATTTATTCAATGTCTCTTGTACTTACTAATGGATATGCCTTATCTTTTCAACATTTTTTTATTCTTTGAATGCATCTCATGTGATGTATTCCATCTCTCCTTGTTGTTTTCCATATACAATATCCAAGGGAAATGGTGTCAAATACCTAAAACAAGTTTCAAAAGGGGACTTACTGGTAGAAGTGTGGACTACTCTAGTATAAGAGTGTTGAATATAAATCAATTTTCCATCCCAAGTCTTTATGTTTTTCTAATTATAACCCCTCAAAAGTTGAACCAATGTTTTGTTGACTACTTCTATCTACCCATTTTTTTGTGGATGGAAAGTTATAGATAGAGTCAACTTGGTGTCTATCTTCTCCCAAAGTGTATCCCAAAAGGGACTAATAAATTTGGTATCGCTATCTGAGATAATTCTCCTTGGTATCCCAAAGTTCACCCAAACCTTTTCAAAGAACATGTTTGTTGCTTCATGTTCATCTTTTTACAAGGCATAAGAATGCACATCTTGTTGAACCTTTCAACTACCAAAAACAGATCATCGTGTCCCTTCCTAGTTGTTGGAAACCCACCCACAAAATCCATGGAGATGTTATCCTCGAGTTTCGTAGGTATAGGTATGGGATGATATCAGCCATGTTTTTTGGTACTAGGCTTGTTAGTACTACAACATATGCATACTCTAATAAATGAAGCTACATCTTCTTGTATTTTAGGCCAATACATATACCTTTGTAAGTTAGAAACTATCTCCCCAACACCAAAACATCCTGCAACTTTGGAGGTGTGAACCTCTTTGATAAGATGCAATATTTCACCTTTAGGAACACACAACTTGTCTAGATTATAAATAAACCCATTCTAGAGATGATATCCAGCCACACTATCACCTTCTGCTACATGAATTTGGTTGTGTACATGTTGAAACACCTCTTTAAAGTCCTCATCTTTCATATATGCCTCTTTCTATGCATCATGGGTAAATGGATACATGCACATAAGTGTTCCCAATGATGTAATTTTGGATGTGGTTGAACTTGAAATCATGCATGCCAACGTATTACTACTTCCCTTCTTATATTTGATGAGTAGATGAAATTGTTGGAAAAGACACATCCACTTGTAATATCTAGTTTGTTGAAGCATACTCTTGGCCTACAAATACTGCAGTGTTTAGTGATCAATGTGGATAATGATTTCCTTTCCCATTAAATAGTGTTCCCACTTCTTATCAACTTGAACCAAGGCATAGAGTTCCTTATCATACGTAGGGTAGTTCAAGACTCCATGACCATGAAGCATTTCAAAATGATAGCATATTGGTGTACCTCCCTACATCAAGATTGCTCCCATAGCATATCTACTTGCATATATATATATATATAGGCATAGAGTTCCTTATCATACGTAGGGTAGTTCAAGACTCCATGACCATGAATCATTTCAAAATGATAGCATATTGGTGTACCTCCCTACATCAAGATTGCTCCCATAGCATATCTACTTGCATATATATATATATATATATATATATATATAGAAAGAAAGAATCCTACAAATTAGGCAATCCAAGAATTGGTGCTTGAAAAATCTTTTGTTTCATCTCATCAAAATGTTTATGTTGATTCTTCCCCCATTGGAAACTCTTACCACTGGATGTTATGGAATGAATTAGCATAGCTACAGCTAAAAATACTCCTAACCTCAATGACATTAGTAGGAACTAGTCACTTAAGGATGACCTCCATCTTCATAGAATCTATATTGAGCTCCCCTCCATCAATCACATACCCCAAATACACTAATGAATGCTAAGAAAACTCGCATTTCTTAAGGTTAGCCCCAACAACTTATGATTTTTCAAAGTCATTAATACCTACATGAGATGTGAGATATAATTTGCTCTTTATAGGTAGAGGTATAAACCAATAAATCATCTAAGTATACTATCATAAATGAATCTATAAATAGATGCAATACATCATTCATCAAATGCATAAATGTAGTTGGTGCATTACATAAACCAAAAATCATTACCAACCATTAATATAGGCCTTCCCTTGTCTTGAAGGTGGTCTTCCACGTGTATTTTTCTTTAACTCGTACCTCATGGTATCACAATTTAAGATCCAACTTAGTGAAGTACATGGCATGCTACAACTAATATAACAAATCATTGATACTGGGAAGAGGGTATCGATTCTTGAGGGTGATCTTGTTCAAAGATTGGTAGTCAATACACATTCACTAAGTCCCATCCTTCTTCCTTCTTGGATAATATGATGATAGATGACCCACAAGGTGAGTTGCTTGGTTGAAGTAGTCCCCTCTCCAACAACTACTGCAATTGTTTCTTCACTTCAACTACTTCCAAGAAGGTTTGTTTGTATAGACCAATATTTGGCAATGGGGATTCAAGAAACAACCGCATTTCATTCTCCACTTATCGCTTTGGTGGTAACCCTTTAATATCCTAAAATGCTTATTTGTATGCCTACAACAATTCCTCCAACTGACATTTGTGCTCTTTATTACATCCCTCTAGATATGTCTTTACTTTTACCGATTCATCACCTAGCTTATTCTCTCTAAAGAAAAGTAATATGACCTTCCTACAAAAACTAATCAATTTATCTACTTGGTTAGCACTTACCAGAGAGATCTTGAATTTACCTTTGTGTGCATTGACAATAAAATACTTCCCATCCTTAATCAAGTAGTACTGGTTTTTTCTCATCATGGTGACTACATCCCTCATACACATGTAGGGGATCCCAAACACTATGCCACGCACATCAAGTGGTACTACATATACCTCCACTTCATCCATGCAGTTTGCACTTATAGAAAATTTAATCTTACACTATTTAGTGACCTTGAGCTCTCCATCCTTGTTTACCCATCCTAATGGATATGGGCTGGGATGATCATGAACTTCCAATCCAAACTTGTTGACTAGATATTCTACTATGAGGTTTCCCATGAACCGAAATCAAATATAACATCCACCTTTTTCTTCTTGACCTAGATATTAATATGGAAGAGTTTCTCCATATCCTTCTCTTCCTTATGATGAAGGCTAATCAAGTCCACCTCCTTTTGCATTGTAGTGCAAACAATCTTTTCATCCACATTCAAGCTACTCTCTACCAGATTGCCTAAATACATGGCTAGTAGGTTCTTCTATTGGCATCCTTCTCATAGTTCTTTGGATTCAACTCTAGATTTAGATTCAAACACTTATCTTTGGTGTGACCATTGATATTACAATGGTTGCAGTGGTTTTTTGGATCCTTGCATTGATTTGAAGTCATTGTTGTCTTTTTGGATCCTTGCATTGATTTGAATTCATTGTTGTCTTCTAGTCCTTCTTCCCCTCCTTGGAAGCATCTTGGTGATATTTCTATTCAGTACCACTTGGATATCCTTTCTTACTACCTATATTCTCTAGGTACTATGCTTGCACACAGGCTTCATCAATTGTCCTAGGTTTACAGAGCATTCAATTGCTTCTGTAAGTGACTATGTAGACCCCTCAGATAGTTGAGGAGTATGTTTGGATTCTTGGGATATATACCCAACACAATCATCATTTTTCTGAACTCGGTGATGTACTCTTGCACATTATGTCCTTGCCTCTTCCTAAAATGATGCCCTTATATTCCTCCAAACCCATGTTAAAAAGTTGTCAATACCCTTATATTCCTCCAAATCACTTTCATTGTAATTAATCTAGAAGAATATAATAATAGTTCAATTAATTAAAGAATAATTCAAACTATATATAAATTCAAAGAAAAACACATAATTATCAGGGGAATGGGCTAGTAAACTTCCACTATTCTTTAATAACCATGCTTTCAACCACACTTTATTTTTTCCTCGATCGGAACATATGGAATTTTTTCATTCCCACGACATTTTGTGTGTTGGTATTCTTGTAGGAAATGTAGCAAAAAAGGTGAAGGATGTGGCCATGAGGGAGATAGCCAATCTCAGAATTCATAAGGAGAATAGTGTACTTGTACTGCATCCAATTCAACAAGCATTGGTAATGGTGCTTAAAAGGGAGGATGGGGAGGTAGTTTAAGAACTATCGAATGGGAGAGGTGTAAGGCAATGAGTATCAATGGGTTAAAGGAGAAGGGGGTAGAGAAACACTATGGACTAGAGTTGCAAGGAATGGAAGAAAGGAAAAATAATGGGGTAGATGCAAAGCAGTGTTAGATAAATACATTGAAAGAAATGTAGTGGACATTAACAATAAAGATTAGCAAAGGAGAATATCTACTCTGCACATTTTACACTTATCTAGTGGAATATCCTTGGTAGTTTAAAAATCATCATAATTTAAATATTTGGACATTTTTGTCATCCTATGATTTTGATTGGTTATTAATTTTATTATAGTCATTCTTATTTATGATATTTTTATAATAAATACATGGTGTAAACATATTTTTTTACAATTTTTAATTACAACCTATAAAAAAATATAATGTACATAATTAATTATTATTAATTATTATTTGATGGCGAGACATTATTGATACTAGCAAAATGCCTAGTAACAATGGTGAAAATGGTTAAGCTAACATGTTGCATTGTAAGAAATTTATTTATACAATAATAATGCTCACAAAACAAACAAAAAAATCTAGTAAAAAGTAATGTATGAGATAAATGATGTAAACCTACAAGGATGGAAACTTAATTAAAAAATAGAATCATAGTCACCCTCCTCAATTATCATGTTCTCAATGCATCCTCGATATGAGAGAGCTTTACACATTTGATTCTTTTGTGGGTCAATTTCAACTTATTGCAACTATTAATTTTTCAACTTTCATAGTTAACATTAATTGATTTGTGTTGCAAATGAAAATTTTTAATTTTAACTTTGATTTGTTTTACCTCTAAACATTATTAATAATTAATATGTATTCATAATGTATGTACTTATAATTTTGATTACATACTTATTCATTAGTGATTAATAATGCAACAATGATGATTATAATCATTCACAATCAATCCCTTTATGTTATAAATGCAAAGTTGCATGGAAAGTTTTAATGTTAAGGCGATTGATTAGATATCCATGATTAATTATTATTTTATTGCAAAGTATTACTTACAATTAATTAATAATGCAACAATGATGATTATAATCATGCACAATCAATCCCTTTATGTTATAAATGCAAAGTTGCATGGAAAGTTTTAATGTTAAGGCAATTGATTAGATATCTATGATTAATTATTATTTTATTGCAAAGTATTACTTACAATTAATAATTGGTTAATTACTTACTCATTATGTAAAATTGTCATTTTTATTTAGGGTTTTTGCATCATTTCAAACTAATAAAAAAACAATAATACAATGATTTTTATTGAAAGTGCAATACTATATATATAAATTTAGCATTATGTGTGATTGATTAAAATTGAAAAATCACAATTTAATGTTTATTTAATGACAAACATCTATATTAGCAATAAATTTCCATAAAATCAATCAAACATTAATAATGTGAATCAAACATCCATAAGATATCAAGCAACCATATGCATGATAAAAGAAAAAGGTATAATGTCGAATAACCACACTCGTATATCTCAAATATAAATGATTTTAGAAAATACATCATTTTTCATTAATGATGTTAAAAGTGTTATTATTTGACCATAGTTATCGACAAACTTGCAGTAACTGCCAATTCTAAGAATTGCCTAAAACTATTCAAGGTTTTAGGAATTGGTCATTCCATCATAGCTATAAATAATTTAGGGTCCACCTTGATGCCCTTATGAGATACAATATGCCCCAAATATTTCACTTCCTCAACCCAAAAGGCACACAAGGAAGGATCGTATAGTTGTTTCTCCTCCAATATTTTTAAGAGCATGTCAACATTTGCACCAAATGTGAATCCCTAATCCTAAAGGATCAAAAATTGGCATTAGAACTAAATTCAAGCTTGGAAAAAATCTTTTCAATATCTGTTATTACCTACATTATGTAGGAAGTCTCTAGTTTGTAGTAATGATGTTAACATTCAGAGCCATTAGTTGGTTTTTCTTTCCAAATGTGGGTAAATTAAGATAATATCCTTAGCCAATTACTCTATATTTGAAGGTCTCCTTTCAATTGATATCAATATGTAAACCATCATGTTTATTCCACTGGAATGGTTCATCACAACAAATCTTACAATATTCTGAAATATTTTACTATACAATTTATTACCTTAGATCTAAAATTTATTATTACTAGCATAGTGCTCAAAATTATGGAAATAATTGAATTTAAAATGAAAGAAACAAGCAAATGAACACACCATCCACACACATGAACGTAAAAGGTAACTTAGGAAACCCAATATGGGAGAAAACCCAGCTAGAAGGAAAGACATATATGCTCTACTCTCTTTTTCTTAGTTATGAAATGAAAGTACAAAGAAAGGGGCACTCACTATGGAGTTCTTATGGACATTATGGATTGATTGATTGCTTAAATATATTCATTCTATTTTTTTATGCTTCAATATCTCACTCCTATATTCTCTTCTCAACTATGGAACAATAACAATAGAAAAAGAATGAAACCCCTTGCTTTCCTAGTGGCCTAGTATTTAACATAGCCTGATAGTCATTTAGGGTTATGGTTAGGGATTTTGCATGCCTCAACCCTCAGTCAATGTTAGGGATTTTGCATGCCTCAACCCTCAGTCAATGTTAGGGATTTGAACCCTTTACAATATTCTTGAAATTTCACACATGATTATCCCCACATTTGTGATAAATGGGGATTGAAGTGGCATCCATTTGGTACCATGGTGGTCAAGAAGGTAGGTCAACTTACGAGAGGCATAACTTCTACATACAAACTCTAATTGAGATGATTTGTGTACCATTGGAAAGCTTATGGTTTGTACAAAAGAATCAAGGAAGGAGCTTATCTCACAAAGTTTAACCCCTAAAAAGTGTCATTTGATGCCTCAAAATGGATCTGGAAGTTTCGAGACCCCAAAACACCAAATTGGGACATAACCCTAAAATGGGCCCTGCAAACCAATTCCTCCAACTTTTCCTCCCAAAAAGTATAAAAATAGATGAAAAATTATATAATTATCCATTCTAGATCATACCTACCCACTTAGGGAGGATTTTGGTCCTCAAAATAATTTACTAAATGGGTGAGAAAAGTTTTCCTCTACCTTCTCCCTAGAGTACCATTTGGCCTTGCATAGAAGTTGTCCTTTTACACCTATTTTCCAAAGTTCATCCTGCCCCTATCTAGTATTTTTATACTTCTTCTACAAAACTATATCTCCTACCAACTTTACATGAGCTTCTAGTGCTAAGTCCTTTGTGGTAGGTAGGACCTACTCCTCAGTTTCCTAATCAAACATGGAAGGCTCATAGAGTTTCAAATTTTCCACATTCATTACCAAGTATACGTGCATATATGGGGGTAGACTAACTCTGTAGGCATTATCATCCACCTTCTCCAATACTTCAAAAGGGCCATACAGAAGAGCCTTGATCTTCTTACCAAGACCCTGTAGCCTTTATTTATTCAAATGAAACCAAACTTTGTCTCCCACCTTGAATGTTTTCTCAATTTTATGTTGATCATGTGAGGCCTTGTACTTTTCCTTTGATTTATTCAATGTCTCTTGTACTTACTAATGAATATGACTTAACTTTTCAACATTTTTTATGTTTTGAACGCATCTCATGTGATGTATTCCATCGCTGCTCATTTTTGTCCGTATACAATATCCAAGGGCAATGGTGTCAAATACCTAAAAAAAAAATCAAAAGGGTACTTACTGATAGAAGTGTGGACCACTCTATTATAAGAGTGTTGAATATAAATCAAATTTCCATCCCAAGTCTTTAGATGCTTCTAATTATAACCCCTCAAAATTTGAACCAATGTTTTGTTGACTACTTTTATATACCCATTTGTTTGTGGATGGAAATCTATAGTTCTCTTCAATTTGGTCTTCATATTCTCCCAAAGTGTATCCCAAAAGGAACTAATAAATTTGGTATCGCTATCTGAGATGATGTTCCTTGGTATCCCAAAGTTCACCCAAACATTTTCAAAGAACATATTTGTTGCTTCATGTCCTTTGCTGGTATTTTTACGAGGCATAAGAATGCACATCTTGTTGAACCTTTCGATTGCCAAAAATAGATAGTCATGTCTCTTCATAGTTGTTGGAAAATCACCCACAAAATCCATGGAGATGTTATCCCAGGTTTTAGTAGGTATAGGTATGGAATGATATCAATAGTGCTTCCTATTACTAGTCTTGTTGGTACTACAACATATGCATCCTATAATAAACCAAGCTACATATTATTTCATTTTGGGCCAATATAAATACCTTTGTAAGTTAGAAACTATCTTCCCAACACCAAAACATCCTGCAACCTTGGAGGTGTGAACCTCTTTGATAAGATGCAATATTTCACTTTTAGGAACACATAACTTGTCTAGCTTATAAAGAAACCCTTTCTAGAGATGATAGTCATCCATATTCTCACCTTATACTACACGAATGTGGCTCTGTACATGTTGAAACACCTATTTAAAGTCCTCATCTTTCGTATATGTCTCTTTCTATGCATCCTGGGTAAAGGGATACATGCACATAACTTATAAGTGTTCCCAAGATGTAATCTTGGATGTGGTTTACCTTGAAAGCATGTATTCCAACGTGTTACTACTTCCCTTCTTATATTTGATGAGTAGATGAAATTGTTTCAAAAGACACATCTTCTTGTAATATCTAGTTTGTTGAAGCTTACTCTTGGCCTACAAATACTTCAATGTTTAGTGATCAGTGTTGATAATAATTTCCTTTCCTATTAAATGGTGCTTCCACTTCTTAACAACTTGAACCAAGGCATAGAGTTCCTTATCATATGTAGGGTACTTCAAGACTTCATGACCATGAACCATTTCAAAATGATAGCATACCGGTGTACCTCCATACATCAAGATTGCTCACATAGCATNTATATATCGAAAGGATCCTACAAATTAGGCAATGCAAGAATTGGTGCTTGACAAAACTTTTGTTTCATCTCATCGAAATGTTATGTTGATTCTTCCCCCATTGGAAACTCTTACTACTAGATGTTATAGAATGAATTAGCATAGCTACAGCTAAAACAAATGTTATAGAATTTCGTAGGTAGTACACTGCCCCAAAAAAACTCCTAACCTCAATGACAATAGTAGGAACTAGTCACTTCAGGATGACCTCCATCTTCATAGGATCTATATTGATTTCCTCTCCACCAATCACATACCCCAAATACACTAATGACTGCTAAGAAAAATCACATTTCTTAAGGTTAGCCAACAACTTATGATTTTTCAGAGTCATTAACACCTACATGAGATGTGAGATATAATTTTCTCTTTATAGGTATAGGTATGAATCAATACATCATCTAAGTATACTATCATAAATGAATCTAGAAATGGATGCAATACATCATTCATAAAATGCATAAATGTAGTTGGTGCACTACATAAACCAAAAATCATTACCATCCATTAATATAGGCCTTCCCTTATCTTGAAGGTGGTCTTCCAGGTGTCTTTTTCTTTAACTCGTACCTCATGGTATCATGATTTAAGATCCAACTTAGTGAATTACCTGACATGCTACAACTAATATAACAAATCATTGATCCTATGAAGAGGGTATTGATTCTTGAAGGTGATTTGTTCAAAGATTTGTAGTCTATACACATTCACTAATTCCCATCCTTCTTCCTTCTTGGATATTATGATGATAGGTGACCCACAAGGTGAGTTTCTTGGTCGAATTAGTCCCCTCTCCAACAACTACTGCAATTGTTTCTTCACTTCAACTACTTCCGAGAAGGATCATTTGTATAGCCCAATAATTAGAAATGGGGATTCAAGAAACAACTATATTTCATGCTCCACTTATATCTTTTGTGGGAACCCTTTAAGATCCTAAAACACTTATGTGTATGCCTACAACAATTCCTCCAACTAACATTTATGCTCTTTAGTACATCCCTCTAGATATGTCTTTACTTTTATCGATTCATCACCTAGATTATTCTCTCTTAAGAAAAGTAATATGAACTTCTTACTAAAACTAATCAATTTCTCTACTTGGTTAGCACTTACTAGAGAGATCTTGGATTTACCTTTGTGTGAATTGACGATAAAATATTTCACATCCTTAATCAAGTGGTATTGGTTTTCTCTCATCATGATGACTACATCCCTCATATACATGTAGGGACTCTCAAATACTACACCATACACATCAAGTGGTACTAAATATACCCCCACTTCATCTATGCAGTTTGCGCTTATAGAAAATTTAATCTTACACTATTTAGTGACCTTGAGCTCTCCATCCTTGTTTACCCATCCTAATGGATATGGGTTGGGATGATCATGAACTTCCAATCCAAGTTTGTTGACTAGATCTTCTACTGTGAGGTTTCCCATGAACCGAAATCAAATATAACATCCACCTTTGTATTCTTGACCTAGATATTAATATGGAAGAGTTTATCCATCTCCTTCTCTTCCTTGTGATGAAGGCTAATCAAGTTCACCTCCTTCTGCATCGTAGTGCAAACAATCTTTTCATCTACATTTGAGTTGCTCTCTACCAGGTTGCCTAAATCTGTGGCTAGTAGGTTATTCTATTAGCATCCTTCTCATATTTCTTTGGATTCAACTCTAGATTCAACTTCCAACACTTATATTTGGTGTGACCATTGATATTACAATGGTTGCAGTGGTTTTTTGGATCCTTGCATTTATTTGAGGTCATTGTTTTCTTTGTGTACTTTCCTTTCTAGCCCATCTTCCCCTCCTTGGAAGAATCTTAGTGATATTTATATTTGGAACCACTTGGATATCCTTTCTCAGTGCCTATATTCTCTAGGTATTATTCTTGCACACAGGCCTCATCAATTGTCCTATGTTTACAGAGCATCCAATTGCTTTTGTAAGTGACTATGTAGACCCCTAAAATAGTTGAGGAGCATGTTTGTATTCTACATAGATATAACCAACATAATCATCATTTTTTTGAACTCGGTGGTGTACTCTTGCACATTATTCCCTTGCCTCTTCCTAAAGTGATGCCAACGTATCCACAAGTCTTCTACATAGTCAATAAGGTAGAACTAGGACTTGTTGAGTGTTTTAAACACCTCCCACTGATCCATATTTATGAGAAGAATGAAATGAGTAATAGATTGAATAAAATAACACAGAGATACGGAGAACAACAACAGATATACAGTGAACAATAACTTATATTTAATAAATAAAATAGGTTGAAAATGTAAAACTACAGAACTAAAAACAACTTGCTTAAATGGTGGTAGTTATCTCTGAGAAGAGATGTGGCTGTTACGTTCATTTGTCTGAGAAGAATGATTACAATGAGGATCTAGAGTCATTTTTAACATTACTCATGAATGCCAAAATCCGAGACATCCAAAAAACTAACCCTAGGAGATGAAACGCCAAAATTTATGTGGGCCCCGATGGGTAAGTTGGTACCTCAACTTCTCGGGGTCGTAACTTTTTCACACAATCTTCGTTTTAGGCGTGTGATAGACCATTGGAAAGGTATTTGCGAAAACTACACATTATGCCATCAAACTTTGACTATGTATATAGGTTGACTGTGACAAGCCCAAAAAATGTTGTTTAGGGCCCCGAAAGTATAGAAAGATGTACTAACATGAAACTTCCAAAATAAGTCAGTTGGATTAGGTGGGAAGATACCAATATCCACCTGGTAGATGTGTAGGGCTTCAGACAGCCCCAGAAGTGCAGAACCCACAATTACAAAGAATTACAGAAGAACACATTGAACTCAAAAACTGTCAAGATGAGCTAGTTTGAATAGGTGGGTGGCCACAGTTTTCTCCATGCCAAAATGTCCTGCCATCCGACTGTAGTGAGCCTCCCAAATCAACTTTGCACACTCTCTTGTTGGAACATAGAGGTGGCCGAAATGACATAATAGTCCATCCTGAATGTGAAAATATGTTACATTCGCACCTATAACCAAGAGTTGATAGGTGGTGGTGAAGTCAAGGTCACACTGATAAAGTTGGGGCCACTCAGACACCTCATGCCCATAGGAATGGAGCACGGTGGTGAGTGCAGCAACGAGAGGTCAATTGAGGCAATCAGTGACACGATTTGTGCTCCATGTATTATACTTGATGTTGATATGGAACTGTTGCAGGTATGTGGACCACTTTTGATGGCGGTTGTTCTACAATTCCCCCTGTGTCTGTATGAACTACAGAGGCTTGTAATCAGTGTGGATGATTGTCTCCTTTCCTCTAATGTAATGTTTCCATTGCCAGCAGGCTCGCACAATGGAATAAATTTCCTTATCATAGGTGGGGTATTTACGGATGGTATCTGAGAGTGTCTCACTGTGGTATGCCATTGGATGACCGTGATGAGTGAGAACTGTGCCTACAACATAGTCGGAGGCATCAATCTCAATCTCGAACTGTTGTTGTAGATCGGGTAAGGAGATGATCCGGATTATTTTCGACACGAAATGAGAGCGGAGATATAATAAAGAAATGCACAAAGATATCGCGGATATCCAATAATATAACAAAAATGTATCAGAGATGCAACCATAAACACAGATATACAGTAATACACGATTTCTATTAATGAAATAAATGTACAGAGACTGTAAAAATACAGAGTGAAAGACTCACTAGAATGGTGGTAGCTTATCTCTGAGAAGAGATGTGACGGCTACTCGCATTCGCAAGAAGATGATTATTACAATGAGGCTCTAAGGGGCTTCTTAAGATAATGAAAATCCAAAACCCTAACCCCGGAAGATGAAAATTCAAAAGGTTTGCACGCCTCGATGGGGGTATTTGATACATCAACTTCCCAAGGGCGTAATTTTGGCATACGATCTCTGTTTGGGGCACATGATAGCTCGTTGGAAAGATCTATCTGAGGAATACAACTTTTATGTGAGAAACATGGAACTTTGTTCGATGTTGCTCCCCATTTTCTCGAAAAATGGCATTTAGGGCCTCAAAACGACCCCAGAAGTTTGGGACCCGAGAAAACTGCTAAAAATAGTAAATTACCAAAATTGCCAGAAAATGGTTTTGAGCCAGTTGGAAAAGATGGGTGGCCACCAATATCCACCTGGATCAATCCTCCCTCCTTAGGAAGCAATGGTCTCCATTGCATTGAGTTCTCGGGGGAGAGGGGAAAGCGAGTGTTGAATCTGAATCTTGGTGAGTTGCTTCCCTTGCTGAAGACGTCGCGTTTCTTGGTTTGTTGAAGGTTGTCACGAACCTGTTGTTGGCGGGGTTGACTCTATTCAACTAGTCGAGCTATCTGAGATGACTGTGTGTAGAAGAAATCTTTGTGTTTTGCTGCAATCTTGTCGACCTGCTTCTGTTGGATAGAAGGTGTTAGGGCCGAGGTTGTAGTGGTTGCGGTATCCTTTTGTTCCCCTTTTGAACAAATTGTGGAGAATATGAATTTTGTAGTATGAGATACTACCTTGCGGAACTGTTTAGGTGGGACAATAGTTGGAACTACCTCTGGTATTCTGTAGAGATGACCCCCTAGAGAAACAATGACACTGTGGGGTCGAGACTCATAAACAACATGGTGCTTCCACATATATGGTTGTCCCAAGAGAACATCACAAACATCCAGTGGGGAAACATCACATAATACCTCATCCTTGAAGGGTTGGATGTCATATGACAATTGACATTGTTGTCTAACACGAAGATCTCATCCTTGGTGAAGCCACCCAATGTTGTATGGTTGTGGGTGTGGTGTTGTCGACAATCCAAACTATTTGACGACCTCTACTGAAATGAGGTTCTTCTGGCTTCCGCTATCAACAATAAAATGCAGCGGGGTCCCCTTCACCCACATCTGTGAATGAAAAAGGTGCTCCTCCTCTTCAGGATCTGTTGGTTCTTCTGGTTGAATTGTTGTGGTTGCGACAATAGTAGTGGGGTCTACGTCGATGATCTGTATTTTACCATTATTTTCATAATCAGATTCTGAATCAAGGTTCGACTCCTTGTCTTTGATCTCGGCCACCAATGTTGTTTTGAACGACATTCATCGGTGTTGTGCCAGGGGCTTTTGTGGAAATCACACCATTTTTCGGCGTCCTTCTTTGTCTTCTCATGACCCTTCTTTTCCTGTGGCTTGGACTGGTTTTCGGGAGACTGTTTGTTAGGGTCGTCTTTTTCATACTTTAGTTGTTGCAGATTTTCACCGAGTGATGTGATGTCTAGAAAATCCATTTCAGTTTGGATGTATCTGTGTAGAGCCCCACGATAGTTCAGGACCAAATGTCATTCAAAGTCTTTGATACCCAGCTTGGTGCACAAGGTATGGAAGGTATTAGTGAACTCTGGAACTGCTTGGCCCCTCTCTTGTCGCAGTGTGGTAATATTGTTCCTTTACCGCATCCACAAAAAAATCCCAAGTGGGCTCGACCCCATATATTTCATACTCCTCTGTGGAACTTTTCTCCCAGTAAGTTTCCCACCAATGTTTGACATGAGGGAGAGCTTTAAGGAGTGTGAAGGTGATCTTTTCTCTGTCGAAAAAATTGTGAACAGAGAAATAACCTTCTAGCAAGTTTAACCATTTGTCTAGGGATTCTGCATCTATCTGTCCTTCAAATACAGGAATATTAAAATTAACTTGTACCTTGAAAGGTGAGGTGCCTCAAAAGTGGTCTTTTGATGAAGATGTGCTTGTTTCTATCGGCAGGCATTGAAGGATGTGGGAAAAATTCTCCATCATTTTGTCCATCTGTCGCGTGAGAGCTTGCTCAAGCAACAAACTGATAGGATCGTCTGCTCCGTCATTTTTCTTTTCTTCCGCCATTGAGAGTTTCTTCAGTGTGCGAGAGCGATTTTCCTCAAGAGAGACAAGATCAAGACCCAACTTGCTATACTTGGACCTCATCGGGGACATGCACTGAAAAATGATCAAGAGTAACCTACTCTGATACCACTGATCCGAATTATTTTCGGCACGAAATGAGAGCGGAGATATAATAAAGAAATGCACAGAGATATCACGGATATCCAATAATATAACATAAATGTATCAGAGATGCAACCATAAACACAGATATACAGTAATACACGATTTCTATTAATAAAATAAATGTACAGAGATTGTAAAAATACAGAGTGAAAGACTCGCTAGAATGGTGGCATCTTATCTCTGAGAAGAGATGTGACAGCTACTCGCATTCACAAGAAGATGATTATTACAACGAGGCTCTAAGGGCCTTTTTAAGATAAGGAAAATCCAAAACCCTAACCCCGGAAGATGAATAGCCAAAAGGTTTGCAGGCCCCGATGGGGGTAGTTGATACGTCAACTTCCCAAGGGCGTAACTTTGGCATACGATCTTCGTTTGGGGCGCACGATAGCTCGTTGGAAAGATCTATCCGAGGACTACAACTTTTGTGTGAGAAACATGAAATTTGTTCCATGTTGCTCCCCGTTTTCCCAAAAAACGTTGTTTAGGGCCTCAAAACGGCCCCGGGAGTTTGGGACTTGAGAAAACTGCTAAAAATAGTAAACTACCAAAATTGCCAGAAAATTGTTTTGAGCCAGTTGAAAAAGGTGGGTGACCACCGATATCCACCTGGATTAGGAGAGTACTGGAGTTGAGCACAAGCGATGCTTCATATCATCAAATGTTCATTGTTGTGCCTTCCCCCATGTGAACTTTTCCTTTCCACCACCCTTGGTCACTTGGTTGAGGACCCATGCAATATGGGAGAATCCCAACATGAACCTATGGTAGAAGTTGGCAAGACCCAAGAAGTTTTGAAGCTCGATAAGTGTGGTCAGGGTAGGCCAGTCACGGATGGCTTGGATCTTAGTTGGATTAACATGTACCCCATCCTCATCAACAATGTAGCCCAAGTATTGGACCTTGTTCATGCCAAAGGAGCATTTTTCCAAGTTGCCATATAGCTTGAATTGTCGCAGAGTGCTCAAAACCAGCTGAACATGTTGGAAGTGTTCCTCCCAAGTTTTGTTGAAGATGAGGATGTCATCTAGATATACCACCACAAAAGAGTTGGTGAAGGGTCTCAATACATCATCCATCAACCTCATGAAAGTTGTTTGTGCATTTGTTAATCCAAAGGGCATGACCATCCATTCGATGAGACCTTCTTTAGATTTGAAAGTTGTCTTCCATATATCAGATGGTTCTATGGGAACCTAGTGGTAGCCAGACTTCGGGTCAATATTGTTGAAGAACTTCACCCCCTTGAGTTGGTCAATAAGGTCATCAATGCAGGGAATTGGGTACCGGTTCCAGACTATGATCTTGTTTAATGACATGTAATCAATACAGAGCCTCCAGGTCCCGTATTTCTTCTGCACCTATATAATCGGGCTTCCGCAAAGAGAGGAGTTGGGTCAGATATGCCCCTTTTGAAGCAGTTCTTGGATCTGGTGCTTGATTTCATCATTTTCCATCAACAAACAATGATATATTGGTCCATTGGGAAGAGGTGCACCAGGGTTTAGATCGATTGGATGCTTGACTTGACAGTGCATCGGTACCCCGGTGGGTGAGGAGAAGATGTCTCTATACTCTTCCATGATCATGCTCACTTGCTTCTACTGCAGAGAAAGGTTTTGTGTAGAGGTCATGGATGTGGCAACGACCTTCTATTCACTGTGAGCACGGATCACAAAGAAGATGAACTTCCCAGTCTATGAAATGACCTTACTGCATTGCTTAGCAAAGATTTAAGAAATAATGGTAGGCGGTGCTACCTCTAGTATCCTTCACAATTGTCTGCCCAAATTAATAATAACATTGCGGGGTATAGACTCATACACACCATGTCGCTTACACAAATATGGTTGGCCTAATAGAACATCACAAACTTCAAGGGGAGAAATATCACACAATACCTCGTCTTTTAAGGGCTTGATGTCATAGGGTAGACGACACTGTTGGCTAACACAAAGATCTCTTCCTTGGCGGAGCCAACCGATGGTGTAGGTTTGCGATTGCAGCGTTATTAGCAGGTCCAGCTGCTTGATGACCTCTGCTGAGATCATATTATTCTTACTTCCACTATCGACAATGAAATGAAGCAGAACCCCCTTTACCCACATCTGTGAGTGGAAAAGGTGTTCCCCTTCCTCTGGTTCTTTTGGTTCACTTGACTGGACTTTAGTGGTAGTGACAGTGCCATTGGGTTTGACATCGATAATCTTCTTTCCTCTTTCTAGATTTGATTCAAAGTCAGAATCTACCTATGACTCGGAAGCTTTTAGCTCGACCACTAGTGACTTCTTGGAGCGACATTCTTCGATGTTGTGCCAAGGGATTTTATGATATTCACACCAGTTCCATGTATCCTTCTTTGAATTCTCATTACCCTTCTTGGGTTGCGGCTTGGAATGGTTGTCCTGAGAGTGGCCATCTTTTCTCTGTCCCTTTTTTTGTGGGTTGGGGCCACCTTTTCCTTGCTTCGGTTGTGAGGAGTTTGCAAATCCAAACTCTCACCTCTTCTACTTAAATTTAGCTCGATCTTGACAACATATCTAAAAGTCGCCCCTAATGTTGTGATGTCCAAAAACTCCATTTATGTTTGAATGTATCTATGCATACAACCATAATATTTGAGCACGAGATGTCGTTCAGAGTCTTTTATACCCAATTTGGTGCACAGGGTATGGAAAATATTGGTGACATTGGTACTATTTGGTCCCTTTCCTGACACAGCATGGTCCATATTGTATATTGGTCCTAGTAGCTTCTAACATGGTAGTATTGTTCTTTAATGGCATCCCTGAAGGAATCCCATGTGGGGGCGACCACAAATATTGCAAATTCCTCGGTGGCCCTTTGCTCAGAGTAAGTATCCCACCAATCCTTAACATGGGGGACGACCTTGAGGAGTGAAAAAGTAATATTTTCCATATCAGAAAAATTGTGGACCGAAAAATACCCTTCGAGCAGATTCATCCATTTATCTACAGCATCTGCATCTATCAGTCCTTCAAATAATGGAATATCAAATTTTACTTGTACCTTGAAGGGGGTTGTGTGGCCACTTCATGAAAATGTGTCTCTTGTGGGCAGTCATTGAAGGATCCGTGCAAAGTTGTCCATCATTTCGTTCATTTTTCGTGCAAGGGTTTCTTTGAGCAAGAGTTTAAAAGGATCTCCTGCTCCATCATCTTTCTTCTCGTCCCCCATGAGTTGTTTTTCAGGCTCAGCGCGACCGATCTTGCAAAGGCTCGACTGGTTCAAGTCCCAACTTCTTGTACCCATATCTTGTCAGGGACATGCACAAAGAAAAGCAAATGAAGAGTAGATCGCTCTGATACCCCTAATCTAGATTTATGAGTGGAACGAAATGAATAAAATATTGAATATAATAACACAGAGATACAGAGAACAATAATAAATATCCATTGAACAACAACTTCTATTGAATAAAGAAAATAGGTTGAAACTGTAAAACTACAAAACTGAAAACAACTTACTCGAATGGTGGTAGCTATCTCTGAGAAGAGATGTGGCTGCTACGCGCATTCGTTTGAGAAGAATGATTACAATGAAAATCCAGAGGCCTTTTTGACATTACTCATGAATTCCAAAACCCTAGACATCCAAAAACATAACCCTAGGAGATGAAATGCCAAAAGTCATGTGGACCCCAATGGGTAAGTTGGTACCTCAATTTCCTGGGGTCGTAACTTTTTCATACAATCTCCATTTTAGGCATGTGATAGACCATTGGAAAGGTATTTTCAAGAACTACACATTATGCCGTCAAACTCTAACTTTGACTACAATTTGATTATGGTAAGCCCAGAAAACGTTTTTTAGGGCCCCAAAATAGCCTCGAAAGTACAGAAAGATGTATTGACATGAAACTTCCAAAATAAGCTAGTTGGATTAGGTCGTCGACCACCAATATCCACCTTGAATATATGTAGGGATTCAAACATCCCCGGAAGTGAAGAACCCACAATTACAAATAATTACAGAAGAACATGTTGAACTAAAAATTATCAAGATGAGCGAGTTGGAATAGGTGGGTGGCCACCAATATCCACCTGGAACACCCACTTAGTTATTGGGGGATCACCCTCTAGACTAAGTGTCTTAGTGTGGATTTTGGACTAGGTTAGGGCATGGCTCTTTAGTTTTAGTCGATAAAATGAAATATTTTGCTCTTATTCTATGTTATGGACACTAAAATAAACTTCTAATTGTTGCAACCAATGATTCAACTTAACAACATCAATCTCACCTTGGTAGGATTTGATTTCCACTTTTTCCTCTATTTTAAACAAATATTGTGAAGAAGTGATGACACTAAAGAAGTTGATTAGGCTATTTTCACTTCCCTCCTCATCCTCGGTCTAAAAGAAATTAACAAAATAACATGAGTTCAATAAAATAAAGAATTGCTAGCATCTAAAGATGTAATAGAAAAACATATATGTTAAAAAGTTGGCAATGCCCTTATATTCCTCCAATTCACTTTCATTGTAATTAATCTAGAAGAATATAATAATAGTTCAATCAATTAAAGAACAATTATGACTATATATAAATTCAAAGAAAAACACATAATTATCAGGAGCATGGGCTAGTAAACTTCCACTATTCTTTAATAACCATGCTTTCAGCCACACTTTATTTTTTCCTCGGTCAATTCTCGACCACAATCTTTTGAAAGAGGAACATATGGGAGTTTTTCATTCCCATAATGTTTTGTGTGTTGGTATGCTTGTAGGAAATGTAGCAAAAAAGTTGAAGGATGTGGCCATGAGGGAGACATCCACTAGTAGAATTCACAAGGAGAATAGTGTACTTGTGCATCCAATTCAACAAGCATTGGTAATGGTACTTAAAAGGGAGGATGGGGAGGTATTTTAAGCACCATCGAATGGGAGAGGTGTAAGTCAATGAGTATCAATGGGTTAAAGGAGAAGGGGGTAGTGCAACACTATGGACCAGAGTTGCAAGGAAGGGAAGAAAGGAAAAAGAGTGGGGTAGATGCAAAGTAGTGTTAGATCAATACATTGAAATAAATGTAGTGGAAATTAACAACAGAGATCGGCAAAGGAGGATATATGGTCCGCACATTTTGTTTACCATAAGCTATCCTACATATATGCTAATTTCCAATTTCCCTAAAATTTTGAATTTATGTAGTTGTGTAGATAATCTCCATGTTCAATAAGCCCTTGGACCTTAGAAAGGATGAAACCAATGCTAACTATATGTCTAAAGTTGAAGCTTCAACACATCTATGAAATTAGAAAGGATCTAAGGCCAATATTATCCTAGGAAGTCTTGGCATACAATTTAAGTAGCAACATGCATTTAATAGTCCTACCATGACTAGATATCCTAAAATGACAATTAGAATAGAGTAAATTTATCAATCCTACATGGCTAAAGAAATATATTATGGAAAAAATTTCCAAGTCTAAGATCTATTACATGGAAGACTATGAAGGTTCTAATGATGCAGTAGAAACATAGGTGTTGATCCATTTCTTTTATGTAAACTTAAAGGCCATCACATGACTCATCCTCCACACAAGTGATTTCATTATAGTTAGTTTCACCCATTGTATCATCGATTAATCAAATAAATGATTGATGGCCTTAACCTGTGATCACTAGTATAATTTAAATTTGAAGAAACTAGAAGAATGCAATTCTTCGTTGGTGTCTATCCCATCTCGTCCATGACGATAAGAAAAATAATGGATAAAATTAACCTGAAAAATACCAAAAACTTATGAGAGGTAGAGCATTTACTTCATCCATCTTTGTTGCGATTGACAAACATCTGGATGATGACAATCCCATCATCCAATATTTCCATGTCTAAGACATTTAACAAGATTAAACATGATATAACTAAAATCTTCAATTATTGCAATTGAGTCTACAATATGTCAAAACATTTATTGATTTACGACATATACTTAAAGCATTGTCAATCTTGTTCATTTTTTGGCTCAATCGACTCCATGTGATAAGAAGTAAAGTGAAATATAGGTGCTCTTGGAATATCCATAATTTCAATGAACCAAAAATTTCCTTAACATTTAAAGCTAATTACTGGAAAACAACTCACACACCTGTAGCGTAACCTTATTAGTAGACCACTTACATGTCTTCAACAACAAATGAGGGAACACACATGTCTTCAACAATTAATGAGGGATGGTTCCCTAGATTCAGAACTCCCAAAACCATCCATACTAAGTTTTTAGCTTGCATTTGATCCATTTTGGAAATACAATTGCTTCAGAACAAGTAATCAATTTAACTACAAAGAATGAACAATTGGCCATCCTATGGACATAATTCCATATACCGAGATACATAGGTAACAAGCCCTTGTACTCATTGAGTCAGTCTTACACTATGACCTCTTTCATTTGATTTGAAAATTCATCATCATTAAGAAACAATATGATTCCATGGATTCA
The DNA here is from genome assembly GCA_009831015.1 of Picea engelmannii. NCBI lineage: Eukaryota > Viridiplantae > Streptophyta > Pinopsida > Pinales > Pinaceae > Picea > Picea engelmannii. The sequence goes on from ML784598.1 coordinate 389,399, forward strand.
TTGAGTCAGGCTTACACTATTGATTACATGGACAATATGCTCTTAAGAAACAAAGATTTTACGCAAGACACTTGACCAATGGACTGTAGTTTCAACAACCTTCATCTAGTCTAGAATTTTCAGGTCCACTATCATGAGATCTGAAGTGCAATTTTTAATCATTCACTTCAAGCCAACTTAAATTCAACAATTGAGTCAATGGATCTACACACCAAATAAAACAATGACTTCCATGTATCATTCATTGTTGGTGCTATCATCATGTAGAGAGAAACTGGAATTGCAATCTATGTCTCTTCCATCCATAATTTCCCTAATCCATATTTTTGTAGAGTCCATGCTTTCCAATCTGTTTTTAGCAAGAATTACCTGCCCAAGTCGATGTGGTGGAGAATTACCTGCCTGATCACAATGAGAGCATCTCCACGTGTTGTCTTGCTCAAATCCATGGGAATCGATGCCCGCGAGGTTATTGCATTGTTGGGTGAGTGACTATGTCTAAATTTAAAAGCACCTAACTTTAGGTATTGGTTAGTATTGATAATACGATTTTGGATGGAATGTTGCAGGGGCTTACAGCATGGGGAGGACTCACTGCGTGAAGTTGGTGCACCGCCTCTACCCAGAAGTAGACCATGTTAAATATATCTGTAACCTCAACAGTATGTGACTGTAGACTGTGACTGTACACTACCAGTTGTCTTGGACAACTGTACAGGTTAGTTAGGATCTCTTGTTTTGTTTCTTGATTTGATCGAGCCTATTTAGCTTAGCTATATACTCAATACTAAATGATCTGTTCACTTTCTGTTTTTCCCAATTTTCATCTTCTCTATATTATCTTCTTTGCTTCTCATTTTATCATGGTATCAGAGCTTTAGACGTAAGCCTCTTCACATAGTCTGGAGAGCAGCCTGATCCTAAGAAGCGCAGAGCTTACACTGTCTACGAGAGCACAGAGATGCAAGTTTCTTCACAAATCTTGGAGAACAGTTCGTAGTCCGAAGTTCACTCAAAAGATCATTGAAGACAGCAAGCGTGAAGAAGCAGAGCAGCTGCAGAAGGACATAGCCTTTAAAGAATCTTGGAGAACAGTCTGCAATCCACTAAAGGAGCGTGGAGACAACAATTCGCTCAAAATATCATTGGAAACATCACAGCGCGTGGAGGTAGACCTGCGGAAGGAGAATCGAAGGACACAAAAAATTAAATATCAGTGAGCATTTAAAGAATTCATGAAAGATTCACAAAATTCTTTCTTAAGAAGAAAGTTTGCAAAAGCAGCAGAGGAGAAGCAAGATCAGTCGTAATATCAGCTCTGTGAATATATCTGAGCCTTTAATCAATCTCAGAAAGGACGACGAGCCAGTAGGAAAGGAGAATTTTTTCTTAGCCGTAAGATCTGAACGTGAGCAAGCTCAGTCGTCAGATCAATTAAATATTAAGCCACGACCATCAGGTCTCATCAAAGAGAGATTGACGGTGAGGAGGCATTGTGGGGATCGGAGAGGAAATTAAAGCGCGAGCAAGTTGTGATCTCGCAATCACTCAAGATCGTTGATCTTGTCAGATCAACAGATCAACAACGGATATTGATCCCACTACGAACAAGCATCTTCACTTTGTGGAGATCGACAAAGAGATTAAAGAGTGAGCGAGTTAAGTCTCCACAATCACTCGTGGCCGTTGATCTTCAAGCAAGTGACACATGTTTGGAGATCTCGTACTCCTAGAGGAAGCCAACATAGGCTGAGGATTAAAGCTCTCCCAAAGCTCCAAAGAGTTGAAGCAGATCCAGACCGTCGATCGAAGTGGACACGTGGCAGGAGATCCTACACTTCGACGATAATCACTTTGGAAGAAAGAAGGATATGAGAAGCCAGAACTCCAGAAGGCCCGAAGCCCGAAGTTCATACGGACCGTCCATCAACAAGGACACGCAGCGCCAGATCCCTCACTTTGAAGACTTATCACTCTGGAAGGTCTTGCGAACCGAGATCTACCTGAAGTCCTGAAGTAAATATGAGCCCTTGAAGGTTGTGGAAACGTGTCGACAGATTTGTCACTTCAGAAGATTAACACTTCATAGGTTTGAAGTGTTGTGCACCTCAGAACACCCGAAGACCAAAGTTCCAAAGCAAATCTACATTGTTCAAATCAACAGGCCACATGGAGGCAGATCTTGTACTTCGTAGATTCGACACTCTGGAAGATTGTGCATATTAGCAAATGGAAACTCCCGAACGCCGGAGTTTCGAAGAAGGGCTTGGTTGTTCATTTGCAAAGGCCTAAAGACCATTGGATTTATCTCTCTCCGGAAAATTTGCCACTTTATCACTTCGCGAGTTTTGTGATTAAAAGCGGTGAAAAATACCTGAAGTCCCAAAGTATTTGTGGATCATTGATCTCAAATCAATGAGGATCATTGATCCTTGCTATAGGATAGAAAGGAATATCACCCAAAGCCCCGAAGTAATTGAGGATCATTGAACTCAACTCAACGAGGACCGTCGATCTTTGGAATAAGACCGTTATTTGGCCATTCTGTTATTCGGAGGAATTGAGACCTTCAGAGTCAAAATGCCCAAAGCCCAAAGACCCGAAGCCCAAACTCTTGAGTAAACTCAGAAAGCCCAATTCTTCCATTAGAGGGGCTACGGTTGCCAAAGCAATGGTGATCCAGGTGTTTTTCGGCCCAAAGTCACACAGAGGATTTTGCGGACCTAGTTTCGGCACAGGAAATAGGTAAGCACACAAAACTCTAACAATTTTATTTGTTGTTAAATTTTTTTAAGATGGCCACTTCTAGCAATTTAGGACCAACTCAAGGATCGATTCTTCTTGGAAAGAACTATGAGTTTTGGTCTCTTAGAATGAGATCCTTCTTACAAGCACAAAATTTCTCGTATCCAGTGGATCTTGGATATGTGGAACCAGATCCAGCAAACCTTCCTGCCATGACCAACCAACAAAGAACTGCTCAGGAAACACAAAGGAACATAGAGAATAAGGAAAAATTATGGATTCAAAACTCAGTGGATGACTCGATTTTCTCAAAACTCACAGGCATTGTTACTTCTAAACAGGCTTGGGACATCCTTAAATTAGCCTACCAAGGCAATGACAGGGTCAAAACAGTCAAACTACAGACCTTGAGGACGCATTTCTAGACTTTAAAAATGACAGAATCTGAAAACATTGATCAGTTTATGATCAGAGTCATGGGAATTGTAAACCAGATTAGATTGACTGGTGAAGCCATCCCTGATCAACGAATTGTTAAGAAAGTCCTCAGAAGTTTACTAAATAAATTCGAAATGGTTGTTATAGCTATCCTTGAATCCAAGGATCTGTCAAATTTTTCAACGGATGAATTAATGGGCTCTCTATTGACACATGAGACCAGACTACATCTCGAAGATGAGTCAACAAAAAATGCCTTAAAGACTCGTTTCTCCTTCAGCAGAGGAAGAGGCAGAGGTCACTGAGGAAGAGGGAGAAGTCCAATTAACCATCACTCAAGTGAAGGTCACAGACAACATAACAAGAATCAGAATTTCCAAGGTCACAGACAACAGAACCAAAATCAGAACTTCCAGCATCAAAGATGCAAAGGGAGAAGCTCAAATGACAAATCAAGCATACAATTCTATAATTGTAAGAAGTTTGGGCACTATGAATCTGAATGTTGGAAGAAGCAAGCAGATCATCTCTCATGCAGAGAACATGTCTCAAATCATCAAGGAGAAACCTCAGATGGTATGTTTCTCTCATGCCACAAGACTGGAGAACAACATAATGATCTTTGGTTGTTGGACGGTGGATTCAGCAATCACATGACAGGTAACAAAGATTTACTCTCATGTATTGATTCTTTAATTTCATCTGATATTACACTTGGAAATGATTCTTTAGTCAAAGTTCAAGGAAAAGAACTATCCCTACTCTTACTAAACAAAATGTAAAGAAAGACATACACAATGTCTATTGTGTTCCAGATCTGACACATAATCTGTTAAGTGTAGGAAAAGTAATTGAACATGGCTATAAGGTACTTTTTAAAGGAGCATCATGTAGGATATATGACAAAACCCCTGGCAGAAAATTGATTTCTGAAATCCACATGACCAGGAATAGAATGTTTCCCCTGACCCTCAGAACTGCAAATCTGATCCAATCATATGCACAAAGTGCATTCACCCCCAATGAAACTATGGTTTGGCATACAAGATTTGGACATCTACCCTTTCAAAGTCTAAGTCTTCTACAAAATCACTCCATGGTCAAAGGTCTACCTGTCTTACAAGGGCAAAATCCCCCATGTGAGTCTTGCATTCTTGGAAAACATAAGAGAACTAGTTTTCCACAATCCTCCACTCAAGCCAAACAACACTTAGAGTTGGTTCACACTGACCTATGTGGACCAATGCAAACAAAGTCAATAGGTGGTAGCGTTTATTTTCTAACGTTTATTGATGACTTTAGCAGGAAAATTTGGATCTATTTTCTCAGACACAAGTCTGAAAATTTTGCAAAGTTCAAAGAATTCAAAGCTGAAGCTGGAAAACAAAGTGGAAAATATGTAAAATCTCTCAGGTCAGATGGAGGAGGAGAATATAGCTCCAAAGAATTTGCAAATTTATGCAAATCACAAGGCATCATCATGCAAACTACAACCAGGTATACTCCACAACAAAATGGAGTGGCTAAAAGGAAAAAACAAACAATAATGAACATGGCAATGAGCCTTCTCAAAGAGAAATGTATGTCAAATACATTTTTGGTTGAAGCAGTAGCATGTTCATCTTATCTCCTAAATAGATTTCCAACCACCAGTCTCAAGATGAAGGTCCCTCAAGAAGCATGGAGTGGGACAAAGCTAAATGTTGCTCATCTCAGGACATATGGATGTATAGCAAATGCTCACATACCTTCTGAATTAAGGAAGAAACTGGATGATAGAAGTGAGAAATGCATCTTTACTGGCTACAGTGAAATATCAAAATCTTACAGGTTGTACAATCCAATCTCAAAGAAACTGATTCTCAGCAGAGATGTAAAACTTTTTGAAAATCAGTTCTGGAACGAGTCTGGAAATCAACCAATGGACAATCAAGATCCATTATTGTCACATCTTGAAGACACAGAGAATTCAGGACAACAAATGCATCAACCTGCTCTTCCAAGGCTGTAGGTACAAGGACAATCTGAAATTTCTCAGGATAACTCAACTTCCAGCAGAAACTCTTCCTCTGAACTTCCAAATCAGAGAACTCAAATTTTGAGAGAAATCCATCAGCAGTTGGATGACATTGATCAACACAATCTTTTTGCATTAATGTCATGTCAACCCACATATTTTAAAGAAACAGCTAAGGAGCCATATTGGGTTCAAGCCATGAACCAAGAGATTGAATCCATTGAGAAGAACAAGACATGGTATCTTGTTGATCTACCCAGACACAAGAAAAGTATTGGTGTCAAGTGGGTTTACAAAACTAAACTAAATGAAAAGGGGAAGATTGAAAAACACAAGGCAAGACTTGTTGCCAAAGGATTCTCACAACAACTAGGTATTGATTATGGTGAAACTTTTTCTCCAGTAGCAAGGTTGGACACTGTAAGGACTCTCTTAGCCATAGCAGCTCAACACAAATGGAAAGTATACCAGATGGATGTCAAGTCAGCCTTCCTAAATGATGTCTTAGAAGAAGAGGTTTATGTGGATCAGCCACCTGGATTTGAAGTCAGAGAGCATCCAGCCAAAGTGTATCAGTTGAAGAAAGCCTCGTATGGATTAAAGCAAGATCCAAGAGCATGGTACAACAGAATTAACACTTACTTGATCAAGACTGGTTTTAGCAGAAGCCAAAATGAGCCAACTCTTTACACCAAAACTAATCAACACGGTAAAATTTTGATTGTATGTTTATATGTTGATGACATGATATATACCGGAAATCTTGAGTTAACCAGTTTTAAACATGCCATGCAATCTAAGTTTGAGATGACAAATATTGGCATCATGAAATATTTCTTGGGGATTGAGGTTGACCAATCAACCAAAGGCATTTTTGTCTGTCAGCAAATGTATGCAACAGACATCATCAAAAGATTACGCATGGAAGACTACAATCCAACAGAAACTCATATACCCCTAGGCACGAAATTGAGCAAGAAAGATGAAGGCCCTATAGTCGATTCTACCCTGTACAAAATTTTAGTAGGAAGTTTGTTGTATCTTACAACAACTAGGCCTGATATTATGTATGCAACCAGCCTTGTTTCCAGGTTCATGGAATCCCCCAAATATTCTCACTAGAAGATGGTAAAAAAGATTATGAGACATGTTGCATGCACTCTCAATTTTGGCTTATGGTACACTCAGTCTGATGATAATCATCTCTCTGGTTACATAGACAGTGATTTTGCAGGAAGCCTAGATGACAGGAAAAGCACCTCATGACATGTTTTTCACCTGGGCACGAACCTGATTCCATGGGCATCAAAGAAGCAACTCATTGTATCAATATCTTCTCCAAAGGCAGAGTATGTCATTGCTACCTCAGCTTCATGTCAAGTTGTGTGTCTGAGAATAATATTGAATGATATGTCACATACAGAAAAGGAGCCAACTCCTATCTTCTGTGACAACACCTCAACAATTGATCTATCCAAAAATCATGTGTTTCACAAGAAAAGCAAGCATATTGACACTCGTTTTCACTTCATACATGAGCTAGTCAATAATGGTGACATAGAAATTCAATTTTGTGGCTCTCGAGATCAGCTCGCAGATATTTTTACAAAGCCACTAGGAAAATCCATTTTTTATTTTCAGAGATAGCACTTGGGCATTATCAGTGCTGATGTTTGTAATTGTTGAGTTTAAGAGGGAGTGTTAAATATATCTGTAACCTCAACAATATGTGATTGTACACTGTGACTATACACTACCAGTTGTCCTAGCCAGCTGTATGAGTTAGTTAGGATCTCTTGTTTTGTTTCTTGATTTGCTCGATCCTATTTAGCTCAGCTATATACTCAATACTAAATGCTCTTCTCACTTTCTGTTTTTCCCAATTTTCGTCTTCTCTGTATTATCTTCTTTTCTTCTCATTTTATCAGACCAGAAGCTGGACCCGGGGCACACAGAGCACATGAAGAATAAGTGTTTGAACGCGATCCCCAACCCGAAGGTTGTGCAGTACGTGTTGAACGATAGGGGGACACCAATGAAGCTGGACAACAACTACTACATGAATCTGATGGACAACGAGGGACTTCTCATAGTAGATCAGCAGTTGTATGCAGATTCAAGGATGAGGCTGTAGGTGAAGAAGATGGAAAAGAGCCAGGACTACTTCTTTAAATACTTCGCCCTGGCGTTCACCATCCTCTCTGAGAACAATCCTTTCACCAGTACTCGAGGAGAAATCCACCGCCAATGCTTTCTCAGTAACAAACTATGCACAATGAGCAAGCGTTAAGCGATAGTTGTGATGGGCATTTATTTGTATATATAGATTGTAATGTGTGTTTTCAATAGCATCATGTTTATATAGCTAATGGTGTGGTGTTTAATATGATCTGCGATCACGTTGATGACCTGTATATAACCAAGTTGTTGAATCGTAGGCTTCCTTCATATGTAACCAGAACCTTTCATCGAAGAACAATATACATTGGGTAACCTTTCATCTGGAAACAAATCTATTTTGTTAAAGCGAGTGTAATTTTGTAATCGGTGGAAATCATCCATTTTGATACGAGTATTTGATAATAACAACAAATGATAAGATATAACAAAACTCACCTTCCTTAATTGTTGTGATTGCACATTTTTTATCCAATAGAAAATTTGCTCAATTATATTAGTGAAAATATAATTGTTTACATCTTCTTGACTACACACATGTTCATAGCAATACTAGTCCATAAACCATGCTCATATACAAAAACACATACATCCTCAAAAGAAATCAGAAAGTCACCAGAGATGATAACCAGCACACAGGGTTCAAAAATAGATACACAATAGGGCTAAAAACCCCAACTAACACCAGAAAAGAATCTAAACCAAAAGTCGCACGCCCCCAGTGTGGACCTCAAAGCTCTAGTTCAAAACCTCTTCTTTCCAAGGAGGAAAGAGGTCAAGAGGGTCCAGAAAAACTTAAAAGAAAATAAAATACCCTCCGCAACAAACCCTCCAATCCGCCACCATCGCAAAACTTCGTCGCTAAACACCACCACGCACCCGGATTTGAGCCCTCTAACACATGAAGGATGCCCGGAAAGTAAGCGGAACCTCACTGGTAGTCATTTCAGGTATCATCCGTCGCCTCAGGGTATCGTCCGCCGCCAACCGCAAACGCTAGGTGAAGCTCGGCCCCTAACAGCCACCTCAGGGTATCGCCCACCACCAACCACAGAGTCCTCGCTCGCCCATACTCGATGCAAAGACCCGCCACACCGTCGAGCCCGCAGGGTTCGTTCCTCCTCCACCGCCATCCGTTGGACCCTCTTTCGTCCTTCTCCCGCCACATCGCAGAGCCCGCTCACCTTGGTAGTGTCTCACGCTCGTGCTCGCCTTTCTCCATGTGGTTCAGGGTTGTGGCTAACGAAAACCTAGCCGCCTGTTGTGATTGCACCTGCCATCGAGAGTTAGGAAATAAGAAATTATATTAACTAGCATAGACGGTAACTCGCGGCTAGTGAACGCTTATTCTGTGTGAGTTAAACTAGCAACAACCACTTTGAAAATGACGTTCATATATCAACCACTTTTATAAAGTGATTGTTGCTAGTTAATAGTCGACATACCTGATAGAGGAATAACAAACTATTAATAAATTAATATATAATTAACTAATTTATTTATTTAATATATTAATTAAAATAATAATGTATTAATTAACCAGTTAATTTCAATATGATTAACAAGTTAATTTCATAATTAAAAAATCATTAAATCTAGCAATGGTCAATAAGTATAAGCCTATCAACATAAATATATTATAAACTACATTATCTACATAAATATATTATAAACTTTTATTCGGTCGAAGGTGGCGTTGAGTGACATTTTTCGGTTTCATAGTGCAAAGCAAAAAGGATAGACAAACCTTAGGTATGGTATGGTACTTTATTACAATTCAATTAAGAAATAAGAAATCAATTCATATATATTCAACACCGATACAATGACGTCATTTAAGGGAGTGACATTTTTTTAGTTTTGTCCATATCAATGGTCAAGATATGGTCTTGACCTTCATTTAGCAATCCAACTTCGTCTCCTTCAATTCCTTGTCGATTTCCTAGGACTCTCAACCCATCCTAGAGTATCACATGCAAGTTGAAAATGAAAGAAAAGACTTGTGGAAACATGTGGTAGGATCAACCAACCATGTCCATAGAGGAAATATGCAATTGTGTGCATGTTTATTGGGGTTGAGTGGTCCATTTCTCTTCATTGCAAGGTTTTCTAGACAGTGCTTGCACCTATCATTTTCCTAGACTAAATAGTGCGTGCACCTATTATTTTCTTAGTCGCTCCTCATTTAGTAAAGTTATTCACCTTCTTGACTATCACACATGGATTGAACCCACAACCTAGTGAGTACACCCAATTATATTGAAAGCCTTTAATATGAGGTCATGGAAGCTTTTCTTTCCATTATTGTTAATGGGATACACTGGTTCCCTAGCTCACAAAGAAGTAGTTTCCTTCATACTCTCTAAATATTGGTAATGCTTGTAGGGTGGATTTTATTTTTTTCTCTCTCTAATACCAATTATCATTATCATTGGAATACCTTAGTTTAGGTGCACACTTTAGGTTCTTGTTTATATCTTAGTTTAGATGCACTCTTTGGGTTCTTGTTTATATTTTAGTTTAGATGCACTCTTCAGGTTTTTGTTTATGTTTCTATTGCTTTGTGATGAGTTGGGTTTTGGATTATAGGATTTTAGGTTAACAATTAGTATATTTAATATCATTTATGAATATACTAAATTGCTTAAGAGGAGTAATGGAAAGGCTAGGTTTAATTAGTAATTTGAGTTCCTATTTGTTTGTAGTATGAGAATTGGAGTTGATGTTTCATGTCCCTAGCATTGCTTTTATGGTTGATATTTGGATTTATTGTAGTATTATATTACATGCTTCTTTGCAAAATAATTTTTCTAAGTGTATTAATATGTGGATCATATTTTATTAAAATGGATTATTATGTATATTAATTATTAATGATTGATCACTATATATATTTAGTTAAATGGTGATATTCGCTATAGGTTGATGATTTGTATTCAAATTTGTTTTTGAAGTGTTTTGAATGATAGGATAATATCAATGTTTTGTGATCACACTTCAACCTAATTCTCATCCACTTTGAATCTAAATTTTTTTGTTGTGATTAATCAAGAAGTTGGGTTTATACCTCTCATTTCAAAATTCTTTTGAAGGTAGAAAATAAAGATGTGTATTTGGACTCATCACGTGATCTTAATTTAAACAAGAATGATTAATAGTTGTTATTGTAATTAGTTATTAATTTTATTATATTAAGTTTTACATGATTTTTTTACAATAAATACATGATCCATTTTTTTGCAATTTTTAATTGCAATTTATAAAAAAATACAATGTAATTAATTATTATTTTATTGTAAAACATTATTGATACTAACCAAATGTCCAATAACATTGATGACAATCACTTGAAATAACCTTTTACATTTTAAGAATTTTTTTTGCAAATTTTAATTGCAAATTATAAAAAAATACAATGTAATTAATTAATATTTTATTTGAAATAACCTTTTACATTGTATGCAATTTCTTTGCAAATTTTAATTGTAATTTATAAAAAAATACAATTTAATTAATTATTATTTTATTGTGAAACATTGTTCATACTAACCAAATGTCCAACAACATTGGTGACAATCAAACTAACCTTTTGCATTGTAAGAAAGTTAATTATACAATAATAACACTCACGAAATGAAAAATAATCCAATGAAAAGTAATGTATGAGAAAAATGTGAACCTGCAAAGATAAAAACTTAATACTAAAGTGGAGCCATACTCACCCTCCCTCTTAATTATCATGTTTTCACTTACATCCTAGAAATGAGAGGCCTTTACACATTTAATTCTTTTGGTCCAATTTCGACCCATTTAGACCCATTGCAACCATTAATTTACCAACATTCATAATTAACATTAATTTATTTGTGGTGTAAATGTAAATGTGTATGGAAAATAATTTTGATTTTAATTTGATTTATTGTATATCTATAATTTATTATTGTACATTATAATTTATTAATAATTTATTGTGAACATTATTAATAATTAATCATATATTTATAATGTATACTAATAATTTTGGTTGAACTTCTTCATTAGTGATAATTAATGTAACCATGTTAATTATAATCATATTCAATCAATTTATTTGTGTTCTAAATGTAAATTTGTATGAAAAAATTTAACCTAAATGTGATTGATTAATTATTATTTTATTCTAAAATATTAATCATAATTAATTATTTATTTTTATTCCAAAAAATTAATCATAATTAATTATTGATTAATTACTTATATATTATGTAAAAATTGTGATTTTTATTTAAGATTTATATGTATCATTTCAAACTAATAAAAGAACATTGATTATACAATAATTAATAATTTATATCCAAAGTGAAATATTATATGTATAAACTTAGCACTATGAGTGATTAATTAAAAATGACAAATTACAATTCAATGTTGATTTAATGACAAACATATATATTGTCAATAAATTTTCTATAAAATCAATCAAACATCTATAAGACATCAAGAAACCATATACATGATAAGTAAAAGGTGTAATATCAAATAACCACACTATACATCTCAAATGTAAATGAATTTAGCAAATACAATTTTTTTCAATAATAAGAAAAAGGTGTAATATCAAATAACCACACTATACATCTCAAATGTAAATGAATTTAGAAAATGATTTTTTTTCAATAATAATGTTAAAAGTGTTGTTATTTGACCATAAATCTTGACAAACTTGCTGTAATAATTTGTCCATTTTAAGAATCACCTAACATTATTAAAGGTTTTAGGAACTAACCATTACATCATAGTTATAATTCTTTTGGAGTCCACCTTGACATTTTCATGAGACAAAATATGCCCCAAATATTCCAGTTAGTGAACCCAAAAGACACACTCAAAAGGCTATGTATATAAATGTTAAGCCCTAATCCAAAATTATCAAAATTTGATATTAAACTAAATCCAAGTTTGGCTAACTTCTTTTCAACTTTTGTATTACCTACATAATGTAAGAAGTCTCTAGTTTGTTGTAATGAGGTCGATGTCTCTAGTTTGTTGTAATGAGGTTAAAATTGAGAGCTATTAGTTGGTTTTTTCTTTCCAAATGTGGGTAAATTAAGGTAATAAATTTAGTTAATAACTTTGTTTTTGAAGGTTGTTTTTGTTGAAATAATGTAACTGCAAAGAGTATTCTTATTATTATTGATATTCTATTCATAGGATCAATCCCCATTGTGGATTGATCATGTCAGATATTGTAATAGGACCAAATCCCCTTTTGCGGATTGGTCAAAAGACAATTGTAATAGGCAGAATAAGAAGTCGGCCCCAACAGTTAATTAAGAGACCCAGAAATACAATAAAGGTGGGTTTACCCACCCAGATTGAGAAGTCGGCCCTGCCAGTGAAGAGACACTTCACACATGCCAGAACTTGTATAAATAAAGGAGTCTAGCGCCTCATTTGATCACAACACACTTGCTCAATTTGAGAGACAAGTTCTAATTTGTTACCAGCAAAGGAGAGAGAGAGAGAGTGGTGCATATCTTGGAGAGGACTTTCTTTTTTAGCATAGAGATCTCTTAGCATTGTATTGGCTATCTATATTAAGGAAGTTTTGTTGGGTTTTCTTCCCCTAGAGGGTTTCCCAGAATAAATGTTGTGTCTCTTGTGAATGTGTATTTCTCAGTGATCTTGTTTTTATGTTGCTATTATCTATTGAAATGCAAAGAACTATAATAATGGCATAAACATTAACAGCTTTTGAAAGGGATATTTAATATGTCTAATTAATTCTTGATTCATTTGCAAAACACATTTTATTCCTTGGAAATTGCAATAATATATTGCATACATTTTATTCATGTAAAAATATGCAATTAAGAATTTCAAAGAATTTTTTTTTACATGTATAATTTAAAAGTAGGAAGTTTCTTTCACAAATATCATATTTTTCTTATTTTATTTTACCGCTAAAAGGACAAGTAACCCTTATGAATCTTCACAATATTTCAAGCAATATAAATATCAAATGAAAAAGTTAAAAATAGAGATTATCTTATAGAGCAACTATAAAAAAAAATGTAAAGTCATCCTCTCTTGGAGAACCATCATTAGAATTCTAAAGCAAGCTATTTTACAAAATCATTAACAATGAAGTCTATTTTAAGGAAACTAGATTCATTATCCACCAATTCACATAACCACTTGATTTACATCATCTTTCAAATTTTAAGAAATCAAGAGAGAAAAGATTATATGCATACCTCTATAGATGAATCCACCAACAAAAATTTCATCCAAATTCTAAAAAGGACAATAGTTTTAGTTGACCACGATCATATTTAGCATAATGCAAACTCACACCCAAAGTATCATCTAGGTACCTCTCCTTCTTTCCTTGTGTATGGAAAAGAAGTTATCTCCCCTCAAATATATTCTTACCTTCATTACAAGTATCTCAATCCTCTAAAGGGAATATTTATTCATCTCTCCAAAGCTAAACCAACACTTTACTTAAGTTGGAAGAGGAGTGCATGAGAAAGCTAAACAAAAATTTGCATCCCATTATCAAATTGCCAAGTGTTGGTTCGATAAACATCATTCAAGAATAAGAATTTCAAAGTAGGATATCTCGTGCTTAAGTGTGACAAACCAAATGAGTCATAAGGTAAACGTTTGAAGTTTCAAAAACTCTAGCTTGGCCCCTTTCAAGTCGTTGAAAAACTTGGCCTTGCTACTTACAAACTACAAAATATATAGGAGGACTAAAGAGATATTTCTAGTAGATGCCTTGATGTAAACTAACCTATACATAGTAGGTTTCATTTCCAACGGTTTTAATTTATTGTCTCTAGATTATTTCATTTTTAGTTTTAGAATAGGTTCTGATGTCATTTTTAAGCTTTTCTGAATTTTGGATTTTAGTAGTTAGAATATTTGTTGAATTTTTTGGTTTGCATTTCTTTCTTTACTTTGAATAAGTTTATCTAAAGTTGCATGTATATATGTTAATTAGTTTTCAATTAATATCTTGGTGTGTCTGTTAAGTATTATAAAAGGAAATCACAATTGATAATTTATGCAAACACTCATAGTAGCATTCAGTTATGATTGAGGAAGAAATTGTACAAACAAATATTCTACAAATTACATAAAACAATTATAATAGTGGTAGGTCTACAACCTTTTTTAATGATTAACGTCTGGAAATATTGAAGATTTAGTTAAGTGATGATTTAGTTGGCTAAAGATTCTATTTGTTCACACTAAATGAGCACAACATGTGAAAGGTGACTATTCAAACATCAAAGGCCAAGCATTTTCTAGGAATATTTTATTATTAAGGCATATTTAAAATTGAGAAAGGAAATTTATTTTATTTTGGGGGGATGTAGATATATTTTCCCAAGCTATGGACACTCATTGATAGAGGAGCAAGGTCTATGATGCTAAGGTGACTCCATTGGGGCTATGGATGCTCACGAGCAGTGGAGCAACACCATAGGGAGGTGAGACAACTTGTCTGAAGAAATCCTTAAACCCACTTTAGTAAAGGCATGTGACTATGGCTATAGCTTGAAACATTAAGCTATGCTTCAAGGATATTTACTTCATTATACTTTCATTTTTTAAGTTGGGATGCTAATTCATTGAAGCTAAGGGATTGGGACACTCTGGGATAACATCATGAAGAACTTTTCAGAGGAAACCATTGTTCAAAAGCTAAGGTATGATTGTTGAAAAGGAATTAAGTTTTTATGTCTTAAAATTATAGTTGAATAGTAAAGTTATAGAGATTCGTGGTTTCACCTAGTGTGTCACCATTTGTTGAGGTCTGGAAAAGCCCCAAATTTTTCCAAAAATTGAGAACACTATTTTCTTTGATTTGAATGAGTTCTCCTTTACATTTCAGCCTTTTTTGCTCTCTTGTCTTTTACTCCTAGTTGGGGAAAAAGTCACTTTTGAATTCATTTAAGG
Organism: Picea engelmannii; assembly: GCA_009831015.1. NCBI lineage: Eukaryota > Viridiplantae > Streptophyta > Pinopsida > Pinales > Pinaceae > Picea > Picea engelmannii. The sequence continues at coordinate 404,727 of ML784598.1, forward strand.
TTTTGGCTTGTTTGACTTTTTTTATTGCATCTCATTTGAAAGCTTTATTTCAATTTTATGTTTGAAAATGTCTAGTTTTATTGTCTACGATTCAAGAATTGATCATTATTCACTTTGTCTTTAAAATTGTCAAATCAATTTACAAATCAGTCTTACCCTTTTCCTTTAGCCTTTGCACTCTTGAATTTTTGTCCCAATTTCTTCATCAGGATTGATCTATGGATTGGGCTCCTCCTTGAAATTTCAAAATTTAACTCTCTCCAAAATAAGTCTTGATTTGAGGATAGAGCCTCATTTTCTTCATCATTTGAACCTTTCAAATTTTGGAAAAGATTTTCAAATCAGCCTAGTCCTTTGCTTATTTTATTTTCCACTTTTATTTTTCTTTGACCCGAAAACCTAATTGAGCCCAATATTTGGATCAAGCCTCTTCCTCACCTTTCAAATTTTTCTTCCCCCAATTACAAAATTGGTCATAATTTTGTAATCGATATAATGTTGTCTAATCATTCTCCCTTTTTCTCGTTGATTTTATTTTGATTTTTAAATCATACCTATCTCTAATATATTTTAAGATTTCCCTTTTGACTTTCAAATCGAGCCCAATATATTGATAAGGTCTCTCCATTATCCCTTTTGAACTCGGTTTAATTGATTTAGGGATTGGTCACTATTCGTCAATCATGCTCATTTCCTTGTTAGTTTTCTCTTTGAATCTCTTGCTTCTTATTTTCTTCCCCAATGCCCCAATCAAGCCCAATCTATGGATTGAGCCTATTTTGCTTCACCCTCTTCGAAATTATGATCATTTTTTGAATCGGACCCAATTTACAAATCGAGCCCGAAGTTTTGATTGTGTCCTTCATGATTTTCCTTTCAAGATTTTCCTTCCTCTCATCCTTCAAACATAATTTTGGCTCCAATTCCTTAATCACGCTTGATCCTAGAATCAAGACACTTACAATTATTCTTCAAAAAAAAATTCTTTTAGACCCCAATCTCATTTTCATCCTGATTTTTGAATTGATATTTTATCCTAGAATTTGAAAAGGAATTAAGGTGACTATTAATCTCTCAAGGGTGTGTAATAGCACATGTCTCGTCATCCTTGCATTATGAAATTTCTCTTGCATTCAACTCACATTATTTGAAATCCCCACAATCAATGAGAGTACCTTGGTGATAAAACATTTGAATTACATGAAGACCTTGAATGTTTCCCTTTCGCAATTCAAAGGTTACCTTTGAATAGGTATTTTCTACCCGATGTTAAAATTTCCAACTATGTTTGTTGGTGCATCTACTATTACCTAATATGATTGAAGCACAAGAGGACACACATGTCAGTATGCTTCCCAGCTTCCCTATCTTCTTGTTGCACATATCCAAGTACATAATTCAAACTTCCTACCTTTGGATTACTCATTGTGTTTACTATTTTTAGAATTTTTGTAGGATACTTGCATTACATTTTGAATTAGATATATTTCTTGAAAATGTTAATAGTCTATTTAAAACCATTTAGAAAGCCTTTCATTCATTTAAAAGAGTAGAAGTTTTTGAATGGATCATTATTGGTAAAAAACAAGCTCCCTTCCTTTATCTTTACCCATCAATTTTATGTTGCATTTGTTTTAACGTGACCAATAAGAGCTACTTATGGATATCTTTGATTTGCCTTTTGAATGTAGAAATTCTCAAGCGTAGAAAGGCATGCAACATTCACCCTAGTTTCTCTTATCATCTATCTTGTTCGATATATGTAATTCAACCCATATCAAATGTTGTCATTGTCCTAAGAGGATTCACCCTTTGTTATTTCAATAGTTTCACCATTTTGAATGAACATCCTATTTCTAAAGGAGTGGTGATCCTTTTAAAACTTCGGGCAAAAATGTTGCTCAAATATGGGTAGGTCCCTTGATTTTTCGAATAAATAACTCGCCTAATGGGATTAATATGATTTTTTAGATAATAAATTCCATGTGTCATGTTGTTAAAATTGATGAAATGTGGGATTATATATATGGGTCCTAAAGGACAAGGAAGAAGGAAAAAGGTAGTAGAAGAGTAATGTATTGAAGAAAAGCATGTAGGAGAGAACCCAACTTTAAAAAAAAAAACGAGCCAAGAAGAAGAAATGAATAGCTAAAGAAAAACAGGCTTCTATGGAAATAGTGGATAAAGATTTTAAGCTTCCCATTTATACAGATACTTCCCATTATATTGGCATTGACAATTCCATCTGTATGGTGAACTATTCTTGTTAATAAAAGATTGGAAAAGGTTGTCTATCACCTTAGAACCAACTAATAGGAAATAAGAAGAAATCGATGGAGTATGGAACTTAAGAAAATCATATATCCACAATGTTGTCATAATATCACCAACACTATGATATGTTGAAATGATTACATGGTCGATTGAATTATACTGATGTAAAACAAAATAAAATACACAACGATGAAGGAAAATGCATAGATTCATTTTTACCTACTAACTTTGAAGCTTATTACAATTTCCCAAAATTTGGTGCATATTTGAAAACTAAATGGATGCAAGAATATATTCGAACACATGTCTATTGTTATGACATTCTTAATGGTTTGTTTGATGAAGATAGATTGTTCAAGGATAGGTTTACTCAAATTTCAAGTGTAAGCACTCAATTCTACATCCAATGACTACCCACTCTGCATACTTGATAGACCCATGTGGAGATAAACTAAAAATAGATGAAAAAAATGTGTCATATATTTCTAGTTTACCTCATTGTGGGTCTATCAAAAGTATGTAGAGTGGGTACTTGTTGGATTCATAACTTAATTCCACATCCAACTAGTGCCTACACTTGAAATTTGAGTAAAACTATAAGGAGATAAGTCAAAAATATGATAATAAAAAAAAAGTATTTTCCTTCCTTGTAAACTAAAAAAGGTTTACATATAATGGTTGTAGCATGTATTTGTAATAGAAACAGGTTAGTACTTTTAAACTAGTTTAGTAAGTTAGGTTAAGTTAGTAGAATAGCAAGTGAAGTTTGAGTGTAGTTTGGTAGTCTTGTCAACAAGTGAGAAAGGAGGACTAGTTCCTTTTAGGGGTAAATGGAGTCAGGGTTGGTGGCTCTCTTTAGGGTTGGTAACAAATGATAATGCACACTATTCAAGAGAGGAAAAGACCTAAGAGGAATAGCACCTTAAGTCTTCCTAGGTTTCTTGACTTTAAGAAGAGAGGAAGCTAGGTTGTAGGCACTTCTAGGCCCTAGTGCCTCCTTCTTGAAGAATTTGTGGATGAAAATTAACTTAGGCACAATAGTTATATGAAGACCTCAAGGGAGCTAGCACTTTAGGGCCCTATAGTTTCACTAGTTATTGGATCAATTCTATGAAGCTAGGCAAATGAAAAGCAAGAAAATTAGCACTTTAAGTTTCTTACATCAAGCATTAAATACACCATGCAATTTCATAATATTGTATGAGAAAGATAAACCATTACCATAAAAATTTGCAATGAAAATGAAACAATTCACTTACTTGCACCAAGAATGATCCTAAAATACCATGCAAGATCACCATAAAACTTCAAGAATTTGATCCAAGTGCTAAAACAAGCCTCTTAAGAGAGTTGTGCATCACTATTTCAGCCAAGTACCACCCAATAGGGAGAACTTTCATACCTCCTTGTCTCCAACAACAAGTTGTGATGTAAAATGAATGTCACTTTTGTCTTATTTAAACAAAAAAATGACCTTAATTAAGTTTTAGGTCATAAAACAGGGCCAACCTAGCCATTTTTTTACAAAAATTAAATCTGGACAAAATAAAATTAATTTGCATCTAAGAATCACTCCAGGGGTGATGTCATGCCCCTCTAGGGTGATGTTGATCCCTTAGTATGGAACGTTGGGCAGGGAAAGTGAAACATTGGGCCTCCAAAGGCCTAAAACCCTGCCCACATGTGTCAATGCCTCATAAATGGCATGCAAGATGAAAACCCCAGTTCTGGATGACGTCTAAGGTATCCATGATAGTGTCCAAGGCCCTCAAGGGCTAGCGTCCATGTGGGAGGAGAAAGATCCCATGGGTCTAGGTCTACCAAGGTGCCTCCAAAGGCAATGTCCTTCCTTCTTCTAGTGCAAGCCTTCAATCTCTTCTTACCCCTTGGCTAGGGTTTCAACGTCCATTTGTGGGCTTTGAGCCCTCATGAAGGTCTGAGCTAATCATTCCCTCATGTGCACCTGTCCACCAATAAATTTCATGTAGAGACAACAAGTACGCCCTCCAGGGGTTCATAAGTCACAAGGATCATAGCATGTAAATCACATCCAATAATTAAATCACCCGAACATGTGCATCAAATCCCCCTTAACCCCAAACAAATGCTCAAAGACATTATCCAATTTGACAAGTTTAGGTTTGGAGAGGGTCTTAAGGTGTCCTATTGGGATAATCCCCCTTAATTTTGGGGTTTTTCCCAGGTGGAGTCTAGTCCAATTCATGCAAGTGTATGAGGTAGAATGGGGTAACTATTTGGGCATGGGTTGCATGTGATAACAGGGAAATGCAGACTCTTACCTATGGGTGCCTTTGTGGAGGGTGAGCTACACCTTGTCATGGATGCAATTGTTTCCTATCCCATTCATTTTCCATTTATTCTTAGCTTTATTTATTTTGATCTTTTTCTCTCATGCTACAAGGGAATATTTGAGGTCCACTGTCATGGCTTGGTGACCAGAGGTGATAGTGTCATCCACAAATCAGTTCACGGAAATGAGAAGGTTGGCTTGTGATGAGACCCCCTTTATATTGGTTATGCAACCAAGAGCCATTACCCTGGCTTGGTGAGTAGATAGGTGGTAATGTCGTATCGCTACATGTCCATGGTCATAATAGGTTGTCTCGTGATGAGACCTCTTATCCATCAACTAATACCTTGAGTGTTCATGTTATCTTGTGGGTCCCCTTTTCTTACTGAGAAGCTTTTTACTTCTTTCTTGGGGATCCCTGAGAGAAGCATCCCAAAGGTTTAAAAATGGATTTTAACTCTTACCAACTACTTTTACCCTCTGGACCTTTATCCCCTTCTTCCCACGAGGTAAGGTACAACCCTTCCTAGTGTAGCCAATACCAATTCCCAAAATATGGGGAGATGGAAGGAATAAATATGGAAAGTGGTAAGTATGGAGGGAACAGATGATGACTCTTCAAAGACCCACCCAGTAGTAATCCATCCTAAATGGAAATCAACTTACTAGGGAACTGTGTCACCCTCCCAGGTTTAAACAAGGAAAAGAGCATAATTTCCAAGCTAACGTCATAAAATGAAGAAAGATTCAATACAATGTCTTCAAGTGCTTCAAAAACCAGAGTGATACATACCATGATACCTGGACTCATTACCTCATGAAGAAAGACCCACTGCCACTTCAGGACTAGGCTAGTGTGATGGACATTGTTGCTGGCGATATGTGGATTGTACTTGAAGAAAAGAGGGGCCCTCCAAGGCCATGCTTAGGCCATCCAACTCTCGGCACTCCATATCTAGAACTTGTGGACCTCGAGATACGATCTCCTTATTTATCCCTAGGCTAGGGGATAACATCTGGCTCCAACTCGAGGACATGTGATCATCGTAGACCACATGAGAACCTCAGCATCTATGGTATGACCTGCGCCTGCTAAATCTCAACAAAAGATATTAGTAACATCTAGGGTGGTATCACCCTTTTTCCATTGAAATAAAAGCATTACCAATCTAACATATGATCATGAGAATATATACAAATGATTCAAGGAAAATATGAAAATGAAACTACAACTATATTAGAATGATATGCAATGGTGTGTACAATGGATGTAAATGCCTACCTACTTATACTTACCTGTTGGTTGAATGCTAGGTGTAGTCATATAACCAGTGAAACCATCCTAGCAATATCTCATAACACCTCCCTCTTTGCTTCATCATAAACCAAAACAATGACAAGTTAAGCACAAAAATAACACGAGTTAGAGAATGTATCATATGATAGGAAATTGTAAAGTCTAGCTCATGGAGGCGGGAGGGATGGAGAAAATTATGCTAAGTTACACTTCTAGAAAAGTGCTCAATCCATCTCAGAAAGGGATTGTGAAAAGTCGAAGACTCAAAAGACTGACTCAAAGAGTCTGAAGGTTGGCTACCTTGGACGTCATCACATCCTGTGGTCTGAGAAGAACTAGCAAGAACCTAGAGGATGATTGGAAACTTCTTAGGGGAGAGTTGAAATATTGAGATAATAAGCTTTTTCTTAAGGCATTCAACCTACCCTTGAATTCTAAAAGAAGGATTTGCCTTAGAGAAAACTTGGTACAAGAGACATGTTCCCCAACTGTATCCTTAATGACATAACGAGGTAAATTAATTGGAGGGAGTTGGACAACCTTGTCACAAGTATCCTGCTTCAGGAAAGAAACGTCCTCACCCTTATCAAGATCTGAGCACAATGGTGGTTGATAATCTTCATCATAGAATAAATCCAAATGCTCAAAGGAATAATCATCAAAATCCTCAAGGTATAATCGAAAATCGTAATGAGAACATTGCACTAGGTCATACTTGGGTATTTGGAAAATATTTGTAACCATACCATCTCCTTGTTGCCACATGTCAGAATTATTAGTAACCTCATACGATAGTTCTAAAGGAAACATTTGGATATGTTCTTCCATATAATGAATGGGATCTTTATTAGAACCAATCACATCCCATTTGCGTCTCCCAGCATGTATGAACTCATCAATATTATCAACCATGCCATTACCTTTATCATAACATGAAGGGTTTGGTACATCCAAGGGCTCCTCTAACACTTCTTCACTTTCCAAATCACAAAATAAGGCATCATCAAAGTCTTGGAAAGGGAAACAACTTACCGTATTGACTTCTTCCTGTGCAGGAGCATCAAAGGCTTAGATGACTTCATCAAATGGAATAGCAGACATCAGTACTTTATCATCATGTTTTATATCTTCTGGCTCTCGCTCTTCAACTAAGTCCTCATTATCTTCAGTAGAATCATGAGTAAATTCTTGCTCTTCCTCATGGGATTGGTAACCTCCTTAATAAATCTCTTCTTTTGTATCGAGGCAACCTTCAGAAGTGTACTTTAAGAGGCAATTTATCACACACTTTATCATTTATTGATTTTGGTTTTCCTAGTACAAATTATGGGTGGTTTATCAATTAGCAAATGAGTTTAACAGACTGTCAAAAGTGACTATAACAACAACAAACAAAAGTGATGACAACTGCAAGAAACCTTCATAAATGCACTTTGTAAAAGCAATTAATGCACACTCTAACTCTGGTTGATAGTACTCTACTTAGTTTTCAATTAATATCTTGGTGTATCTGTTAAGTATTATGAAAGGAAATCACAATTGCTAATCCATTCAAACACTCATAGTAGCATTCAGTTATGGTTGGGGAAGAAATTATACAAACAAATATTCTACAAATTACATAAAACAATCGTAATAGTGGTGGGTCTACAACCTTTTTGAATGATTAAATTCTGGAAATATTGAAGATTTAGTTAAGTGATGATTTATTCGGCTAAAGATTCCATTTTTTCACACTAAATGAGCACAACATGTGAAAGGTGACTATTCAAACATCCAAGGCCAAGCACTTTCTAGGAATATTTTATTATTAAGGCATATTTAAAAATGGGAAAGGAAATTTATTTTATTTTGGGGGAATGTGGATATATTTTCCCAAGCTATGGACACTCATTGATAGAGGATCAAGGTCTATGATGTTAAGGTGAATCCATTGGGGCTATGGATGCTCGTGAGCAGTGGAGAAACACCATAGGGAGGTGAGACAACTTGTCTGAAGAAATCCTTAAACCCATTTTAGTAAAGGCATGAGACTATGGCTATAGCTTGAAACATTAAGCTATGCTTCAAGGATATTTACTTCATTATACTTTCCTTTTTTAAGTTGGGATGCTAATTCATTGAAGCTAAAGGATTGGGACACTTTGGGATAACATCATGAAGAACTTTTCAAAGGAAACCATTGTTCGAAAGCTAAGTTATGATTATTGAAAAGGAAATGAGTTTTTATTTCTTAAAATTATAGTTGAATAATAAAGTTATAGAGATTCATGGTTTCACCTAGTGTGTCAGCATTTGTTGAGGTCTTGAAAAGCCCCAAAGTTTTCCAAAAATTGAGGACCCTCTTTTCTTTGATTTGAATGAGTTCTCCTTTACATTTCATCTTGTTTTGTTCTCTTGTCTTTTACTCCTAGTTGGGGAAAAAGTCACTTTTGAATTCATTTAAGGTTTTGGCTTGTTTGACTTTTTTTTATTGCATTCTAGCATCTCATTTGAAAGCTTTATTTCAATTTTATGTTTGAAAATAGCTAGTTTTATTGTCTATGATTCAAGAATTGATCCTTATTCTCTTTGTCTTTCAAGTTGTTAAATCGATTTACAAATCAGTCTTACCCTTTTCCTTTAGCCTTTGCACTCTTGAATCTTTGTCCCAATTTCTTCATCGGGATTGATCTATGGATTGGGCCCCTCCTTTAAATTTCAAAATTTAACTCTCTCCAAAATCAGTCTTGATTTGAGGATCGGACCTCATTTTCTTCATCATTTGAACCTTTCAAATTTTGGAAAAGATTTTCAAATCAGCCTAGTCCTTTTCTTATTTTATTTTCCACTCTAATTTTTCTTTGACCCGAAAACCCAATTGAGCCCAATATTTGGATCAAGCCTCTTCCTCACCTTTCAAATTTTTCTTCCCCCAATTACAAAATTGGTCGTAATTTTGTAATCAAGATAATGTTGTCTAATCATTCTCCCTTTTTTCCCGCCGATTTTATTTTGATTTTTAAATCATACCTATCTCTAATATCTTTTAAGATTTCCCTTTTGACTTTCAAATCAAGCCCAATATGTTGATAAGGTCTCTCCATTATCCCTTTTGAACTCTGTTTAATTGATCTAGGGATCGGTCACTATTCATCAATCAGGCCCATTTCCTTGTTAGTTTTCTCTTTGAATCTCTTGCTTCTGATTTTCTTCCCCAATGCCCCAATCAAGCCCAATCTATGGATTGAGCCTATTTTTCTTCACCTTCTTCGAAATTATGAGCATTTTTTTGAATCAGACCCAATTTACAAATCGAGCCCGAAGTTTTAATTGTGTCCTTCATTATTTTCCTTTCAAGATTTTCCTTCCTCTCATCCTTCAAACATAATTTTGGCTCCAATTCCTTAATCACACTTGATCCTAGAATTAAGACACTTTCAATTATTCTTCAAAAAAAAATTCTTATAGACCCCAGTCTCATTTTCATCCTAGTTTTTGAATTGATATTTTATCCTAGACTTCGAAAAGACATTAAGGTGACTATTATTCTCTCAAGGGCGTGTATTATCACATGTCCCATCATCCTTGGGTTATGAAAGTTCTCTTGCATTCAACTCATATTATTTGAAATCCCCACAATCAATGAGAATACCTTGGTGATAAAACATTTGAATTACATGAAGACCTTGAATGTTTCCCTTTCGCAATTCAAAGGTTACCTTTGAATAGGTATTTTCTACCCGATGTTAAAATCTCCAACTATGTTTGTCGATGCATCTACTATTACCTAAGATGCTTGAAGTACAAAAGGACACACATGTCAGTATGTTGTCCAACTTCCCTATCTTCTTGTTGCACATATCCCAGTACATAATTCAAACTTCCTACCTTTGGATTACTCATTGTGTTTACTATTTTTAGAATTTTTGTAGGATGCTTGCATTACATTTTGAATTAGGTATATTGTTTGAAAATATTAATAGTCTATTTCAAACCAT
>ML784598.1:430014-464531 GCA_009831015.1 Picea engelmannii
AGTCCATCGTCCTCTTACCAGTGGCCATGTGTCTCCCCCTTTCCTCGTTACCCATTCACTCACCCTCATGGTACACCCTTTTCCCTTTTTCTCGTTTTCGCCTGATACCTCCTGCCAGGTGTTCTCCCCCTCATCTCCCGACTCACCTCTCCTCCTCCTTCATTCATGTCTCCTCTGCCCATCCACCACTCCCATTATGTGCCCTAGCCATCACACTGGCCTCCACGTCTATTCATCAGGCCGCTCAGCTAATCCAGGTGGCAGTGCGAGGGACCCTCCACGTCCCAAAGGTGCCGAGTTGGCCGGACCATTCTCAATCCCAAGGAAGCAGTTATTAAGGTAGTTGGTGACGGTTATACATCATCTCCGCCATAAAGGGAAAGTCTGGCGACAAATTAAAAGCACGTCGATTTGCCCATAGGACTGTCAGGAGTTCGATTGCATCTGCCATAGGTGCGTGATCATTCAGAGATTGCAAGCACAGATTGTCAGCGGACATGCAGACGCAATGTTTTTAATGCAGCATCTCATTTTTTATGCCATTGTTGTTTCGAGTATATGTAGGCATTTTCGCCATTTTTGTAGGTATCGATGGTTGAGCAAGGCTCCCGATTGTAAAGTTTTGATGAAAGTGTTGGTCGCTCTGGTTAATGTACAAGGCATTTGAGACTTCTTACTTTATGGATGTCAGCTTCTTTTCCATCTCTCTGTTTACTGTGTTAAAACAACTCGGAATTGGAGGATCTAGTCGAGTTTTAGTTGTTATAGGATGATGTAGGTTGGATCACTGTAACAGTTGCATCGTTTCTAATCGGTTCCTGTGATTTTCTCAGTGCTGAAATGACTTGGAATTGAAGGATTCAGTCGAGTCACCCCTCATCTCCTTGAAGCTCTGGACCAAGAGGATCTTGGCTTATGAGTTTTTCACCCTCAAGCTTTTGAAGGCCTGTCGCCCGAGGCAGTCTTGCTCGCCTTTCTCACAAGTCTTCCCTCTACCACCCTTTAATCATTTACTGACGGAAGTTGGATCAAGACCTCCCTTGCTTTCTACATACCAAGCCCAGTTTCCCGAGTTAAAGCTACATATTCTTGAGTCCTTATCCATTCAATCACCCCCCTAAGAAAATCGTGACATAAAACTGATGGGCATTGGGCTCTGCTCCTGCAAGCAATCCAGGAGTGATTTCTGACGCTAACATATGCAACTTGTCCAATCCTTTCTAGGATTTCAAATGGCCCACAATATCTGGCTGCCAACTTGGAACAATTTCCCAGCTTCAGGGAACTTTTGTTGGATTTCACTTTCAAGAAAACATGATCACCCACTTTAAACTCCCTGTGGGTTATGTTCTTATCAGCATAACTTTTCTGCCTATCTTGGGCAGCCTTCAAATTCTGCTTAATCTTCAGCATTTGGTCTTCCATTTCTTTGAACATCTCGGGCCCAACCATTGCCCTATCAGTTGGGTTATCCCAACTTACTGGGGTGTTGCACTTTCTACCATAAAGTGCTTCAAACGGGCTCATCTTCAATGATGCTTGATACCCATTGTTGTAGGCAAATTCTACCAAGTGTAGGTAGTCTTCCCATTTAGATGGTCTGTCCATCACATACATCCTTAGAATATCTTCTATCACTTGGTTCACCCTCACTATCTGCCCATCAAACTTCAGGTGATAGACTATGTTGAAGTTCAGATTCGTTCTAAACCCTTTGAATAACCCTTTCTAGAATTTTGAGGTGAATTTTGGGCCTCTGTCAGACACAATTGTCTTGGGAATACCGTGAAATCATGCTACTTCCTTCATAAAGATATCGGCAACATTAGTTTCCTTGTGAGTAGTCTTCAATGGAATAAAATGAGCAACTTTCATAAGCTTATCCACCACCACCATAATGGAATCATGTTTCTTGTCGGTTCTGGGCAATCCTATGATGAAATCCATTATCACCACTTCCCACTTCCACTCAGGAATGGGTAAGGGTTGTAGCAACCCTGTTGGGTGCCTATGGTCAGCTTTGACCTTCTGACACTCCATACATATGGCGATGTATTCTGTAATTTCCTTCTTCATACCTGGCCAAAAGTAATGGTTCTTGACTGTTGCCACTATTTTCTGATATCCAGGGTGCCCAGCATAAGGCACATTATGCATTTCTTTCAAGATCATAATTCTCAATTCCTAGGAGTTAGGTACATAAATTATGTTTTTGTACAGGAGTGTCCCATCAGCTTCCAATTTATAATCTTCCACTTTCTGTAGCATCTTACCTTGTTTTAGCTTTGCTACCAATTCCATGTACTGCAAATATTCATTTGAAGCTTCCGAAATTCTACCTTTAATATCAGTTTGATACATGCTAATGGTCATAGCATGTAGATCATGCACTCTTTTGTTGAGTGCATCAGCCACTTTGTTCTCCTTTCCTTTGATATGCTTGATATCAAAGTCATACTCACAAAGGAATTCCAACCATCTACTCTGCCTAGCATTCAAGGTTGGTTGATCAAACAAATACTTCATACCATTATGGTTTTTCCTCAGTTCAAACCTCCTTCCCATGAGGTAGTGCCTCCATTTCTTCAGGGTGTGCAAGATGGTTTACGACTCCAAATCATGAGTTGCATAGTTATTTTCGTGATCTTTCAATTTTCTGGACTCATAACATATTAGAAACCCATTCTGGTTGAGGACTCCTCCCAGTCCTTCTTTGCATGCATCTATACACACTACAAAATATTCATTTGGATCTACAATCCTCAGGATTGGAGAATTGGTTAACAGTTGCTTCAATTGCTGGAAGCTTCTCTCACATTCTTTTGTCCATTGAAATTTCTTCTCCTTCCTTTATAAGGAAGTGATGGGGTGAGCTATCCTTGAGAACCCTATTATGAACCTTCTATAATAGCCAGCTATACCCATAAAGGATCTGACTTCCATCACGTTCTTTGGCGCCAACCATTCTCTGATGGCTTATATCTTCTTAGGATCCACGGCTATCCCATCCTTTGAAATGATATGCCCCAGATAATGAATTTGGTTTTGATAAAATGAGCACTTGCTCAATTTGGCATACAGTTGGTGCTCTCTTAGCACTTGCAACACCATCCTCAGATGTTGTTCATGCTCTTCCTCTGACTTGGAATACACCAGGATGTCATCCAAAAATACTATGACAAACTTGTCTAGATATTCTCTGAATACACCATTCATTAGGCACATGAAAATAACGGGTGCATTTGATAACCCAAATGGCACCACTGTGAATTCATAATGACCATACCTTGTTCTAAAGGCAGTCTTGTTGATGTCTTCATCATTTATCCTTACCTGATGGTACCCTGACCTAAGATCTATTTTTGAAAATATCTTGGCATCTTTCAACTGATCGAAGAGATCATCGATCCTTGGAAATGGATACATGTTCTTTATAGTAACTTTATTCAACTGTCTGAAATCAATGCACAATCTCAATGTCCCATCTTTCTTCTTCACGAACAGGACCGAGGCACCCCAAGGTGACACACTTGGACGTATATACCCCTTCTTCAGAAGTTCTTCAAGATGCAACTGCAGTTCTTTCAACTCTGGTGTACTCATTCTATAAGGAGTTTTTGACACTGGAGTTGCTCCAGGCATCAAGTTTACAGAGAAATCAATATCTCTCTTCGGGGGTAGACCGGGTACCTCCTGGAATACATCTTCAAAATATTTTAACACTGCATGGCCTTCAATATTTGACACCTTATCCTTAGGTGCTTCTTCCATATGAGTTGCAAATATTTGGAAGCCCTTCCTGTAACACTTCTTCAATTGCATTGTTGAGATTTCTCTGACAATAACTGCCCTTAAAATTCCCTGCACTTTCCTTTGGTTTCCTTCCTCATCCAGGCAAGTGAATTCCTTGTTACGATAGTCTAAGATGGCATGATGTTGGTCCAACCAATCCATCCCAATTAGACAGTCATAGCAACCTAAAGGTAATATGTTCAATTCATCCCTTGTGCTCAGTCCATTCATTTCCACTGGACATGACTTAACCAACTCAATAACCTTTCTCTTGGCTCATGTAGCCAGCTGCAGTAACCAAGATTTTCCATGCTTGCTTGGAAAATGCAAACTTTCCATCATCTTGCGATATATATAACTATGACTAGCCCCTAAATCAATTAAAATAGTAAAGGTATGGTTATTGATCATACCTTCAACTTCAATCATGTGTGATTGAAATTCGTCTTTCTTGTTGTCCATGGCTTCATATATCCTTGGTATTTTACTGCACATGTCCTCCACTGTTTCTTCTTGCTGAACATTGTGGACAACTCTCATTTTGCTATTTTTGTGGGGACAATCTCTATACTTGTGGTCCCCCTGACAACCCCAACACTGAATGGGCGTCTGCCTTGGTCTATGTCCCCCTACCTTAGCCATCCTCTTCTATCTAAAATATGGTTGTCCTTGAGGAATGTTTCTGAAAAAGGAAGGCTTGTTTCCCTTTTGCCTCTGCTCTTTCTTGAACTTCTTCTTGTCATCCCAAGCCTTCTGGAAAGTGGTGTTTTCTCTTTGTTTCTCATATAAGCATTTTTCTCTCCTTATAGTTTTTCCATAGTTTTAGGATCGTCATACTAGATCTTGTCACTGATGGAAGGTGGCAGTCCACTTAGATACCTTTGAATTTTGACAGTCTCATCTTTGATGAAAGGGACATACTTCGGCAATTCTAAAAACCTTCGTTCATATTCATCAATGGTAATGCTACCCAGCTTGAGTTCAAAGAACTCTTTCATATTTATGTCATAGTATCTCTTAGTCAAGTATTTCTTTTCGAAATACTTCTTGAATTCCTTCCAAGTAACATTTTTTTCTCTTTAATGTGTTGCACATGCACAAGTTGATCCCACCACATGGATGTATTTCTTTTCGGTTGATGCATTGCAATTCTTCCTTCTACATGAGAGGAGTAATTATATAGTTGGAAATATTTCCTTATGCCAAGAAGCCATGTCTCGGCATCTTCCTCCTTCTGGTGCTCTCCATCAAACGTAGGAGGTTTAATCTTGTTCATTTCTCCCTTCAGTTCATCCACTCCAGATCTCATGTGCTTTCTGGTAGGAGATGGGCTTGAACTATTGTGTTCCCTCCTTTTAGAGTGCCCTTGGGAGTGATGATGGTATTTTCCAACACTCCTTTATTTCATCCTTTCATCAGGAAACCCATGACTTACTGATTTACTGGAGTCACTCCCCTTATCCAATTTCTTTTCTATCCTTTCTAGGCTCTGTATCAAATTTATGTTGAATTCTCCATATTTTTCCCTGGCTTTCATGAGCTTTTTGTTATCTGCTCAGTGAGTCTGGGCATCTTTCTGCAATATTTCAATGATTCTCATCATGTTTACCTCCTTATCTATCTCTTCTCCATGCCCATTGGAGTTCGATCCTTCAACTCTCAAATGGACATCCATTCCTTTAGCTTCATTCTCTGAACTGAAAGCATTGCGTGCCTCCTCCATTTTCTGCACTCTGCGGCAATTCGGTTTGGTTCTGACAATCATTAACTCTGCAAACACAATGTGCATTCAACCGAATTTTGTCAGGCCATCAATCCTTAACAAATTCCACCGTATTCATAAACCAATCTGATTCAAAGAAAACTTTCAGATTCCATTTTATGTCTGAACTCTGCTCTTTTCTGTAATAATTTGTGGGCACTAGCGCTTTTCTCCTAGCCCCCAACCCACACGACCATGGATTTTGTTCAAGTGTTAGGTTGATAGACGCTTATTCGGGACTTTGGGCCTCCAGCTTCGGAAGTTTTCAAAGCACATCCCAACAAATATCTCGGATTTCCGGATTATCGAACTCGCGAAGCAGGGTGGATCAACAGTCCATGTCTACCCATCATCCAACAGCTAGCACTTACTATGGAACCTCGAGCATCTGAGTTCTGGGACTTCAAAGCTTCGGTACTTCAGAGGATTTCACATCTGCACCCCGCCCCCCAACAACCCAAACCGTTAATCTTTGAACACTTCCATGTCACCTTTGCTGACGTCATGCCACTTCGACGTTACGAATATTCGGAAGGTTCTTCCTTTCGTTCCCTATGAATCATCCTTCTGGAGTGTCAAGTCTTCGAACTTCACAACTGGCAGCACGCGTCCACTAGGGCCCACGGCTTCTGTGCTTGAACTAAGATACTGAATAGTCACATCACTTAATTATTTTCAAATTGTGGGGGCATGCATCCACGGTTTGGAGTAACCCGCCTTTCATCACGCAATTCCTTTGACACTGACACGTAACCCCCTGGTAAAATCATGGTTTTGATTGCGAGACGGCCTTGGAGAATTAACTCCTGTGCAATTTGGGTCCCCACAATGCCTCTTGGTCATCGATATTGATGTATCATGATCAACGCTAGTGTGGTTCCATCGTATATTGACCTTAAACTACATTATGTAACCTCAGGGTCCCACTAACCATGCTCATACAGAGTGCCACGTGGCGGAATAATAGTGGCTGACACATGGCCCAATCAGATGGGTGTCACGTGTCACATTCCATATGGCATTTCAATCTTCCATGGGTTCAAAACCCACTGACACATGGCACACAACCCATGTGTCCACGTCAATTCAAGTGACATCATCATACCATGTTACTGTGGAATTTCGGGCTTCGAAAATTTTTACGCCTGCTTCCTTCCAGTCTCTCGAATTCTGAATTTTCGGACTTCTTTACCCTCCAAGTCCACATAGTACAGCTAAAAACATTCCAGGTGGGGGCATGTGGCTGGTATAGGAGAGGTCTACGTCACCTTCAGGTGACATCATCATGAATCACCACTTCATCTCTTCGGGCTTCGGAGCTTCGGACTTCGGGAGTTCTCGCCTCTGCACACACTAATTCTCACAAACGCTGAAATCTCGAACAAGCCCATCTGTTGACACATGTCCCTCTTAAAGGACGGTCTGGATTAACTCCAAACTTCGGAGCTTCAAGGGCTTCATCCCTTCTCTTATTGTTGCACCTAACATCATCGAAGTCGCGAAGTCGGAAGGGCTTCCAGGTTAACCCTCCTGCACCTTCTCCAGATCTGACGTTCGTGAATTGTCCTCCTTCTCCTGAACAGATCCTACAGCCCACATTACTCTGCAGCCCAATACCACATATGTCATGGTTTTATAATATCGCTACACCTCCTGAGCTTTGTAACACATCCAAGGTAACCTCTTAGCACTCAGGAATGTTATGAGGTTCGAAATTGGTTCCTCTTGACACAATTTCCACCTGAAACCTTGGTTCCATTGACCACTTATCCGGCCCATACAGGCTCAGTGCTTGAACCTTGGCTATGATACCAATTTGTAACATCCCCAGCCATCAACACCATTCTCAGGCATCGCTACCCAAATACCTTGTCTTTCAATAAACTAGCTCTGGTACCAATTTGTAACACCCCGGCCACCCAGGTCGGTGCATGCTACTCATAGAAATGGAAATTGTCATATGCATGAAAATATAAACCTAAACAGACAACGTATTATGTTCATACATAGATTAATATGGAAATAATAGTAAAAGCATACAGGCAGTACTTCACAGGTGAAACCCATAATATAACAGCATATACAGGCAATATTCATCAATTATAACACATGTACATATACATAGCATGTAAATGATCATAGGAATAGATACTCATATTTCAATTGAAGTACACCAACTGTGGGCAGACCTTCCATGAACCTCCCGGCCTTAGACCACGCTTCTCGTCACGCTCAATAGTGGGTCACCCCCGAGCTGGGACTAAGCTCCACCCATGGCAAGGGAATCCTAGACTAAGCTGAGGTTACAGGAAACTGCACAGTGCAACTGGAAGGATTATCCCCAGGAGCCTTCTTACGCCCACTACTCACGGACTCTCATTCCCCACATGCATGGTCCACCCTGGGAATATGCACCTTCATTGTTCCACAGTCCATCAGCTGCTCCACTTCCCCTTTCAGGGTCTTGGCAATAGGCCGGATCAGGAATTATCATAGCTCTGTAGCTGGTGCCAGACTCTCTCTAGGAGAAAAGCACTTCCCAACAAACTCTCTCACCTAGAGAGAGCTGCTCACAGGCCTGACAACCTACCTCTTCAACCAAGAGCCTGACAACCCACCTCTTCAGCCAATATTCAACAAGGTTCCAGCAAGGTGAAGACAACAGCAAAGGTTCAATATAACTCAAGGAATGGCAACAACCAAAATTTCGGTAAGGTAGAGTACGGTTCGGTTTTGGCAAGTGCATATATGTTGGGCTTCACAGGAAAACATAGGTTGGCTTCCCCAATTAGCAGTTTTATAGGTGAGTGAAGATGCAGAGGTCGACGAAAGAGGCCAAATGAGTTAGAAAAGGATGGAATAATGGGAAGTGAAACCCCCAACAAGATGACTTTCCATCTTAAATTGCATGTGCCTGAGTCGAAACCTGTCGCTCATGAAGCACGTTCCTTTCCCTTTGGAAGTCACTTGTCCTTCCCCAGGAACTTAGAATAAAAACATATCCTTTTACACAAATTTTGGAATAATAATAATAACTTATTATTCCCTTGGACTTAAGCCCTTAGGCTTAAACCCTCTTTCCAACCTCTCAGCCGCCTCTCCCTTACCCTACCTAGTGGAAGCTTAGTCCCCCATCACTCTTTCTTCATCGTCGGTCTACACGCAACGATGTTTTTATAATACTGATATGAATAGTTACATGTACAAAATCAAGCTCCTGGCCTTTAACACCTAGGCTCTCCGACCTAATAACACATAAACTTACCATCTTATAATTGCTCAGCTCACCACACTACAAAACATGTTTACAATTCATAAATACAACTGGGCTTGTCCTTGGGGATATTACATTTAGGGTTTTTTTATCACACAATATGTACTTTCCCAAAGCCTAAAAGTAAGTAGGCCAAGATTGGCATAACACGGAGGCAATCTTGTCTCTGTCACCTTAACATGGTGCCTCTTTCTATTTAAGAGGAAGATTACTCTACTCAAAGGGAGACATCCCTAGACCTAGTGGGTTGCTAAAGGGGAAAAGGTAAAGTAAAATGCCCCTCTTTCTAGGTCACTCAAGTTGGAATTCATTTCTTTAAAGGTGAAGCAAATGAGGTAAAGGAAAGTATATGCCCTTAAACAAGACAACAACAAATGTTATGACAAGCAACAATTGATATTAACACTTCAACAAGACATCAAATTCATGAAAGTAAATGCTAGCAGCTAGTGTATGCAGTAAATGATATCAGTTGCAAAGTGCCTCGGAGAATGAACTTGCATAGACAATGTAACAAGGTATTAAAGCTCCAATAATGATACTATTCTATTTCTTAGAGATGTATCAACCAACAATTAAAATTTAATAAGTTGTCTAAGAAGACTGTAACAACAGTAAAATAGAAGTAATGACAACATCAACAACCTTCAGAAATGTACTTTAAGAGGCAATTAAATGTAGAATTTAATTCTAATCGATTGTCCTTTTCCTTATACAAATTCTAGGCTGATTAATATGGTTAAATGAGGTTGAAAGTGCTACAAAATTATGATTGTAGCAATGACGTAATAGCAGCAAAATAAATTATAACAATTGTAACAACCTTCATAAGTGTACTTTAAGAGGCAATTGATCACACACTTTAGCATTTATTGATTGTGGTTTGCCTAGTACAAAGTCTGGGTGGTCAATCAATCAGCAAATGAGTTTAACAGGCTGTCAAAAGTGACTATAACAACAACAACAACAAAAGTGATGGCAGTTTCAAGAAACCTTCACAAATGCACTTTGTAAAAGCAATTAATGCACACTCTAACTCTGGTTGATGGTACTTTGTTTCATGCAATTTTCTGGGTTGATTTAGTTAGCCTGTAAACTAAAACATGTTTCTATATAATGGTTGTAGCATGTATTTGTAACAGCAACGAGTTAGTACTTTTAAACTAGTTTAGTAAGTTAGGCTAAGTTAGTAGAATAGCAAGTGAAGTTTGAGTGTAGGTTGGATGTCTTTTCAACAAGTGAGAAAGGAGGACTAGTGCCTTTTAGGGGTAAATGGAGTCAAGGTTGGAGGCTCTCTTTAGGGCTGGTAAAAAATAATAATTCACACAATTCAAGAGGGGACAAGACCTATGAGGAATATCACCTTAAGTCCTCATAGGTTTCTTGACATTAAGAAGAGAGGAAGATAGGTTGTAGGAACTTCTAGGACCTAGTGCCTCCTTCTTCTTGAATAGTTTGTGGATAAAAATTAACTTAGGCACAATAGCTAGATGAAGACCTCAAGGGAGCTAGCACTTTAGGGCCCTACCGTTTCACTAGTTATTAGATCAATTCTATGAAGCTAAGCAAATAAAAATCAAGAAAATTCGCACTTTAAGTTTCTTACTTCAAGCATTAAATACACCATCCAATTTCATAATCTTGTATGAGAAAGATAAACCATTACCATAAACATTTTCAAATAAAATGAAACAATTCACTTACTTGCACCAAGAATAATCCTGAAATACCATGCAAGATCACCATAAAACTTCAAGAATTTGATCCAAGTGCTAAAAGAGGCCTCTTAAGAGAGTTGTGCATCACTATTTCAGCCAATTACCACACAATAGGGAGAAATTTCATACCTCCTTGTCTCCAACAACAAGCTGTGATGTAAAATGAATGTCACTTTTGTCTTATTTATACAAAAAATTGACCTTAATTAAGTTTTAGGTCATAAAAGAGGGCCAACCTAGCCAATTTTTTACAAAAATTAAATCTAGACAAAATAAAATTAATTTGCATCTGAGAATCACTCCAGGGGTGACGTCATGCCCCTCTAGGGTGACGTTGAGCCCTTAGTATGGAACGTTGGGTAGGGAAAGTGAAACATTGGGCCTCCAAAGTCCTGAAACCCTGCCCACATGTGCCAATGCCTCATAAATGGCATCCAAGATGAAAACCCCAGTTCTGGATGATGTTTAAGGCATCCATGATGGCATCCAAGGCCCTCAAGGGCTAACGTCCATGTGGGAGGAGCAAGATCCCCTAGGTCTAGGTCTACCAAGGTGCCTCCAAAGGCAACGTCCTTCCTTCTTCTGGTGCAAGCCTTCAATCTCTTCTTACCCCCTGGCTGGGGTTTCAACGTCCATCTATGGGCTTTGAGCCCTCATGAGGGTCTGAGCTAATCATTCCCTCATGTGCACCTGTCTACCAAGAAATTTCCTGTAGAGAAAACAAGTACGCCCTCGAGGGGTTCATAAGTCACAAGGATCATAGCATGTAAATCACATCCAATAATTAAATCACCCAAACATGTACATCAAACCCCCCTTAACCCCAAACAAATGCTCAAAGACATTATGCAATTTGACAAGTTTAGGTTTGGAGAGGGTCTTAAGGTGTCCTATTGGGCTAATCCCCCTTAAATTTGGGGTGTTTCCTAGGTGGAGTCTGGTCCAAGTCATGGAAGTGTATGAGGTGGAATGGGGTAAATATTTGGGCATGGGTTGCATGTGATAACATGGAAATGTAGACTCTTACCTATGGGTGCCTTTATGGAGGGTGAGATACACCTTGTCATGGATGCAATTTTTTTCTAGCCCATTCATTTTCCATTTATTCTTAGCTTTCTTTCTTTTGATCTTTTTCTCTTGTGCTACAAGGGAATAGTTGAGGGCCACTGTCATGGCTTGGTGACCAGAGGTGATAGTGTCATCCACAAATCAGTTCACGGAAATGAGAAGGTTGGCTCATGATGAGACCCCCATTCTATTGGATATGCAACCAAGAGCCATTACCTTGGCTTGGTGACCAGATAGGTGGTAATGTCATATCGCTACATGTACATGGTCATAATAGGTCATCTTGTGATGAGACCTCCTATCCATCAACTAATACCTTGAGTTTTCATGTTATCTTGTGGGTCCCCTTTTCTTACTGATAATCTTTTCACTACTTTCTCGGGGATCCCTGGGAGAAGCATCTCAAAGGTTTCAAAATGGATTTTAACTCTTGCCAGCTACTTTTACCCTCTGGGCCTTTATCCCCTTCTTCCCATGAGGTAAGGTACAACCCTTCCTAGTGTATCCAATCACAATGCCCAAAAGATGGGGATATGGAAGGGATAAATATGGAAAGTGGTAAGTATAGAGGGAACAGATGATGACTCTTCAAAGACCCACCCAGTAGCAATCCATCCTAAAGGGAAATCAATTTACTAGGGAACTATGTCACCCTCCCAGGTTTAAACAAGGCAAAGAGCATAATTTCCAAGATAACATCAAGAAATGAAGAAAGATTCAATACAACATGTTCAAGTGCTTCAAAAATAAGAGTGATACATACCATGATACTCGGATGAAGAAAGACCCACTGCCACTTCAGGTCTATGCTAGTGTGATCTACATTGTTGGTGATATGTGGATTGTACTTGAAGAAAAGAGGGGCCCTCCAGGGCCATTCTTAGGTCGTCTAGCTCTCGGCACTCCATATCTGGAACTTGTGGACCTCGATACATGATCTCCTTATTTATCCCTGGGATAGGGGATAACATATGGCTCCAACTCAGGGACATGTGCTCACCATAGACCACATGATAATCCCAGCATCTCTGGTATGACCTACACCTGCTAAATCTCAACAAAATACATTAGTAACATCTAGGGTGGTGATATCACCCTTTCTCCATTGAAATAAAAGCATTACTAATCTAACATATGATCATGAGAATATATACAAATGATTCAAAGAAAATATGAAAATGCAACTACAACTATATTAGAATTATATGCAATGGTATGTACAATGGATGCAAATGCCTACCTACTTCTACTTACATGTTGGTTGAATGTTAGGTGTATTCATATAACCAGTGAAACCATCCCAGAAATATCTCATAACACCTGCCTCTTTATAATGAATATGTTCTTCCATATAATGAATATGTCCTTCCATATAATGAATGGGATCTTTATTAGAACCAATCGCATCCCATTTGCATCTCCCAACATGTATGAACTCATCAATATTATCAACCATGACATTACCTTTATCATAACATGAATGGTTTAGTACATCCAAGGGCTCCTCTAACACTTCTTCACTTTCCAAATCACAAAATAAAGCATTATCAAAGTCTTTGAAAGGTAAACAACTTACCATATTGATTTCTTCATGTGCAGGAGCATCAAAGGCTTAAATGAATTCATCAAATGGAAGAGAAGACATCAGTACTTTATCATCATGTTTGATATCTTCCGGCTCTCGCTCTTCAACAAGGTCCTCATTATCTTCGGTATAATCATGAGTAAATTCTTTCTCTTTCTCATGGGATTGGTAACCTCCTTAATAAATCTCTTCTTTTTTATTGGAGGGTTCTTGACATTGATCATGGTACACACCCATAAGATCTTCTACAATCTCAGTGGTGAATACTTCATCCTCCAAGGTTATTTCAATGTTTTGAATGGCATCCTCATTTGTAACATCCCCAGCCATCAACCCACTTGTCGAGCAATGCTACTACGCAAAACATTCTCATACTCGTATATAAAACATGCATATTAAACTTAATTAACATATTTAACTAAACAACTTAGAGTAAGCACAGGATTACTGCTAATTCACATCATCAAGGACATTAACAATAATTCATATGCACAACAGAATACATGATAACATATAAGCATCATAGGCATGCAAAACATAATATTAAGCACAAATGGATACTTATCTTTGAAACTAGCTGTACTCCACCAACAATGTGCAGACCTTCCACGAACCTCCCAGCCTTAGACCGCGTTGTTCAACACTCTTAGTAGTAGATCACCCCCAAGCCGGGACTAAGATCCACCAGGTAGGGAACCCTAGGCTAGGCAAGGTCAATGGGAAGACACATATTTACAGAGGAAGGATTTTCTCCCTGGAGCCACGTATGCCCACTACTCACAGACTCTTATTCCCCACATGCCTGTCTCACCCCAGGAGTATACACCTTCTCTTTCACCAAGACAATCCATCGACTGCTAACCTCCCTTGCCTTGGGCTTCAACAACAGATCAGACCAGAAGTCTCAGAGTTATGAGTAGCTACAGGACCCCTTCCAGGATTCCTTACTTTGTCAGCTCACTCTCTCACCTGGAGAGAGTTTCTCACAGATCTGGCGACCTGTTCTTTTCAACCACAACCACCTCCCTCACCTTGAGAGAGTGTTACACACAAGTCAGACAACATGTTTCCTTCAACTCGGGTTCCAACGCAGTCAAGAAACTACCAGGCTCAACACAAACATACATGGACCAGCAAGCCATGCGCAGTCAAGCATTGCGTGACCACAACAGTCCACGGGAAACACAGACATGACTTTCCCAAAATGGTGACAGATAGACGCTACAGCATAACAAGGCTCAGCAATTACAGGACATTCAATTTTCCCAACTAGCAATACAGGATAGATTCACAGTTCAGGTTTCGGGGTTGTGTGAGGGTGTACAGAGATCCCACGCAGAGACTCAATGGTTCAAGTAAGGATTCCCCAGAACAAACACTAAAAATAGAGGTCGATCATGGACACCCGCGAGTTCAGACGAAGGATGGAGAATGGGAGGTCGAACCCCCAACACGGCTCCCTTCTCTGGTTTTAACTGTATGTGCCCAAGTCGATACCTGTCTCCCTGGGGTTGCATGCTCCCCATTTTGCACACGTTCCCCCTTCCAGGAACTTTGGATAAAACATAAACATTTAAACAGCTTTGGAATAATATTTAGTTATTATTCCCAAGGACTTAAGCTCTTAATCCTAGCCCTTCTCCCAAACCTTTCAGGCCCCTCTCCCTTACCCAGACTTTGTGGAAGCTTAGTCCCCCGTCACTCATTCATCGTGGTCATTCCACAAGCAGAGGTGTTTTTATATTAATAATGTGCATCATTACATGTACAAAAATCAAGCTCTTGGCCTTCAACACTTAGGCTATCTGGCCTAATAAACACATAATCCCACCATCTTATATAAACTTGGCTCACCATCTTATAAAACATAATTACAATTCATAATGAAATTGGGGCACGTCCTTGGGGTATTACAATCCCCTCCCCTTATTTTTGCACTGTCCTTAGTGCAACTTTCACACAGCATCGACAAGATTTCAAAAATCTTCAAAAAGATGTGGATATTCTGAATGCATTGCATCTTCATGCTCCCATCTCGCATCCTCAGGACCATACCAGGTCCATTGGACCTTTACAAACCCTATGGCTCGATTCTAGAGCTGTTTTCTTTTTCGGTCCAATATGCGCACAGGATGCACTTGCAGGACACCTTCTTGTTCCACCTGAATCACATTCCAATCGATTACATGATTAGTATCAGGTATATATTTCTTAAGTAATGAAACATGAAACACATTATGTACAGTCATGGATGCAGGTAATGCAAGCATATATGCAATTGGCCCAATCCTTTCTAGGATTTAAAATGGCCCACAAAATCTGGTTGCCAACTTGGAATAGTTTCCCAACCTCGGGGAACATCTATTGGCTTTTACTTTTCAGAAAAACATGATCTCCCACTTTAAACTCTCTGTGGGTTCTGTTTTTATCAGCATAACTTTTCTTCCTGTCTTGGGCAGCTTTCAAATTCTACATAATTTTTAGCATTTGTTCTTCCATTTCCTTGAGCAACTCTGGCCCAACTACTACTCTGTCAGCTGGATTATCCCAACTTACTGGATTATTTCACTTCCTTCCATAAAGTGCTTCAAATGGGCTCATCTTCAATGATGCTTGATACCCATTGTTGTAGGCGAATTCTACCAAGTGTAGGTAGTCTTCTCATTTTGATGGTTTTTCCATCACATACATCCTCAGTATGTCTTCTATCACTCGATTCACCCGCTCTGTCTTCCCATCTGACTCGGGATGATAGGTTGTACTAAAATTCAGATTCATTCTGAATCCCTTGAATAACCCTTTCCAAAAATTTGAGGTAAATTTCAAGTCTCTGTCAGACACAATTGTCTTGGGAATTCTGAGCAATCATGCCACTTCCTTCATAATAATATCAGCAACATCTGTTGCCTTGTGAGTGGTCTTTAACGGAATGAAATGGGAAGCTTTCGTAAGCTTGTCCACCACCACCATAATGGAATCATGTTGCTTTCCTATTCTGGGCAATCTTGTGATGAATTCCATTCTCACTACCTCCCACTTCCACTCAAGAATGGGTAAAGGCTGCAGCAACCCTGCTGGGTGCTTGTGCTCAGCTTTAACCTTATGGCATTCCATACATCTAGCAATGTATTCAGCGATCTCTTTCTTCATACCTGGCCAAAAGTAATGGCTCTTGACTACTGCCACAGTCTTATGATATCCAGGGTGCCCAGCATAAGGCACGTTATGCATTTCTCTCAGAATCGTGAGTTTCAAACCCTGGACATTAGGTATATAAACTTTTTTCTTGTACAGAAGTATTCCATCAGTCTCTAACTTATAATTTTCCACTTTCTGTGGCGTTTCACCCTGTTGTATCTTTTCTACCAACTCCATGTACTGCAATTCGGTGCTTGCAGCTTCCAAAGCTCTACTCTTTATATAGGTTTGATACATGCTAATGGTTGTAGCATGTAATTCGTGTACTCTCATGCTAAGTGCATTAGCCACTTTATTCTCCTTCCCTTTGATATGCTTGATATCAAAGTCGTATTCACAGAGAAATTCCAACCACCTACTATGTCTAGTGTTCAAGGTTGGTTGATCGAATAAATACTTCAAACCATTATGGTATGTTCTCAATTCAAACCTCATTCCCATGAGGTAATGTCTCCATTTCCTCGGAGCATGAACAATGGCCGCTAACTCCAAATCATGAGTTGCGTAAGTCCTTTCATGCTCTTTCAACTTTCTGGATTCATAACAAATTACAAATCCATTTTGACTAAGGACTCCTCCCAGTCCTTCTTTACATGCATCAGTGCATACCATGAAATCTTCATTTGGGTCTGCAATCCTCAAGATTGGAGCACTGGTTAACAGTTGCTTCAATCATTGAAATCTTTTCTCGCAATCTTCTATCCACTTAAACTTTTTCTCCTTCCTTTGCAAGGAAGTGATAGGGTGAGCTATCCTCAAGAACCCTGTGATAAACCTTTTGTAATAACCAGCTAGACCCATAAAGGATCTAACTTCTATCACATTATTGGGTGCTAACCATTCTCTAATGGCCTCAATCTTCTCGAGATCTATAGTTATCCCATCCTTCGAAATAATATGCCCCAAGTAATGGATTTTCTCTTGATAAAACAAGCACTTTCTCATCTTGGCATACAATCGGTGTTATCTTAGCACCTGCAACACCATCCTAAGATGTTGTTCATGCTCTTCCTACGACTTGGAATACACCAGAATGTCATCCAGAAAGATTATGATGAACTTTTCTAGATAGTCCCTGAACACACCAT
Organism: Picea engelmannii; assembly: GCA_009831015.1. NCBI lineage: Eukaryota > Viridiplantae > Streptophyta > Pinopsida > Pinales > Pinaceae > Picea > Picea engelmannii. The sequence goes on from ML784598.1 coordinate 447,500, forward strand.
TCATCAAGCACATAAAAACAACAGGTGCATTTGACAGCCCAAACGGAATCACTGTGAACTCGTAATGACCATACCTTGTTCTAAAGGTGGTCTTGTTGATGTCTTCATCCTTTATCCTTACATGGTGATATCCTGACCTGAGGTCTATCTTTGAAAATATCTTCACATTCTTCAACTGATCAAAGAGGTCATCAATCCTCGACATAGGATACTTGTTCTTTACAGTTACCTTGTTCAATTGTCTGAAATCAATACACAATCTCAGTGTTTTGTCTTTCTTCTTCACGAACAGAACCAGGGCTCCCCAAGGTGACACACTTGGGCGTATATACCCCTTCTTCAGAATCTCTTCAAGCTGTAATTGTAACTCTTTCAGCTCTAGCGTACTCATTCTGTAAGGAGCTTTCGATACTGGAGTTGCTCCAGGCATCAAATTTACAGAGAAGTCAATATATCTTTTCGGAGGTAATCCTAGTACCTCCTGAAATACATCTTCAAATTCCTTTAGTACCACATGATCCCCAATATTTGACACCTTATCCTTAGGTGTTTCCTCCACATGGGTTGCAAATAATTGACAGCCTTTTCTGTAGCACTTCTTCAGCTGCATTGTTGAGATTTCTCTGATAGCAACAACTCTGGGAATTCCTTGGACTATTTTCCGATTACCTTCCTCATCCAAGCAAGTGAATGCCTTGTTATGATAGTCCAGGATGGCATGGTGTTGGTCCAACCAGTCCATCCCAATTAAACAGTCATAAGAGCCTAAAGGCAGAATGTTCAATTCATCCTTCATGCTCAGTCCATTCATGTCCATAGGACAAGACTTAACCAACTCAGTGACTTTCCTCTTGGTTCCCATAGCCAGCTGCACTAACCAAGACTTTTCATGTTTGCTTCTCGATAAATGCAAACTTGCCACCATCCTAGGATCTATATAACTATGGCTAGCCGCTTAATCAATTAAAACAGTAAATGGTTGGTTGTTAATCATACCTTCCACTTCAATCATGTGCGACTGAAATTCAGCTTGCTTGTTGTCCAGGGCCGCATAGATCCTTGGCATTCTACTTCCCATGTCCTCCATTGTTTCATCTTGTTGAAAATTGTGGACAGCAATCTATGTACCTATGGTTTCCTTTACAACCCCAACACTCCATAGGTGTCTGTCTTGGCGTTTGTCCACCCACTTCAGCCTTCTCGGGCTCTCTAAAATATGGTTGTCCCTGAGGACTATTTCTGAAAAAGGAAGGTTTGCTTCCCTTTTGTCTATGTTCTTTCTTGAACTTCTTCTTGTCTTTCCAAGCCTTCTGGAAGGTAGGATTTTCTTTTTTTTGTTCATATAATCATTTTTCCCTCCTTATCATCTCTTCCATGGTTTTTGGGTCATCATACTGAATCTTGTCCCCAATGGAAGGTGGCAATCCACTTAGATACCTCTAAATCTTGACAGTCTCATCTTTGATGAACGAAACATACTTTAGCAATTCAAAGAACCTACATTCATACTCATCAATGGCCATGTTGCCTAGCTTGAGTTCAAAGAACTCTATCATCTTCCTGTCATAATATCTCTTAGTTAAGTATTTCTTCTCGAAATACCTCTTGAATTCTTTCCAAGTGATATCTTTCTCTCTAATGTGTTGCACCTGCACAAGATGATCCCACCACATGGATGCTTTTCCTTTTAGTTGATACATCACAATTATTCCTTCTGCATAAGAGGAGTAATTCTGCAGTTGGAAATATTTCCTCATGCCAAGCAACCATGTTTCTGCATCTTCCTCCTTCTTATGTTCTGCATCAAACATAGGAGGCTTAATCTTATTCATTTTGCCCTTTAGTTCATCCACTCCATACCTCCTATGCTTTTTGGTAGGCGATGGGCTTGAACAACTATGTGCTTCCTTACCAGAATGCTTTGGGGAGCGAAAACGATGTCTGCTAACACTCCTTGATCTTCTTTTCCTCTCAAGGATCCTGCAACTCCCTGTTTTGCTTAAGTCACTCTCTTTTTCAAATTTATTTTCTATTCTTTCCAAACTCTTCAACAACTTTAAGTTGAATTCACCTTGTTTATCCTGAGTCTTCCTGAGCTTTATGCTATCTGTTCAATGATTTTGGGCATCTTTCTGCAATTTTTCATTGATCTTCCTCAAATTTCCTTCCTTATCTATCTCTTTTCCATGCCCATTGGAGTTCTATCCTTCAACTCCCAAGTGGATGTCCATTCCTTTTCTTTCATTTTCTGAACCGGAAGCATTCTTTGTTTCTTCCATTTCTTTACACTCTGTGGAAATTCTAATTTGGTTCTGGTACTCGTCAAACTTTTGCAATCACAATGTGTAGACAACTAGAATTTTTCAAGCCATCTCTCTCCTTAACAAATTCCACACATTCAAAACCAATCTGATTTAAGAAAACATTTCAATTTCACGAATTTTCCAAGCTATGTTCGGCTTTGTATCTTTCGGGTAATATCCCCCTTTTTTCTTAGTCCCCAACCCATGCGATCGCGGGTCGTGACCAATCGCTAAACTACTAGGTGCTACTCAGGATTTCTCCTTCAGAGATTTCAAAGCACAAACAACTATCTCTCGGAGTTCCGATTGCCGAACTCGCAAAGTCGAGTGGATCAACGGTCCACATTTACCCATCATCCAACGGCTGAAATCCATTGTGGTCTTTTTGTCTTCAAAGTTTCGGGACTTTGGGACTTCGGACTTCGGGACTTAGGACCTCGGGAGTTCCCACACCTGCTTCTCCCCAATCTTCCGACATCCGAAATTTCGATCTACTTTACCCTTCGGGCCCACGTAGTACAACTTTCACCAACTAAGGCGGTGGCATGTGGAAGATCTAGGGAGGTCCACATCACCTTCGACGACATCATTGGGCCCCACCCTACTCAATTTTCGTTTCGGAGTTTCGGGCATCGGGAGTTCGTGCATCCGCACACCTCGTTTCTCCCGATTGTCAAAATTCTGAAAATATGATCTACCTTCTGCTTGATCGAACGGTCAAGTTTTCATCCTCTGATTTATGGTGTAGATCTTTCTCAGGTTTTCAGAGTTTCAGGTATCGGGAGTTCATGCATCAGCACACCTCGTTTCTCCCGATAGTCGAATCCCCGAAAGGTTTCCAGGATAACTCTCATGCACCTTCTCCAGATCTGACGGTCGTGAAGGTTCTCCTTTCCTCCCGAATAGATCCTACGGCTCCAACATTTCTGGTGTTGAGCTCTCTCTCTCTCCCTGTGGCCATATACCACACTGGCTGTGAGTTTTATAATATCGCTACACCTCCTGAGCTTTGTAACACAACCAAGTGACTGCTTGGCACTCTGGAACATTCTAAGGTCCAAAAATTGGTTCTTCCAAACATAATTTCCACTTGAACCCTCAAATCTAATGACCACTTATCCGACCCATTTAGGCTCAGCATTGAGACCTTGGCTGAGAAATCGAATTTTTTCTACTTTGAGAACAATTCTTTCTGAAACTCTTGCTTCAACTTCCACTAACATGGCCCATCCAGGCTCAGTGTTGTAAAAATTGCTCTAATACCAGATTGTAACATCCTCGACCATCAACCCACTTGTCGGGCAGTGCTACCACGCGGAACATTCTCATACTCGTATATAAAACATGCATATTAAACTTAATTAACAGATTTAACTAAACAACTCAGAGTAAGCACAGGATTACTGCTAATTCACATCATCAAGGACATTAACAATAATTCATATGCACAACAGAATACATGATAACATATAAGCATCACAAGCATGCAAAACATAATATTAAGCACAAACTGATACTTATCTTTGAAACTAGATGTAATCCACCAACTGCGTGCAGACCTTCCATGAACCTCCCAGCCTTAGACCACGCAGCTCAACACTCTCAGCAGTAGATCACCCCCGAGTTGGGACTAAGATCCACCGGGTAGGGAACCCTAGGCTCGACAAGGTCAACGGGAAGACACACAGTTACAAAGGAAGGATTTTCTCCCAGGAGCCACTTATGCCCATTGCTCATAGACTCTCATTCCCCACATGCATGTCCCACCCCAGGAGTATACACCTTCTCTGTCACCAAGATAGTCCTTCGGCTGCTAACCTCCCTTACCTTGGGCTTCAGCAAAAGATCGGACTGGAAGTCTCAGAGTTTTGTAGCAGCTACAGGACCCCTTCCAAGATTCCTTACTTCCTCATCACACTCTCTCACCTAGAGAGAGTTGCTCACAGGTCTGGCGACCTATTCTTTTCAACCACAACCACCTCCCTCACCTTGAGAGAGTGTTACACACAGGTCAGTTATCCCATTTCCTTCAACTCGGGTTCCAACACAGTCGGGCAACTCTAAGGCTCAACACAAACATACACTGACCAGCAAGCCACATGCATTCAAGCACTGTGCGGCCACAATAGTCCATGGGAAACACAGACACGACTTTCCCAAACTAGTGACAGATAGACGCTATAGCATAACAAGGCTTAGAAATTACGGGACATTCGGTTTTCCCAACCAACAATACAGGATAGATTCACGGTTCAGGTTTTGGGGCTGCGTGAGGGTGTATAGAGATCCCACGCAGAGACTTAACGGTTCAGGTAAGGATTCCCCAGAACAAACATCGAAAACAGAGGTCAATCATTGACACCCGCGAGTTTAGACGGAGGATGGAGAATGGGAGGTCAAACCCCCAACACGGCTCCCTTCTCTGGTTTTAACTGCATGTGCCCAGGTCGACACATGTTTCCCTGGGGTTGCATGCTCCCCATTTTGCACACGTTCCCCCTTCCAGAAACTTAGGATAAAACATAAACATTTACACAGCTTTGGAATAATATTTAGTTATTATTCCCAAGGACTTAAGCTCTTAAGCTTAGCCCTTCTCCCAAACTTTTCATCCCCCTCTCCCTTACCCAAACTTTGTGGAATCTTAGTCCCCCATCACTCATTCATCATGGTCGGTCCACACGCAGAGGTGTTTTTATATTAATAATGTGCATCATTACATGTAAAAAAATCAGGCTCTTTCCCTTCAACACTTAGGCTCTCTGGCCTAATAAACACATAAGCCCACCAGCTTATATAAACTTGGTTCACCAGCCTATAAAACGTAATTACAATTCATAATGAAATTGGAGCACGTCCTTGGGGTATTACATCATTAGTCTAGAACTGTGGTTTTGCGAACTCAAGAAACCTACTAACGAGATCTATGAAAAAGGATATACCCTTTTCTTCACAACGACCCTTGATCCATTCTTGTACAAATGATGGCAAGGAAATTGTGAACAATTTTATCAGGACATCCTCCTCTTCGAATTCTATTTCACTTATATACTTCAAGAATTCTACAATGTGAGTAATTGGGAGGAGGCCTTTAAATCTTGGACAGTTTTTCAACCATTTTATATCAAAATAATGTGGGTATCCTTGAAAATTTTCAAAATCAATAGACGGATACACTTGTTCCCAGAGCACCATGATCCCATATCTTGTAAATATCACAAAGTTGAGAATAATGTGGCACCTTGGAAAAGGTTAGTGGAGTCTCCAGATAACATCTTAAGGATTATCAAAGGGAGTGAGGGAATCACTCTCAATGGAGTCGCCAAGTAATATTTGTAAGATGAAGGCTTTGAGGGAAAATCTTACCAAAAAAAGTGTCATTGAGGAATATTGACTTACTGTTCCCTGGAAATGGAGCCAAAAATGTTATTGCACAATCTGTACTTTCCCAAAGCCTAAATGCAAGTAAGCCAAGATTGGCATAACATGCAGGAAATCTTGTCATTTTCACCTTAACAAGGTGCCTCTTTCTATTTAGGAGGAAGATGACTCTACTCCAAGGGAGACGTCCCTAGACCTAGTGGGTTAATGAAGGGAAAAAGGTAAATTAAAATGCCCCTCTCTCTAGGTCACTCAAGTTGGAATTCATGTCTTGGAAGGTGAAGTAAATTAGGTAAAGGAAAGTACCTACCCTTAACCAAGACAACAACAAACGTTATGACAAGCAACAATTGATATGAACACTTCAATAAGACATCAAATTCATGAAAGTAAATGTTGGAAGCTAGTGTATGCAGTAAATGATATCAGCTACAAAGTCCCTCGGAAAATGAACTTGCATAGACAATGTAAAAAGGTATTAAAGCTCCAATAATGATATTATGCCAGTTCTTAGAGATGTATCAACCAACAATTAAAATTTAATAAGTTGTTGGTTTATGCTATTGGTTTATGACTACACAAGAATGACTACAGTTTGCTTTCTCAGAAGGAAGTCAAAGGTATTCGAACACTTCAAGATATAAAAAGAGATGGTTGAAACTGAGATGGACTTGAAAATCAAGTGCTTAAGATCAGACAATGGAGGAGATTTTACATCAAAGGAATTCATGAATTTATGTGGCGAACATGGAATAAAGAGATGGTTCTCAGCAGCCAGGGCACCTCAGGAAAATGGAGTTGTCGAAAGGAAAAACAGAACAGTACAGGAAATGGCCAGAACCATGTTGAGAGATTCCAAGTTGAGTGGAATTACACACAGTAGTTCATATCCTGAACAAAGGAATGCTCAGAAGTAACAGTGATAATACTCCCTACGAATTATGGAAAGGAAGACTAGAAAATGTGAAGCAATTTAGAGTGTTTGGAAGCAAATGTTATATCAAAAGAGAAGATGGAAGAATTGGAAAATTTGACTCCCAAGTTGATAAGGGCATACTATTTGGGTATTCAAGAAAAAGTAAAGCATATAAATGTTTCATTCCAGACTCAACTGAATCATGGAAAGCATCAATGTAACGATTGACAAGACATATGTACGGAAGGTCAAAGAAGGAAGAAAATATTCAGAAGAGCAAGATGATGAAGAATATATAATTGAAGAAGAAGAAGAAGAGAATCCAGAAGCAGAGCAAGAGGAAGATGAGTAACATATACCTCTCAAGACACCCAGCCAACAAGTACAAAAAAATCAATTACTAGAATAGATTATTGGGAATAAATATGCAAGAGTTTAAACCCGAAGAAGAATACGTTCATCGGAACAAAGGCATCTAGCACTGTTATCTGCAATTGAACCAAGCAGTTTTTAAGAAGTCGGCAATGATGAACACCGGGTCAAGGCTATGGATGAAGAATTGGATCAGATAGAGAAAAATGATACATGGGAACTGGTTCCAAGTCCAAAGAACAAGAACGTGATTGGTACAACATGGGTTTTCATAAACAAATTGAACGAGGATGGACATGTAACCATAAACAAAGAAAGGTTAGTATGCAAAGGATATACTCAAATTGAAGGTATAGATTTTGAAAAACTTTTTCCCTAGTTGGTAGGATGGAAGAAATCAGATTGATCTTATCTTATGCATGTTCCAAAAGAATCAAGGTGTATCAGATGGATGTAAAATCGGTCTTTCTAAATGGAGAATTAGAAGAAGAAGTCTACATTGAACAACTTGAAGGGTTTCTACTATCAGAAAAGGAAGATTATGTTTGCAAGATGAAGAAAGCATTGTATGGACTCAAGCAGGCCCACAGAGCATGTTATTCAAGGTTGGAGAGGTATCTACAGCAACAAGGATTCAAGAAGGGCAATGCAAACAACAATCTCTACATAAAGGTGGATCAAGACAATATATTGATAATTGAAGTTTATGTAGATGATATTATCTTTGGGAGAAATGATGACAGCATAAGTCAGAAATTTGCAAAAGACATGCGGAATGAGTTTGAAATGTCTTTGTTTGGTGAGTTGACTTTCCTTTTGGGATTACATATATGTCAGCATGATGAAGGTATTTTCATCTCTCAGAATAAGTACATCAGAGAAATGTTAAATAAGTTTGGAATGGAAGACTGCAAACCCGTAAGTACTCCTATGCAGACCAGTTGTAAGTTGAGCAAGGATGATGAATCTAAGGATGTAGATCAGAGACTCTATAGATCGATGATTGGAAGTTTACTCTATGTGACAATGTCAAGACCAGATGTGAAGCAAGCAATTGGATAGGTTGCAAGATTTCAAGTAGCACCTAAAGAAACACATGTTATGGCAGTAAAGAGAATATTCATATATCTCAAAGAAACAAAATATTTTGGATTATGGTATCCAAAAGTGAAAGAACTATCTTTGGTCACCTACACATTTGCAGATTGGGAAAGTAGCATTGACGATAGAAGAAGTACAAGTGGAGCATATTTCTACTTAGGTGATTGTTTTGTATCATGGGTAAGAAAGAAACAGTCATCGTTATCTTTGTCAAGAGCAGAAGAAGAATATATTGCAGTGGCAGCATGTTGCACTCAAGTTCTCTGGATGAAGCAGACCTTGCAGGATATACATGTGGAATATGACAAGCCTATTTTGATACTATGTGATAACACTAGTGCTATCAGTATCTCCAAGAATCCAATAATGCATTCCAAGACAGAGCACATTCTGATCAACTTTCACTTTCTACGGGAATAGGTTACAGAGAAGAACATCAAGCTAGAGTACATTGGGACAAAAGAGCAGATTGTAAATATCTTCACCAAACCTTTTTCGAGGGAGATCTTTGAGTATCTTCGACAAAAACTTGGAATAGTTTATTCCCCACGATGATCCACATGGCATTAGGCATATTAAGACAAGGGGAGAGAAGCAGAATACATGAATAATTTGAGTAAAGAATATTTTGAATGCTTTTCATATACATCACATATTTACACGAGGAAGCCCCATGAAGAGAATGCAGAGGCTTGCAGGCAGGGGTAGCATCCCCAAGGAGAATTATCCTTTTCCATTAATGTCAAAGGGAGAGAGAGAGAGCACAAACGCATGGAAATAGAGAGAAATAATAGATGCATGAAGGCAGGGGGAGCATTGGTCACAGGGGGAGCATGAGCAAGAGCATGAGTGTTCCCATGCAATCAGTGTTGCCATCAATGTCAAAGGGGGAGATTGTTGGACAGTGGTTTTTCATTGATGTCAACAAACAGTGGTTGTCATTGATGTCAACAAATGTGATGGGTGTATTTGGAGAAGTCTCCAAAGTAGTCCCCTTATGGAATCTCTAAGCATGGCCCTTATGGGAAGATGATTTGAAGAAGACTACAAGAAGCCCCAGAGGTGTGGTCATGAATCCCAAAGTTGTTTGAGGAATAAGGACATGAAGGACAACGTAAATTCAGGTAACATAGTCATATATGGATAGTCCTTGTCATGCAGTTTCTGGTGATAGGTGGTATGCCATGTGGTTCCTCATGTTTGAGGAGTTATGAGGTCATGAAGTTGGAAGCCCCAAAGATGGGTTACGAATCCCCTAGTTGGTTACAAGACAATTAATGAAAGGGTTAAGTGGTTGTAACAAGAAACCCCTAAAGTAAGGAAAGATGTTACTTAGAAAAAGTATAAATACCCCTCAATAAGTCTTTCATAAGTACAAATTCACACACATCTCTATTGATTATCTATCTTATGAAGATATTTTGGTCTATTGGAGAATCTGTGGTTGAGTCTAAGGTGGAAAGTCTGAGGGTGCGAAGGAAGGTCAAAGTTGAAAGTCTCAAAGTTGTAAAAATTGTGAGTAACCCTAGTTTCTGAGGTATCCTTGGGTTGCAGGTCAGAAGGGTGCGTATGTACGTGGGTTGCAGTGGATAAAAGCATGGATATCCATGGATAGTAGTGGAACCAGTCGCAAATTTTTGGAAAGGAGTTTGAAGAATATGGTATCTCTTGTTTGTTGAATATGGCATGCACCAGGTTGGTTTATTGATATGAGACTGTATGCACCTAGTCTTCTTCATGAGTAAAGGTATGTCTTTCATATGTTTGTTTGAGGCTTGTATCATGGATGGTATGGTACACACTTGAGGCATGTCTTGGAGACTCTTTTGGTATATGATTACATATGGTTGAGGTCCATGTTTTGGTGTTATTGATACATGTTTGAGACATATCCTCGGTATATTGTATATGGCTGTTATGGTTCATTGTAAGAGGCACATATTTGTGATAGCGGAATATATTTGAGGTATATCTTATGCTATATGGTATGATGCATGCTTGAGGTACATTTGGTACATGGTTTGATATAGTATATATGAGAAGATCTGGTTGATATATCAGTGATAGACACAGTGATAGGGACAATGATAGGTTACAAGTTGATGATCAGTTACAGGTTGATGTGACAGTGACATGTTAAAGGTTGATGATCAGTTACAGGTTGATGTGACATTGACAGGTTGGATGACAAGTTGATTACAAGTTGATTATCAGAGGCAGTGATAGTGGTAGTGACAGTTTGGTCTACATTTATGTTTCAGGGTGGCAAGACAGGGCAAGGAAAGGGAGTTATAGCCTTCTTCTGTTTGGTGCCAGAGAACACATGGAGTTTGAGCTTCCTTCAGGTTGGATCCTAAGAATCAGGGGGTTGTACCCTCCTTCTACTTGGAGCCAAAGAATTCAGGGAGTTGTAGCTTTCTTTAGGTTGGATCTTGTAAATTGGGGGTTGTAGCCTCCTTCCAATTATAGCTGGAGAATTGGGAAGTTGGTGCTTCCAATGAATGTATTATTTTGATATATAATAAAATCATTTCATAGTTTTCTCCCATTTGGGTTTTTACGTAAATTCGGGTGTATTGTGTTTTTGTGGATGTATATTATGTTTTTTTATTTATATTGCTCATGATATATTGATGATATACTACTGATGAAATTAATTATTACGTATTGTGGTTAAAAGTGATAATAAAGTGTTCATATTGATTCACCTCCCCCCCCCCCCTTGGTATTCCAACACAATCATCCACAAAGAAATAAAAATTTAAACAACCATATGCTCCAAGAAATATATGTCAATTAAGCTTCAAGTGAAAGCTCCAAAATCCAACCATGACTACAAATAAGGAAGGGTATCTCTTTATATAGAGTGATGCTCACCTTCCTTTACAAAAAAATAATATTATCTCATGTGATATCCTTAGATATAGGCTATGGAGGAGCAAAACACAATTTCCTCCAACTAATAATCTACAAGCATACCTTCGAAGCAGGGGAAAGGAAACACCGAAGTGAATTGGCGTGGGGTGGTTAATTTGTTTAAAGACCATGGGATTTTATTTTTGGGAGGATTTAAAGTGATGTAGACATAGGTAGTCACTATGCAAAGTTTTGGACTATTGATATAGATCCCCATTCTCAAGTGTAGGTACATCTAATGCATCTATTGAAGCCTATACAACCTATTGTCAAATTGGGTGAATCAACAAATTTGGACCTGCAACCACAGAAGAAACACTCTGATCATGAGAAAGAATTGATTTCCTTCTATAACCCTTCCTTCCACCACTAAATATTTTGAATTTACCTTATATAATTGGTCCAATCATTATGGTCAAAAGAGGGTAGAAGACAATAACAATTAGACTTATTGCACTCTTCATTTGTGGCCATCCAATTTGATCAATGTGAAATTTTCTTAATGTGATGAAAGGCGTTTTCTACATCCATTATGCAGGAGATGTGTAATTCCTTCTATGCTCATCATGGATTTGAAATAAGGAATTTAAAAAAATATTAATAACAAAAAAATATTTCAATGTCGGCCATAATAAAAAAGTAAAAAAATTCTCCAATAGGAGCTTTCTACTTCCAAACATGAGGGAGGTGTAATTCCTTCAATGCTTAATATGGAGTTGACACGTGGCACACACACACCAACATATATTTCAATGTGGATCATAAATAAAACATTTGGGATCAACTCCTTGGAGGCGAATTTTTGTTTAAATTAAAAAAAAAAAATTGAGAGAATATTTTTGACATTAACATAATTGTTATAATGTATTAAACTAATAATCAAAAAAACTTTCTTATAATAAATAAAACATAAATCGTGCCTCTTATGAAGATCTGTATCTATATCAAACACAGTTCAATACAAATCCTTTGCCTCTGGTATTACATGAACAAAATTGAAGATCTATTCATTAAGGTGATGTTAATTGTTAAATAAGTTGAACAGCATAATAAATAATAATGTTTTAAAAAATATGTCTATATGTTAGTGTGTTAGCAATCAAGTAATATTAAAAGTAAAAATTAAAATCACATATTTTTTTTATTGATTTCTCCTTGCTTACAATTTTCTTCAAAGAGCGTCATTCTTCTAAAAAAAAGTTGTGTTACTCGTCATCTTCTCTTGCAGTGTGGAGTTTCAATTATTTGAACACATGAGCGATTTGATAAAGTATCTCATCACATTTTTTCAACCAAAAAGGATTTTCAGGAAAAAAAAAAATACTTGCAAGTGGTGTACAAGGGGCCATATTTTCGCTCTTGCCATATACCTTTGGATTTGAATTGTTACATGCTATCTTACATCTTACTTGGAAACAATTCTCAAACAATACTTTACAATATACAATATTTAAATTATAATAATATTTTGAATATATATATATATATATATATATATATATATATATATATATATATATATATATATATATATATATATATATATATATATATATAATTCTTATAAAAAAAATTAAAATGTGTTTTACCCATTTCCGAAGCCATAAATGAATTTCAAAACAAGGACTTATGATATCCAGTTTACGGTCCTCCACAAATGTAGGAGAAATATTAATATTTATTTTCAAATGGAAATTGGAGATCATTTATTTTTTGATAAGAAGGCAGAAAACTCAGTGGTTAGCACGAGAGGGTTGAGGTATCTAAAAATGTGGTGCTAATTGGAAAGGGAGAGAGTCTCGACAGCTATCAAATCTTCTTGATTTGCATGTCAATTGGAAGTTGTTATGCCCATCTGTCAAATCTCTATCCACAACCCCCTTTGCTCATTCGGATGAGTTGTTCGTCCTCTCTTCCCCTTTTCTCATTCGGGTGGGATGATTGTCTTCTTTGCTTGGCCTTCAAATTTCTTTAACCCTAGTTGAAAGTAGACATATCATATAAAATATTGTGTATGTTATATTTTTTTAGGAAGGACTCTGCCATAGTGAAAGTTTTGATTTCCATTCCCTAGGTTCAATTCTCAACCTATTTCAATCCAACTCCAACTGGAAATTGGGTATTTAGTTTGGGTTTCTTGTGAGAACTTTTAGTTGGAAATTCTGCTTAAGGAGTTGTGTTTTGGGGGAAATAATTTGGTTATGGAAAAGGGGAAGCAATTGAAGTGTGAGATTTGTGGCAATGAAGCCTTATTTCATTGTGAGGAAGATTTTGCAAATGCGTTACAAATGTGATGCTAATGTCCATGGAGTTAATTTCTTGGTGGCAAGACATGTTAGGGTGGTTTTATGCTATAGATGCCATTAACCAATAAATGTTTATGGGACAACCCCACATGGTGGTCAGTATTTTTGATGTGTCTGTTGCAAGTCTTCATGGAATCAAAGAGACCTCTCTAGACATCATAATTCATCACTTGTTGTTCACTAAACACATACAACACCCCAGAAAAATAAGTCACACAATTTCTCCATAGATCTCCCCTGAATCCCCATGTCGTCCCACTTTCTCCACGTTCTCTTTCTGAGGATCGAAAGATTATGAACTTCTGTCAAATTTTCTTGCGCTTAACACCATGAATCTACCTTCCATGAAAACATTGTGCATCCTCGGTTGTGCTGTTAAAAATAAAAAATTTAAATTTAAAAAAAAAAACACTTTCACTAAGTTGAGCCTTCTCATCTCTTGATCAATCTAAAATTAGTATAAATATAAATTAGTATAAAAAAACAAGCCTTCACCAAAACAATGATAAATCAGTATAAAAAAATGATCCTTCTCAAAGAAAATGGACCAACACAATGATAAAGGTTGAACCACCTGTTTGAAAAAAAAAACAATCCTTATCTGATTGTAAGTTGGGAGGTCGGATCCCACTAAAACTTGCAATTTATTTTCATTTGACAATATAAAATAATCACAAATCAAGGAGATAAAATTATGAGATGGTTATGAGATGGACTTACAAAGATGATTGCCTTAATGTTGTCTCAAGATATTTTGATCTCTGTATCATTGTCCTCGATCAGTCCCAGCATTACATCAATGAAATCCTTGTTATCAATGCTCTCGTTCTTTCTCTTCTATGTGTACTCTTTTATTATCATCTCGAAGAAATCATCAAAGGTCTTATGGAAACTCTTTTGTTGATTCCTGAGGCCTTGCAGATCCATCCACTCCAACCATGGAATGAAGTCCCCAATATTAATCGGTCTACTGAGAAAAAAGACCTCCTTTATCATGTCCTTGAATCCTCTGTTTTCAAGGTCATACTCGCAATACTTATTGTCTGAGGCTGTCCTTAATATGATATATGTTGTCATGGTCAAAGCCATCTTGCTCACGTTCACTTCCTCACCCGACAGAAAACACTTGGTGGCGCTGTGTATGAGGGCATAGATATCTCCCTTCCTCACAAATTTGAGCAACTCAAGTTGCTTGGGACTGAGGAGCTCCATCACGCACACCTTACACATCATAAGCAACCTATAAGGTGCCTAAAAGTTGTGACCTTGGAGTCAGTGAAGGAGAAGACAAGCAGAAGATACGTGGAGAGAGGAGATTAGTCAATGGTTGGTGAAAAGGTGGCAAGTTATTATAGGTTTTGAACAGACCACGATGAAGCCTTTAAAATAACCTCCCCTTCTAAAAAAAAAATCATAGATCTAGGTTAAATCCCATAATATTAAATGTATAAAAATAAATAAATAAAAGCAAATCCATAAGATCATAATAATAACCGGCAAAGATCAGGAGAACCTCCCCTTCTAATAAAAAAAATTAATAGAGCTAGGTTAAATCCCATAGCATTAAATGTACAAAAATAAATAAATAAGAAAATCCATAAGTTCACAATAATAACCAACAATGATCAGGAAAATCATTTTCATAGATCTAGGTTTATTCCCATAGCATTAAATGTATAAAAAAGATCAAAGATTGCGTAAAAGCTAAAATAGCATACACAATGCCACTATTGAATCCTCCTCATGGTGCCTTTTTCCAATTATATCAAATAATGTTGATGATGTCATCATTCACTTTCTCAACCCACCATTTAAAGAGACTACTTTTTCTCATGGAATTTTTGGTGAAAAGATCATTCCAAAAGTTGAAAATATGTTTTTGCTTTACCAAAGGGAGGGTGACTCCTACATCGATAATTCTTGTCCCCAATGCACTTTGAAATTTCATAAATTTCTTACTGACACCAATACCAAGCATGAAATTGAACATTGTATCAGCCCAATTTGTAAGAAAATCGACACAAAATGACATTGGAGTAATTATCTCTCCCTTTCCCATAGCCTTCAAAACCTGATCAATTAAAATAGAGAGCATGTCCTATTTAATAGAGTAATAATGTGGCACTCAACCAGCTATTACATTACGAAGATCGACATCTTCACAAAAATCTTTGACCATTGTTTCGAACAATTTTTCATCACAACGTGAATGACGCCCACTAGCCAACACAAGTTAGAACAAGCCGACATGATAGTTGTTTCATCAAATTTAATACCTTTCATGTTGGGGTTTAACTTGTTCAAAATGACATATATGCACGCATCTTTAACAGGTTGTGACCTATTTAACTTAAATAAGTCAAACATATGTTGCTCCACAGTGTTGTGATATTCTGATCGATTGAAAGTTGGAGACAACAATTCTGGTAGAGACTCCTTCACCATCTTTATATGCTCACAATCTGACTTTCTTTGGCCAATACCAAGTCTAGTATCTAAATCAGGAAATATATTTATGTGAAAATATGACAATAGGATGAAAATATTGGCTTCTTGCTCGAGGCTCCAGTGAATAACATCTAGATATCACATACATGACTCCATAGAATCACGAAACATCACTTCAAAAGCAACTGGAAAAATAGCCAATACTTCATCCACATTGGAGAAATTAAAGCGGTTGTCTGTATCATAAGAATAAATGAGCTCAATACATTTTATGTAATTCCCAGGATGGTAAGATCATGTTACCTTGATTTTAAATGGTCACTAAAAAAAAATACCTCCTTTATCATGTCCTTGAATCCTCTTTTGTTGAGGTCCTCCTCGCAATATTTCTTGTTGAAGGCCATCCTGCATATGATATTCGTTGTCATGGTCGACACCATCTTGCTCACGTTCACCACCTCACCTGACAAGAAGCACTTGGTGATGTTGTGTACGAGGAAAGAGATATCTTCCTTCCTCGAAAATTTGAGCAACTCAACGCTCTTGGGACTGAAGAGTTCCAAAACGCACACCTTACGCATCGTCCTCCAGTAAGGGTGGTAGGCAGAAAAACTGATATCTAGGATGAAGAAGGAACCTAGAAGGAGTGACCTTGGATTCGATGAAGAAGTGAACTTGGAGTCGATGAAGGAGAAGATAAGCAGAAGATATGTGGACACAGGAGATTAGTCGATAGTTGGTGAATAGGTGGAAAATTATTATAGGCTTCAGGCAAACGACGAAGCCTCCAAAAGAACCTCCCCTTAAAAACACATTCGGTGTAAAAATACAAATATAAATAAAGTGGTAAAACCACATGTATAATGATCAAGTTGAAATAATCCCAAAAGAGAGGGAGATCTCCACTAAAGAAGGAAGAAAGTGGCTCCAAGGTGCAATGTTGAGCCTCTAAAGGCTTCAAAAGGGGTGATCCTATGTAGTTTTTAAACCTGTGAAGTAAATGAATTCATACAGATTCTTAAGAAAAACAAAAATTAATCAATGGATCATACATAAAGTACAGAGAGATTTACGCTAGAAACCTTTAACAGGGAGAAAACCATCCTTCCTTGGTGCCACACCTCGGTCTTCAATGTATTAATTTCACTGTTCACAAAAAAATATATACAATATTTTAGGTATTTCGCAGCTACCAACCTAATCCATTAATTCGGGATTAATTTAGAAAACCACTAAAATAGAAAAAACTACCAAAAAAAATCAGGGCATTGCCCGGGAGCTTAAGGCTT
>ML784598.1:464548-485326 GCA_009831015.1 Picea engelmannii
GGGGGGGGGGGATCCTGACCCCCTTGCAACCCCCTGGAAAAGCACCTGACACACATGTACATAGAGAGCATTAGGTGATGGGATCATCAAATTCGACGCAGCCCCTCACACACATGCAAATAATATAACACATACCTAACATTCTCCCACTTGTTGTTTTATTTTTATATAGGGGGTCATAGAATTTCATAGTCAACATTCTAGGTCAACAATGTCCATTATTTCTCTACACTAGGAGAACTTCTCAATGCTCACTGACTTTTTCAATTAGTTTGCAACATTCTTTAAAGTTTCAACCTTCTCCAACAACACCTTCTTGTCTTCAACCATGTCTCTCACAAAGTGATATTGAACATCAATGTTCTTTTTCTTTGAATGACAAGTTGGGTTCTTTTCTAGGAAGATTGCACTATGAATGTCACAATATAATATTATTTCTTTTTGTACCAACCCAATACCTGAACACAATCTCTGTAACCATAATGCTTCCTTGCTTGAATGAGTGGTTGCCATGTATTCACCTTATGTAGTTGAGAGTGCCACTATAGCTTGTATTTTTCTCATCCAACTGATTTCTCCTCTAAATAGGTCAAACACATACCCACTTGTAGATATTATGTGATCTGGATCTCCATCCTAGTTTGCATTAAAAAATCCATGTATGTCCAACACTCTATCCAATATTGGTCTTCCTTGGTAGGATAATCCATAACTAGTAGTGAAACACAAATACCTAAAAAAACCCTTTATTGTTGTCCAATGATCCTTCCCTGGTTTTGACATATACTTGCTCAAAAATCCCACTGCATGTTCAATGTTCAGTCTAGTACATACCATTGCGTATATAAAACCGCCAACTGCACTAGCATATGGAACATGGGACATGTCCTCTTCCTCTTCATGTGTCTTGGGACACTACTCTGCAGATAACTTTACACCTACTGGAATAGGAACCTTGACTGGTTTACACCCTTGCATATTAAACCTCTACAATATTTTCTCTTATTCAACTAGAGTTTCCTATTTTCACGATCTCTATTAATCTCCATTCCTGGAATAGATTTAGCAGCATCAAGATCATTCATGTCAAATTTGGAGGATAGTTGTGATTTCACCTCCTTGATAACATCCATGTTATTTCCTACCAGAAACATGCCATCGGCATACAACACTACATAAATGAAGTGATTACCAACTGTATTGGATTATACACTGTGATTATCCCTACTTCTCACAAATCCTATTCCAAGGATGTATGTGTCAAAATTTTGGTACCACATCCTAGGTGATTGCTTCATACCATAAAGTGACTTCTTTAGCTTACAAACTAGATCTGTATTTCCCTTCACTTCAAATCCTTCTAGCTACTTCATGTAGATTTCTTATTACAGATCCCCATGTAGGAATGTTGTCTTCACATCCATATGTTCTATTTCAAAATCAAAATCCGCCACAACATATAAATGAAATCTAATAAAGTTAACTTAGCAATAGGAGAAAAAAAATCACCAAAGTCAATTCCCTCTACTTGGGAATAACCTTTTTCTACTAAACAAGATTTGTATTTCTCCACTTTGGCGTATGCATTCAACTTCTTCATAAGCACCCATTTGTTGTCAATGGCCTTTCTTCCAGTTGGAAACTCAACAAGATCTCAAGCCTCATTCTTATCCAAGGCATCCAACTCTTCAACCATGGCCTTCTTCCATAGTTTACTATCCTCTGAATTCATTGATTCCCGAACAGTTTTGTGATCATCATCAGTAATAGATAAAGCAAAATTAGCATGAAAATCAGGTGGACTATACCTCTCTAGTTTCCTTCTTTCCCTCACAGATCTCCCCAATATTGGGGTATGAGGTTCTTCTTCTTTTGCTTCATCTTCTTCTGTTGATCAGATTTTGGATCATCCAACTCAAACTCTATTTTCTCAGGTTCTTATTCCCTTGGTAGGAATCATGTTTGGTAACATATTTAACCTCTCTAAAAACAACATTATGACTATAAATGGTCTTCTTATTTTATGGGTTCCAAATCTTATAACCTTTCATACCATCTTTATAACCAAAAAAGATACACTTTTAAGCTTTATTATCCAGTTTTCTCCTTATATTTTCCTTTAGAACATGTACATAATCATCACAACCAAACACTTTCAGATGTTCAAGACAGGGTTTCTTACTAGTCCATACCTCATGTGGATTTTTATCCACCAATGCTGATGAGGGTGATCTATTTACCAGGTAACATGCAATATCCATTGCCTCTGCCTAGAATTATTGTCCTAACCCGACACCACTAAGCATGCTCCTTGTTTTTTCCATCAACATCATGTTGATCCTTTCTACAACCCCATCATGTTGAGGTTTGTATGGAGTAGTTTTCTGCCTTTCTATACTACACTTCTTACAAAACTCTTTGAATTCACTCCCACAAAATTCTCCACCATCGTTTGTCCTCAATACTTTTATTTTCTTCTCTCCCTAATTTTATACCAAAGCCTTAAACTATTTAAACTTATCAAATACCTCAAAATTCTTCCTAAGAAAATAAATCCATGTGTTCCTTGAGAAATCATCTAAGAATGAAACATAATACACAGATTTACCTAGTGATGGAACAAGCATAGGTCTAAACACATAATTGTGTATCAACTCTAAGATCCCCTTTTCTCTTCTAGCACCAAATGGGAATCTTATTCGATTATGTTTACCATTTATGTAATGTTCACAGAAATCAAAATCTAGGGTGCAATTAGACATACCTTCAACCATACCTTTATCGTGTAGTGTTCAAAGGCTCTTTTCTCCAATATGTCCCAGTCTTTGATGCCACAACATGGTCTTCTTTCTAGGGATAGTATGGATCATATCGTATTTATTTCTCTACTCAGGTACAATATAAATATTACACCCATCAGTATAAGTACTTCACAACAACTTGTACAAAGTTCCACACTGAACTCCCCTAATCAAAACTGTTGCTCCTCGTACCATTTTCAAGTGCCCTTTCCTAATAAAGTATCCACACCTACATCATCCAACTTATTTATAGATATTAGGCTCCTGACTAGATTTGGAATGTGCATAGCTCTAGGGAGAGTTCTAATCCCTCCATCTTTCAACAACAACTTAACTCTTCCACATCCCATGATTTTGGTTGACGAGTCATCTCCTAGGAAGACATCGGTACCATCATACTTTTCATATTCACAGAACCACTCCCTATGAGGATTCATGTGAAGTGATGCACCTGATTCAATCAACCATACACCACAATCTACATGTGTACTTGTAGATGCCAGGAAAACATCACCTCCTTCTACAGTGGAAGTTTTCTCCTCTGTGGAAGAGGCATCATCAAATCCCTTTCCTTTATCAACCTTCTTAAACCTACCATATTTCTTATAATTCCATCTTTACCACACTTCCATAATTTCCTCAAATATTTTCCTAGAGATTTATATCTACCTCTATATTTAGATCCCCCCCCTTTTTTATTCCTATCTTCGAGATGACCTCTTACAAATAAAGAATTTGTGTTATGAATATCCATGCTTTTCTATCTCATATCTTCTGATAACAAGGATGCAACTACATCCTCATACTTCAATGCATATTGAGTGGTACTACCAATCACTACAACTAGATTATCCTAGGAGTCTGGAAAAGAACATAACAAGGTAGTACACTTATCTTCTTCTGCAAGATTAATATCAACGGAGAAAAGTTGACTTACCAGAGTATTAGAGGCATTTAGATTCTTTGTCACAGAATCTCCATCTTTCATCCTAAGATGATACAGATTCTTGTCCAAGTTTGGACTAGGAAAGGAAGGATATTTCACCTATGTGTTGATCTCTAGGGTTTGTCTAGTCAAAACCCTCAAAAACCTTAAGTTTCCAGAGCTCAATTTTCAAATAGAAAATGATCATGAATGAGGAGTGAGGTTCCCTCCTATTCTTTTTATACTCCATCATTCTAATTCTCACTTAAATTATTTATTGGCTTTCTAAGGTTTATTTCTTACTTATCTCATCATATCCAATTATCTTTATTTCCTTTTTTCCAATGTCACTTTAATATATCGAACTTATCACCTTAATGACATAATTTGGCCCCCTTAGTCCCCTTTTAGTGATACTATAGCCTAGGGGGGAGAACTAGGCTACTAAGTCTTCCCAATCTTGGCCATATGGAAGGGGATCTTATAGTCTCCCCTGCCTGAAATTGCTTGTCCACAAGCAATTCTGAATCCATGTGCTGCAAAACATGTTCACCTTCCCAAGAAGCATCTTCAATTGGCATATTCTTCCATTTAATCATATACTCCTTGATACTCATGTGTATAAACCTTTTCTCCCCGAACTCCAAGACATATTCAGGGATTAAAATCAATTGTCCTTCCTCATAAAGTGGTGGTATCTCCTATGTGAATTTTACCTGTTGAAGCATAACACGTGGAATACATTGTGGATTTTGCTTTCTGTTGGCAATTCAATATCATATGATACCTCCCCAACCCTTCTATTAACCCTGTATGGACCATAGAAACAAGGATTTAGATTTTCCATGCCATTTCTCTTGATAGACGTCTATCAACATGGATGTAGTCTCAAACAGACCAAGTCTCCCACCTCAAAACTGTGCTCCACCATGTTTTTGTCTGCATAGAGATTTTGTTGGTTTTGAGCCCTCTTTAAATGATCCTTAATCTCCTTGATAATTTCTTGACTCTCTTGGATCCAATCCTTAGCCATAAGAGCCTTGTTTTCCCCAAGCGCAATCTCCATGAAGGTGAGTGAATCATATATGTATAATTCTCTAAAAGGTGTCATGCCAATGGGCCTGTGATGGGTAGTGTTATAACAATACTCCCCTAAATGCATCCATTTAACCCAATCCCTCTGATGACCTGCCACATAATTCCTCAGATATCCTTCCACCCATTTATTGACTAGTTATGTTTTTCCATCAGTTTGAGGATGATAGTTTGTGCTAGGATTCAATTTGGTGCCAACAAGTTTGAATAGCTCCTGCCAAAAACTACTCATGAACCTGCTATCCTTGTCACTCACAATATTCTTGGGAAACCCATGTAACCTGAAAACTTATCTGAAGAACAATTTTTCTACCTGAGATGCACTATACTCCATGGATATGGAGAAAAAATGTGCAAACTTGGTCAAGCGATCCAAAAATACAAAGATGACATCCTTTCCCCATACCTTAGGAAATCCTGTAATGAAATCCATAGATATCCTTTCCCATTTATGTGTTGGAATAGGAGGTGGTTGCAACAACCTTGTTGGATGAGTGTGCTCAACTTTGTTTTGTTGACAAGTTGTGCACTCCCTAACATAGCTCATTACATCTTCTTTGAGACCCTTCCATGCAAATATTTCTCTAATTTGCATGTAAGGTTTGAGGAACCCTTGGCGCCTTGCTAGATGTGAATCATGAAATGATCTTAGCACCCTTTCTTTAAATTTGGATTCTGACACTACATAAATCCTCTCCTTATAGTAGATGAGATCATCTAGAATTTGAAACCTCTCATCCTAAATTTACCCATACATGAGATCACAAGAAAACTTGGTTTTGGAGTATTCTACTAGTAGATGTGATTTCCATTCAACCGAAATTTCTAATAGAGCATAAGTTGTAGGCCTCCTAGACAATGCATATGCTACCACATTATTCTTCTCTTTGACAAATTCTATATCAAAATTATAGGCTTGTATTTTTCTTACCCACGTATGTTGCCTTTCATTGGGGTATTTTTTCTCCACGAAGTATTTAAGGTTGTTGTGATTTGTTTTGAATATAAACTTGGCTCCCACCAAGTATTGTCTTAACTTAGCTAGAACATGCATGATAGCTAGCATCTCTTTATCATAGATAGTGTATAATAACTCAGATCCCCTTAGTTTGTTTCTCTCAAAATCAATAGGATGCATGTTCTGCATAAGGACTGCCCCAATTCCTTCCATTGATGTGTCACACTCTAGTATAAAGGGCTAAGAGAAATATGGTAATGCTAGGAATGGAAAAGTACTCATGAATTTCTTCATTTTTGTCGAAAGTTTGTTGAGATAATTCAATCCACTTGAACACTCCTTTCCTAGTTAGATAAGTTAAGGGCACACAAATTTATGAGAACCCCTTAACAAACCTCCTATAATAGGTGCAAATGCCAAGAAATCCATGTATCTCTATGATGTTCCTAGGTGTTGTCCAATCCAAGATGGTTTGTATCTTTTCCTATTGAACATGTACCCCCTTTCCTCCAATGATATTCTCCAAATATAATACCTCTATCATCCCAAACTCACATTTAGACTCCTTCGCATACAAGGATTTCTCCTCCTTGATGCTCAAAATTTGATCTAGATGTTTGAGGTGATCTTCCCAATTTTTGCTATAGATTAGCAAGTCATCAAAGAAAACCAAAAGATGCTTCCTCAACTGCTTATTGAATATGTGGTTCATGCAATATTGAAATGTGGCAGGTGTGTTAGTTAGCCCAAAAGGCATAACTAAATACTTATAATGTCCATAATGAAACCTGAAGGCCATTTTGTGAATATCTTGTTCCCTTACCCAAATCTGATGGTATCTAGAATGAAGATCAATCTTTGAAAAGTATATTATGCCATGGATTTCATCATGTAACTCATCAATCCTGGGAATGGGATACCTATTTTTTATTATCTTTTGTTGAGTGCCTTGTAGTCAATGCACATTCTCATGGTGTCATCTTTATTCTTAACCAACACAAGTGAAAATGAAAATGGGCTTGAACTAGGCCTGATGTGACCCATGTCCAACAACTCTTTGATGGCCTTTTCAATTTCATCCTTGAACATTTTTGGGTGTTGGGAAGGTGTGGTGATGATTGGTTTAGCTCCCTCTTGTAGCTCAATGGTATGTTCAAAACCCCTATCTGGTGATTTCCCTGGAGGAATTTTCCCAAATACCTTTTCATGCTTGCCAAATATCATGTGTATGTCTTGTGAATAGTGTTGGTTCCCTTCCTTAGTGGTTTGCACCAAAATCAAACATTTTGTTACGTAAGACATGTCCTCACACCTTAATATTTTATATTTTAACCTTGTACAATATTTCACTGCAAACAATTTTCAACAAAA
Source organism: Picea engelmannii (assembly GCA_009831015.1). Classification (NCBI taxonomy): domain Eukaryota; kingdom Viridiplantae; phylum Streptophyta; class Pinopsida; order Pinales; family Pinaceae; genus Picea; species Picea engelmannii. The sequence continues at coordinate 471,699 of ML784598.1, forward strand.
GAATATAAAAGATACAATGGCAAATACACACATTACACAAAGATTTTTCCCATGGAAACCCAAACTAGGAAAACCAGCCTATTCTATATTCATTCATGTCATACATTGTTTACGATACAATATACATATAGGATCTTGTATCATCCAAAACCCTAATCCAATAACCTAGATTAGTCAACAACCCTAATTCCTTAATCGGGAATAGAAAACCATCAGCAAAAAACCATGTGTCGAAAAACCACCCAAAAACAGACACAAAAACTGGTAAAAACAAACACTAGTTCTAGTAGTGCAAATAATATAACACATACCCAACAAATATAGCCTCCATGCGCTTTGTTGAGACCACCCTAGGTGCATTTTTTGTCATCCCCTTAAAATTCACCCTCTTTCCTTCTTTAGAATTGAAGGACATCTTCATAGTTTTGTAATTGGTGGTAATATGACCTAAAGTGCTAAGCCAATGCACCCTAAGTATGACCTTGGTGTCTAATAGGCCCATCACATAGAGATCTTGTGTCAAGTTGTATCTGCCCAAAGTGAGACTCGTCTATGGAATGTGCCTATCACATGGCATGGTGCACTCTCCTGCTACCTCCACTAACAAACCCTCAAAATCAACGGTGGGAGGATGTCTCATGTTTACCATTGCAGCATCAATGAAATTATGGGAATCATGTCCATCAATAAGTATTTTGACCCTTTTTCCTTGGAGGACTCCTTTCATCATGAAAGTGTTGAATTTTGGAACTCCATTAATGGATGTTATAACAATCTTCTTAATCCTTGCCTCCTTGCGCATTGACTCCTCTTCTTCTTCCACATGCGTGTGCTCCTCTTCTACTTGGGCCACTTCCATGTTTTGCAGATGTCCAACATCATCCTCCTCCTCACTATCGGAAACGACCTCTATATAGTGAATCACCCCTTTTTGCATGCATCTATTCCCTGGCTCCCATGGTTCCTTACAGGTATAGCAGAGTTTTTTCCTTCTCAACTCTCTTTTTTTAGCTTCATCAATTTTTCCCTTACCCTTGTCTACAACTCTTTGATCTCTTCCTCTTGGAGCAAGTGGTGGCCTTGCAGCAAACTTTTTTTTTTAAGTTTCCCCCTCCAAGTCCCTAGTTTTCCAAATCACATCCTGAAGGGTAGTAGGATTAAAATTATTGACCCAACCACGCAATGGATTTGTTATCCCCTCATAAAAGAGCATCATCAGTCTAGATTATGACACATCTGGAACCATCATTGCTAGCCTCTGAAACTCTTCTATGAATTCCTCAGCTAATCTCGTCTTCCTAAGTTTTGTGAGCTCACGAAAATGAAGCTCTGGATCTCCCTGATCAAACATGTCCTTTTGTCTCTATATGAAATATGCATATGAAGTAACGTGTGCATTTCCAAAAGTAGTCATCCCATGGTACCACCACTCATGGGCCTTGCCTTCCAAGTATAAGGAGGCAAATTTGATGGAATCCATCTCCATCATGGTGTTTAACTGTAGATAAGCATCCAAATTTTGTAGCCATGCCTTTGCAGAATATTTGGTTGCTCCATCAAAGGGGGGAATATCCATTTTTTCTGCTTTGCACCCTAGATCATTTTTTCCCCTATGAAAATCTCTAGGAATACCTCTATATTTGATACCGAAATATTATGCCAATGAAACATGTCTCCTAAAACCTGCACTCAAGGCTTCATACTCCCTCTCATAGTCCTCAAAGTTGACCTCTATCTCCATACATTCCATGACATGGGAATCTTGTTGTTGTGTGTCTAAGAAACTTGGCATGTAAGGCTTGGGCATGACTCTGCTACTCCCTGCCACCCTATTGTTTGTGCCCCCAAAAAGACTTTGACCCTCAATGTGGGCCATGTGACTAGTCTATGTGTGATATTTATCTCCTCCATGAGACACACTAGCCCCATTGTTCCCTTCATTATTTTTCGGTTCCCTACCATGTACCATATGCATGAGAATATGTGCAATCATGCCATGCCCTGCCTCCAATGTAGTAACTAAGTGCTCTTTTCCATGTTCAATAGTTGTCAAGGCTAAAGTAAGTTCATCCTTTCCCCTGGATAAGTGCTCATGTGTCTCATCCAAATGTCATTGCATGACAAATTGTGTCTTATCCATATAACGATGTAATTCTTGTGTTATTTTTTCCAATTCCATTGGCACTTTCTTATCTGTACCATCTTCTTGTATTTCCCCCATCTCCATTTCTGGTTCCTCTACCCCTTTGTCTTTATTCTTCCTGTTGTATCCTTTCATCATCAAATCCCCACTGGTTTGGAGGATTCAATGCTCTAATTCCATTGTAAGATCCCCAAGTGGATCTATGTGTAATTTTTCAGTTTTCAGTGTTTCTGGTTGAGAGATTTTGTTAAACAATTCGCACTTGTTTCTTGTGGAGCTTGTGTTTTAGATTTATTCTTAAGTACGATGGCACAAGTGGTTTGAAATGATAGATTTTAACTTAAACAACAATAGAGCATATAGAAACAACAATATAATAGCCACAAATTCATATCTGCATTTTATTTAATATATAAGCTAACCTCAGTACATGAGAAGAGAAGATCTGGAATAGATATAGAAGAATAGAAGATGTGGTTGATGGAACCTCCAAGATACAATAATAGAGATATATGAATTATTTTGAACCTCCGGTAGTTGCATGCAAAGATATACAATATCAATCTCTTTCCCTTATGCTCACTACATGAATCTTCAAGCTGAGTCGCACCCCTCTTTGGCTGGAAACTCCCTTAGAAATTTGGCCTCACTAGATCTGGCCTCCAAATCCCCAGAAATAGTTGTAAACCTATAGAGATGAAAATTTATAACTCATGTGAAGAGTTTCCCTAGCTGTAGTTGACAAAACTGACCACAAATCACTGGATCTCAAACCCCCATTGTGCCCTCCTTTAGGAAATTCACCCAACTCTGATAATAAATAAATATGGATACTAGAAACCCCCAAGCGTGCCAAGAAAATTCACTCTAGGGATGGAAATTTCTTCCCAAAATATGTATCCTATGGATCTGGTCCCTTAGAGCCAAATCGAACTTCCTCTTCCAAAACAGTGTGCCCCACTCTGCAGAAACCTTCCAATATTTCACCTTTTCTCACAAATGATTGCTTAGATAGATATGAACTTGATAGAATGGTGAGGGTGGAATATTTCACCACCTTTGCCAAGCTTGGACCAGGAAAGGAGGGATATTTCACCTCTATGTTGATCTCTAGGGTTTGTCTAGTCAAAACCCTCAAAACCCTTAAGCTGTCAGAGCTCAATTTGCAAATAGAAAATGATCATGAATGAGGAGTGAGGCACCCTCCTCTTCTTTTTATACTCCAGCATTCTAATTCTCACTTAAATTATTTATTGTCTTTCTAAGGTTTATTTCTTACTTATCTCATCATAGTCAATTATCTTTATTTCCTTTTTGTCCAATGTCACTTTAATAATTTGACTTTAGCACCTTAATGACATAATTTGGCCCCCTTAGTCCCCTTTTAGTGAGACTATAGCCTAGGAGAAACAACTAGGATACTAAGTCTTCCCAATATTGGTCATATGGAATGGGATCTTCTTTTCCTACAAGACTGTCTTCCATCTTGATCTCCCATAGCTCAAAGCTTTGACCGTTGAAATTTTCAATCTCAATTATAGAACTGCTTGTCATTCTCTTTCAACACACGAATCACCGTCATGAATCTCCCATTGAACCTAGGTTTATTACATACCCAAGATAAACTTGATCCATCAAGACTGATCCAAACCCTCAGCAACAAAGGCATCCCCCTGAAGCCAAAAATGTGCTATGATACCACATGTAAGTTTTAAACATGTGAAGTAAAGGAATGTATATAGATTCTTAAGCAAAACAGGAATTAATTAATGGCTCATACACATAGTACACAGAGATTTACGTTGGAAACCCTTAACCGGGAGAAAAGGAACATTCCTTGGTGTCACACCCCTCAACTCTTCATTGTATTAATTTCACCATTCACAATATATACAATATTTTAGGTATTATGCAGCTACCAAAACCCTAATCCCTTAATCCAAGATTAATTTAGAAAACCGCTAAAAATAGAAAAAACTTCCCAAAAGAAAAATTCAGAGCGTTTCCCCAAACCCTGTTGGCTCTGGGCTAGTGCCCGGAGCCAAAAGATTCATCTAAGTAGAGGGGGAAATCCTACCCCCCCCCCCCTCGGAAAATTTTCTAACACACATGTACACAAAGAGCGTTAGGTGATGGGATCGTCAGACCCTATCATCAAATCTGATGCAGCCCCACCCCCCACACACACATGAAAAGACTATAACACATACCCAACATCCTCAACCAAATTCTTCCAAGAATGCAAGTAGACCACCCAAGGTCTCCTCCAAATGTGGATGTATGGCCTCCAATGTAAAATGTTCCTCTATATCATGAGTGAAACCCTACAAGAGGGGACAACCCCTCCAAAATCAGTTATAAAGATCATGTGTGAGGTTTGCAAGGTTAAAAAACTTCCTCAAATGTGCAATGCAACCATGATGAGGTCCCTCCAATGTGGGATCATGAGTCTTCAATGAGAAAAGGCTCAACAAGCATTGAAATAACCCCATAAAAGTGGATAGACTCCTCTAAATAAGCATTAAGATGTCAAAAGTGAAGTCAAAAAGGTTAAATATTACTCATTCAATCAATTAAACCACTTCCCCGAGCCATGGGAAGGCCTAGTAAGCCCACATGTGCCAAAAAAACACCCAATTCAATTTGGGTGATACATGCCTCAAAATATGAAATTAAGGAGAGAGATACAATATCTAGAATGTGACATGGCATGAGAAACCATGGTACAGGAATAATAGCTCAAAATAGTTTTGAACAATGCCTTGGGAATCATGAACTAGCTCGATAAATGTGAACTACCTTGGGAACTTGTGAAGATGCCCAAAACTTAAATGTGAACAATGCCATAACCAAACCATATGGGGCTTCAAAAAAGGGGCTATGCATCATTTAGTACTATATTACATGATCAACCAATATGCCACCAAACCCTCTAGCTCAGCATGATGCATGGAGACAAATAAGTGCCTCAAGTATCTAAGGCTCTTATTTAGGAAAATCACTAGGTCAATGAATAAATTCACTCGAATTACCCCTGTGAAAAACACGGGGTAACAAAAGGAATATGAAGACAAAATTGCATCGCAGGAAAATCAAGTGGACTATTACAAGTCCAACCTGTTGGTTGTGGAGCCTAATTATCTTCCTGATTCAGAGGTGCTTGCTTTCAGCCGTGTTTATACCCCATGAAGTATTTACACCCCATAATTATGTACACTCTTCCACGCAGGGGAGTGCAGAAGGGGGGTACCCCCTCTGCAAGGTCCGGGGGGGCTATCCCCCCGGTTGGGGGGTTTGGGGGCAGCGTCCCTCGATGGGGGTTCGGGGGTGAAGCCCCCGAAGAAAAAATTTCCTTGTAAAAGTATATTGTAATTTCATTGTAAATCTAGACCGTTCATTATAAGGTCGCAGATCTAACGGTAGAGATTATGTTAGGGTTTTTTGCCCTAGAATGAAACCTTCTTTTATGAGGGAAATGTATTGCGGCTATGGTTGATGGTGAATATTGTATTCTGAAAGAGGAGACTGTGAGAGAAAGAAGAGGAAGTTACAGCGGGTTTTGTTGTAGGTTGTATCCCTTCATTTGTTGGATAATAATAAAGGAAGGACCTGGCAATTTCTCTGGTGGACGTAGCCCACACTGGGTGAACCACGTAAATCTGTGTCTCTCTTGTATTCTGTGTCTTCTGTGTTTTGTTTCTGCATTTGTTTTATTTTATTGCTCCGTGGTCCTGTTTTTCTAACACAACCAATATGATGTTTAATCATTCATTGATTATGCCTCTAATATTTATAATGAATTAAACGGTGTTCAAAGAGAGTTTTATGAAAGAGATTAGCATTTACAAGTACAAAGGCAATCCTTTTCGAATGTAAAGACTCACATTCAAGCCCAGAAGATTTCATATGAGAAATCCCAATTGTAATTTGACAATGTTAGGAGATGGTAGACATACCTTAGGGAAATTCCTCTAGACCATTACAATGAAAACACCTTCTAATGGACTATTTTTTGAAACCTCCCCAAAAAATTTATCCCTTGTTCGTTTATAATATAGGTCATTAGTGGAAGCGGGCGGTCAAATATTTTTTCATTAGTGTGCTTTAATTAGACGAACACACCAATGTGCTCCAATATATGACACATCAGTGTGTAAAATGATAAAGAGAGGGGCGGCAGTAGGGGGAGGGATTATTCTAAATCCTGACAAAATGATTGAATTCAAGTTTTCCTAGGGTTTTAGTGAAGACACTAATAATATAGGTGAAGTTTTGGCGTTGTGGAAAGGGATTTTTTAGCTAAAAGCTTTGGGAATTACTGACATTTTAGTATTCGAAGATTCGAGACTGATAATAAATGTTATAAACTCCCATTCTTTTCCTCAAAACATGAGACTTCGACATCTTCTCCAAAAAATCAAGAATTTGATTTGCTTCTTTCACAAAATCGAATTTTTCCACATCCTAAGGGATCTGAATAGTGAGGCCAATAGAGCGGCTAATAAATCCACCCTTTTGAGCAAAGGGAATTTGACATTAACTGAAAAAACCCATTGCTTTGCAATCCCCTAAAATCTTTGGAACAAGTACCTAGGTTCCAATTCAAGAAATGGCGAACACGACGTGGATTTCATACATGTGCTCAAAGGAGGACAAGGTAGGAGGAGGTTTGCACGGTGGCTATATTATGGCATGCATCATGGATTGTATGTGTGTGAAAGGTCTAGTATTTGCTATGGAAGAACTAAACCCTATCTGACATTGTCCGGATAGCCTGCATTTGCAACAGATTATGAAGAGGGCTGAGGTCATTCTGTCCTTGGGCTTCCTAATCTGGACTGAATTCAGTTGGAAGGAAGGCGACGTTGAGCGTGGGAAGTTAATGGCTCCGGATTATGATGGGAGTTTCATCTTTAGTGACAGCATCAGGGGGGTCTTGTATCCATTTTATGATGGTTATCTTCCTAGATTTTTTTACTATTTCAATAATTGGGCTTCTCAGCAAGGTTTTACATGCAGTCTAGTCCTTCTCCTCTCTACAACTAACAAAATATTGGAATTGTGTACCATGGATTCCAGCTCTAGCTCTGAGGCAGTAAGTGATTCTCATCTCCGCCACTGATCCGGAAAGATCTTTTAATGATGGTGGTTGAGTTATTAATTGCACGTGTTAATTAACCATTTATGAAGCTGAATGAAAGAGGATGAATTTAATGAAGGAATATAGCAACCATAAAACAATATACAGATCTGAACTGAAGCAATAAGAACAACAAACCATAACAAGAGAAGTGATAATGGAGTTCGACACAAAATTGCCTACGTCTTTGGGCCTTTGCCTCAGTGGGGGAGGCTTCTTTATTTCTGTTCAAAGCTCAATCAGTACATCGTAGTAGTGCCATAAGGCTACAAGACTGATCTGGTCATGTTCTTCCAGATCTCTAGAACCCAGCAGAAGAAACGACACGCAAAATGGATGACCGGAGCTCCCAGAAATGGCTCGCAAGCGTCTGCTCCTCAACATGGTGTGATCCAAAATCGGATCCAGGAGCCTAACAGGGCTCAAAAAGGCTCAAAAATGAAAGTTCTCATAATCGGACGAAACCAATTCCATTGCGACCGACTCGTCACGCTGATTTCGACAATATATTTACTTTCTCAAACAGGCTATGTATGCGAGAGTTATCGTACTCTAACCGTTTTCTCAAACAGGGAAAAAGTCAGCAGGTCCAGTCAAATGTTGACATCAGCATGACATCAGCAGTGTTGACATGGTAGAGGCAGTTGACGACAAGTGGAATCTTGGCAGAAGGTGACTGGTCAGTGACAAGGATCCACCCAGCAGTGGACAAGTGGTATTTGTTTGGCAAATTGTTGGGTGCCACGTGGCCAATCATGGGATGCCACGTGGCACCATGATATTGGTTAATGGTTGTTGGCAAAAGTTTAAGTGGATTCGATGGGGGTCGATCCCATGACCTCTTGGACCAGCCTAAATCTTGGCAAAGTCCCTATTACCAATGCGCCCTTATGATTCTTGTAATACCCAACTCACTTTATTATAAATAAAGTGAAATAAAGTTACAATGAGGCAAAAGGGGGCTGATGGTCTAAACATTGCATACGACCTCAACCCAGCAAAGGTGAGGCTCCTCCTCATGTGCATGCTCAAATGGATAAGCACCAGCTAGAGGATCAGGGGATATCCCATCAGACCAGGGGGGCGCGCTCCAAAAGGGGCTTAGCCCAGCTAAGGCACCCTTCTTTTAGCCTTTGATCCTATGCATGCGCATAAAGACCAGGAGCCAAGGCACGCGCCCAGCCTTAGGGGCTACTCTATGCATTTTTGAATTTTTGGTTACAGAGTGGGTTTTTACCTATGTTTAGTAGATTTTTATGATTTTTAAGCCTGTTAATGGAGGATTTGGCCCATTTTTGGGAGATATTGGGCATTTTTGAAAGCCAGATTTTGGGAGGAAGTTGGGGAATGATAACCAACTTCATATCTATAAAAACCAGGCTTGTTTGAGGCCATGGAGGGACAGTCATAGCAGAGTTATGTTGAAGGGAAGCCAAGCCAAAACCATTTTTATGCAGGGAAGTTGTTGAGAAGCAGATGCTTGCGGGCCATTTCTGGGAGCTCCGGTCATCTGTTTTGCATGTCGTTTCTTCTGCTGGGTTCTAGAGATCTAGAAAAACATGACCAGATCAGTCTTGTAGCCTTATGGCACTACTGCGATGTACTGATTGAGCTTTGAACAGAAATAAAGAAGCCTCCCTCACTGAGACAAAGGCCCGGAGACGTAGGCAACTTTATGTCGAACTTCGTTATCACTTCTCTTGTTGTGGTTTGTTGTTCTTATTGCTTCAGTTCAAATCTGTATATTGTTTTATGGCTGCTATATTCCTTCATTAAATTCATCCTCTTTCATTCAGCTTCATAAATGGTTAATTAACACATGCAATTAATAACTCAACCACCGTCATTAAAAGATCTTTCCAGATCAGCCACCTAGAAAGGGACTTGAAGACCCTATGGAGGAAATTATGGGAGCAGTGATGATTTGTTGTAAAGTTGGACAAAGAGGGCAGACGTTGGTTCGAGATGGTGGATGAAGATATGTTGCAGCTTCATGAGGACCTGGAAGACCTGGTAAACCAACGGATGAACCATCAGGTGGAAAATCAAATATCACTAGAATATTGGGTAATTGAGCTTGAAATGCAGGTGGGACAGTTGACTCTTGAAGGACAGCTCGAAAAGGAAGCGACGTCGGTTGAGTCCTCATGGGTCTCTGGAGCTCAGGGAAAAAGAGGCAAATGAATTTTGTTCTAGTCTTTTTTGATAGTTTCAACAATCCTTTTAGTATATTTATGTATATGATCCTGCTAAATACAGTCGAAGATTATGATGTATGTAATGTCTTATTTCTAAATTTTGGTTATGGGATTAGAAGATGTATCTCAAGTTGATAGGTTTGGGTTAAGAGACATTTTGTTGGATTTTGAACTTCTCACTGCGAACAATGCAGAAGGTTATCGATGTATCTGGGCCAGTGGTAACCCCATTGTTCATATAATATAAATCATACATGTTTCTATAAAAAAAAATGTTAAAGAGGATTAAATAAATGTTAGCTACATCTTCAATGTTGACACTTGAACGAATCTATGAAATCAAAGAGGATTTGAGGTCAATATTATCTCAAGAAGCCTTGGTGTACAATTTGAGTAGAGAAACATACATTTAATAGTCATTTAGTATCTTATCACAACTCCCTATAGGCTCAAATCATATAAGGACACAGTTGATGCTCAATTTATAGGAAACAAATTGAGAAAAACATGTGGTAGTATTATGTCGCAGTCGTTTCAATGTGGTCAAACAAGCACACTAACCAAACAATGATAAAAGGTTGTGATGACATGGATGGGAAATGTGTGGCCTCCACCACATCCATGAAAGAGATTTTCTTAAACCTTGAAGCACTACATCACATGTACATGCAAGGGTACATGGTTGGTGTTTTAAATCCCAAAATCCAAAACATTGCATCAATTCAATGGTGTAAAGTTTTGTATATAAATTTTAGGATTGGGGATTGAATAAGAGTTTGTGGGATCTCAGTTCTATAAAAGTGGAGAAGTTTAGTGGAATTCCAAAGCATGGTTTTATTGAATGTAACTAAGACTTAGGATCATAGCCATTATAAGTAAATAAAGAGATTGCATAACTATGTGGTGATTTTTATTGAGTGTTTTATGATTGTGGTATGTGTAATTTTATTGTGGATTTTTATTATTTCAATGTATTTTAATTTGTTGTTTGTTTATTTATATTGTTTATTTGTGTCTCAAACATTTGTGCATTACTAAGGAAGGTGTTGGACATTTCTTCCATACATGTTCTAAATCCTAACAACTCTAATTGTATCAACGTATCCATTTGCATTAATTGAAAGGTATTGTTTAATTTAAAGAACAATATGAACTATTTATGTTATTATTATCTCTGAGGGTTAAGGGATTATTGATAGTTATTTAATATATCTCTTTAAAAGATGACAAAATCACTAGTTCATTTAATTAGGTTAGTTAGTGAATTTATGAAACATTAGTGTTGTATACATAGAATTAATATCTAGAGATTGATTGATTATTGAATGTATGGCTATTTAATAAAATAAGGTTCTCAACAAACTATTCTAATTGCAAAAGTTTAAAAAGGAATTTTTTTTTTCACAATAACTGGAAAAATTGTATTTATAAAAGCTACGCAGAAAGTACATAGACTTGCAAAAATTCAAAAATCAGGTCTTGTAGATTTACATAGTTGGAACTAGAAAGAAATTTATTTTGAGGCTCTAAAGACCTTGTCTTGTGCTTAAATACAAAACATTTTATTAAATATATTCTACACAAGATGACTATTATAAAAACAAAAAATCACCACATACGCTTATGGAGAGTTGGGTGGGTCCTGGCCATCTGATTCTACATTTCTAGGGTACTGTGGGGGTCCATTTAAGTCTGGTAGTTGATGGCGAGCCCCTGGAGATGAAGCTTCGTCTGAAGTTCTGAAATTGACCTTGAGGGGGATACGGAGTTGGGTCAATCCTAAGTTCCTCAATTTGAATCATGAGTGTTGTGCACTCGTCTTTCAGTTGTTGGTGATTTTGACAATGTTGAATTGTGATTTCCATAACGGGAGAGGACTTGAGTTGAGAGTCCTCTGAGCTGAATCTACAGTGAATGAAATTTGGTGACCAAGTCATTATGGTCCTCCATTGAAACCTCCCTAATTTGCATCGAGTCGCGTTGATTTCCCTTGTCCATTTCTACAGATGTTGTGTGGTTCTTGGTCGCAAAAGACTTCATTGAGTTGGAGTTGGTTGGGATCAAAGATCGTAGTCAGAAAGTGGAGAGGTTTTATGTGCAGGAGACGAGAGGAGCAAAGCTATGTACCTATTTAAAAGCCTCATGCCATAAAAGTTAACGAGGCTTTCCATTTTTATCCATGATGGGTTGAGGACGAGAACACGAACTGGAGAGCCAAATCCACGATGATCCAATAACAACATATGTGCAAGCTAAGTTCGCTTGGTATGGGAGTGATGAATTTTCAGAGGGGTTGAAGGAAGACATTATCGTCTAGGTACAAGGGATATTGAAGGGAAAGTGTGCGGAGATTTGGAAGAGAAATTTTCACGGGTACAAAGGGAACGAAAGGAGGGGAGATGGATCGGAGGCATGTGCAAGGAGAAGAGGATGGTGATTTGTATGCCAAGGGGTTCGACGCAATAGAGGTGAGGGTGGGGCAAGAGATTGAGGAGGACAGGGGGGTCAATAGGACTTTAATTCAAGAGGGGGTGGTGGATAGAGAGCCCCACCATAAGTGAGATTTAAAAACAAATGAAATTAAACAAAGTTCATGGGATGTGGTGGTGTGAGACATGTCCATCGACAATTAGTGTTCCAAAATTTTCACTAATAGATAGGTTTTCTTGTGAGTCCACATCCTTTTTATTGTGCCTGACGAAATGGAGAGGACTGATACTTGAAAAAGATTGAATCTCTAAATGGATTCGCTGAAATATTACTTTGAGGCAGCCATTAGTGGGATGAGTTGTCAGTCTGACATAGTTGATGGTTGATTTGGATTTGCCAACTATACTTATAGATTGAATGCCCCGAGCTTTGGCCAGTTGGAGACCCTGGAGAAGAGAATAGTAATTGGCTTAATTGTTAGTGGTGTGTCCTATATTCCAGGAGTAAGAGAGCTCCTTTTACCTCCTGGGAAAAAGATAACTCCACCCGCTCCTGCCACCTCAATAATTCTAAAAAGGAAATTACATACAAAAATTAAAATCATTCAAGAACTACTCTGACTGCATTCTTCTAGTTTGAATGGTGGCACTGCTAAAGTTGGGAAAACTACTATCTAAGACTAGTTACAAGTTTTTTCCTCCTTATGTTATATTTTTGAAACTTAGACATGCAATCATTTCATAGAAAAGACGGGTATAAAAGAAACTAAATCAACAGTGAAACAAGAAAATATGCATGCATTGTTAATCTAATAACAACAAAGAATATAAACAAAGAGCTTATAAGAAAGCCAATGAACAACAAACTTAGACAAGAATAAAAATGAACTTACGCACACTTGGTGGCTTTGTACCTTTGAAGTGGGACTTGTATTCAAAAGACTCACCGATGCAAAATGATAGGATACAGTATCAAAAAAGATAACGCATAAAAATAGAAGTGGATTGATTGTATTACTTCAAATTGAAAATAATGACGAATTTTAGATAACTATCTTCGTCCCCTCAAATGATAAAGACCGTTGTATATATAATGTCTTACTGGCGCCTTTCATAATTACATATAAGAATTGAAAATGTTATGAAACCCTAAAGTTATGGAGAAATTCATAGCAAGTTATCAATTACAGAGTTCAAGATGTTGCTCCTTGATAGGAAATTTGTAGTTAACAGAGAATAAAAGACTTAATGCAAGAGGTTGAAACGCCTATATTTCTGGAAAGGAGTGAATGTTGATCATTTCATGTTGAAAACTCCATAAATTCCCTTTAGATGTGTGAATATGGTATAATATGTTTCCTTGTGCGTTAATTGCACCATTGATTCCTTTGCAACATGCACAATAAGTCGTGCTTTCGACTGATCGCCGACTAATTCATCGGAGTTGCATGGACCAAGAGGGTAGGATAAATCCCACCCCCCACCCCGATCGTCGATGGACCGCGAAAAGGGAATTCCACCGCCAACTGTGTGATCATGAATATGGGTAAATATTGACTGTCAGTTTTGTAGTTTTGTTCCCTTGAGCAGTTTTGTAGAAGGGTGGGGATGCAAGTCAATATTAGCAAAACGAAAGTAGTGGTTTTCTCTAACAAAAGAAAACATAACCAGCATAAGTTCTACTTTGAAGGAAACATTCTGGAAGAAGTTGCAGACTA
>ML784599.1:14449-72062 GCA_009831015.1 Picea engelmannii
TTGTATCTATGAAAGTAAAAGGCCTTAGGAACTGAATTTTAACGCAACGTACCTTGATCTGTCTACTAAATATCCTCCAAGCCATTCCTTCTGAAACGTTGTATAAAACAAGTTATAGCGAAAATTCCAAGGTGTCTCCGATGTAGCAACAAAACCCCAAGATCTTGAGCTATGATACCATATGTTAAGAACCAAATATCATTATAGCATATAAAAACCTCATAATAAGTACTCAACGCCTTGAAAAAGAGATAAATTCAGATACTACAACTCTTCGAGGGGGAAACCTCCTTATGCCCACATAAATGTACAATTATAAGATGATTCCAAATGAAAATGTCTCCTTGGTATATATACGAGACTAGGAGGTATAATTACAACTAATGGACTAAAGGAGACATAAGTACAATAACATTACTAATGTAGTATTCCCCAATTAAGGGGTAATGGGACATTATTTAGGGCTTAACAAGCTACAACCACCTGTCCTTGCTCCATCCAACTTCCATGAAGTAGAAGTAGAATGATGGAACCACTATCACACTATCACTGTGAGATATACTGTTGTAAACCTCTACCAATAAAATTGAACCATGCATCAACCATGAATCAACATGTACCATAGACAAATGCATCAACCATGCACCAAATTGTACCATAAACAAGTGCATCAACCATGAACCATCATATACCAAACAATATGTAATCAACCTGTACCATAAACAAGTGAAACGAACCATGTACCAAGTATGTATAAATCATGTGTCAAGTAATCATCAACTATGACTCATCAATATGTACCAACATCATCAAGTATACACCTCATGTATGTGGAAACTCATCAACTACTTGTCTCAACCATGTACCCAACGTGTACCTCAACCAAAATCCCTCATCAATTTCATCATCCAAATATGATTTGTAACACTGTAATAGACCTAGTGTATATGATCACATACCTGCAAACCTTCCTTAAATTTAAACAACAAGAGACTAGCATTTTCATCAAACTTTTCTTTAGTCTCACATGACTAGTTTTGGATTAGTTAACAACCCTAAATTGAAATAATAATGACTTTGTACCTACAATGAATAAATATATGAAACCGATACATACTGTTATTCAATGTGTTTTATCCAATTCCTCCAGGTGTCACTACTTGGAACCTCTCATAAAAATATTTATATCAAAAATGGCATACCTGGATGAATTCTGGCTTATTGAATCGATCTGAAAATTTTACAAATAATAATAAATACTATAATATAACCAAAACATTTGATCTTACTCAATTGAGATCTTTTATGAATAATTTATGACGTTTCTACCCGAAACACTTGTTTTAGACTAGTTTCAAGACTAGCCACAAACCTTATTTTCCACGGAGTGTAACTCCAAAAATACAATGACCCACAAGCTAAATATTTTACCACAGATACTTGAATATCTTGCCTCAATGGAATAAAAATTTCACAATCTGAATCATTCTATAAACAAAGTTATGGTGAAAAT
The DNA here is from genome assembly GCA_009831015.1 of Picea engelmannii. Taxonomy (NCBI): domain Eukaryota; kingdom Viridiplantae; phylum Streptophyta; class Pinopsida; order Pinales; family Pinaceae; genus Picea; species Picea engelmannii. The sequence goes on from ML784599.1 coordinate 15,963, forward strand.
GGTGAGATGACCTTTAAATAACATACCTTAGAAAGCATCATCAAAGGAATTTATCCTTCCTTGAATTCCATCCTTCTTTTCTTCACCTTTCCTCCAAAGTTTGGCTTAGATATCATTTGGTTACCTCAGAAGCCTATAGATATTCAATATTCTCAAGTTTGATGTAAAATGAGAGAGCCTTGCCTCTTATTTATACTCTCCAAGTAGCTTCCTTAAACACATCTTCTAGGTCACTTTGCCCACTTTCCTTATTTTAGGGTTAACCCACTTCTAATTTCTCCATTTAATTTATTATTTAAATAGTTTATTTTGTATTCACTTTGAATTATAATGCACTCATCACTTCACTTTATTATTTACCTTTAAAATCTCTTAAACCACTTTGACTACTTTGACCTTTTGGGGCTTCTAGATGACATATGAGGGTCCTCCAACTTCGTAAGGCCATAACTCTCAAACTGTGAGGAGTTATGTGACGTTCCACATACCACCAGAAATGGAATCACATGTACTATACATATATAATATTATTACTTGAAAATATATCAAAACACACACCGTTATCTATCAAACAGACATGGGTCCATTACCCAAACCTGGGTTCCTCAACTTCTCATGCCCATAACTCTCTAACCATGAGGAGTTATGTGACATTCCACATACCACCAAAAATGTCACGACAGGCACTATCCATCTAGGATAGTTTCACTGATAAATTCACTAGCCTTCATCTCATTATTCCACAAATAATCATGGGTTCTCTAACCATACTTCTAGGATAACTCAATCTGCAAAGCGTCTTCCCGTGAGGGATTTCACCATAAGGGGAGCACTTTGGAGTTCATCCATTTGTACGTATTATCAACCATGACAAGACAATAATGATTCATATTTACATCAAACAAACTTGGGTCCATTACCCAAACTTTTGTGGTACTGGAATTCACTACCATACTTTCTCCAAGGGTTGACATCAATGACTAAGGGTTGACATAAATCTACAATATCACTCTCCAATAGTTGACATAAATGACAACCAACAATCCATACCAACTATCCATCAACCTAAGCTAACTGTCTGGCAATCTCCCCCATTTGCATTGATGGCAACACCAACATTGATGGCAACACTTAGTCATGATAAAATTCATGCTTATACTCTTTATCAATGTTTCTATCTCTTCCCTGTTGACATCAATGGAAAATGGTATCTCCCTTTGGGGTTGCTCCCCCTAACTGAACTCTCCTTGGGATTCCTCCCCACTATCTACGTGTCTTTGAATTTTCTTTGTGTTTATAATCCTCTGATTACTCTCTTTCCCTTCATATGAATAATATCTCCCCCTTTGATAAAAGGTATCACTCTAAAGTCATATCGCTCATTCTTCCCTTGTGACAATCATTCCCCTTGGAAACATGCCTATATGCTCTCTCTCCAAGCATTTACCTTTTGCATATGATAAAACTCTCTCCCTTTGTCCTATTTATGGCGCTTCCTCGTGTACATCTAAGAAATATAAGATAAGCATTTAAAAGTATTCATTTTGGAGTAGAAATTACTTCTAGTATCTGGCGAAGATATTCAAAGGATTCCCGTGGAAGTGGTTTTATAAAGATGTCTGCCAATTGTTCTTTTGTGCCCACATACTCAACTCTGATGTTCTTTTATTCAATCTTCTCCCGTAGAAAGTGATACTTGATTTGAATGTGCTTTGTCTTGGAGTGCATTATAGGGTTCTTTGAGATATTGATGGTGCTTGTATTATCAAAATATATTGGAATGGGCTCATCATACTCAAACTGTAAATCTATCAGATTTTGTTTCATCCAAATAACTTGTGTACATCATAATGTTGCTACAATGTATTGTTCCTCAGATATAAATGAGGATACTGATGATTGTTTCTTTCTTAGACATGATACTAAACACTCACCCAAGTAGAATGTTGCTCCACTGGTGCTTCATCGGTCATCATTACAACCTACCCAGTCTACATCTGTGTAGGAAATAAGTGATAGATCATTTCCTTTTAGATACCATAATCCAAACTATTTTGTTCCTTTGAGATATCTGAAAATCCTCTTCACTGCTAATACATGTGATTCCTTTGGTGTTTCTTGAAATCTTGCCACCTATCCAACTGCCTGCATTACATCTAGTCTGGATGTTGTCACATATAGTAGGTTGTCAATCATTGACCTATATTTCCTCTGATATGTAGACTTTGAATCATCATATTTCCTCAACTTGCAAATGGTTTGCATGGTAGTGATAATTGGTTTGTAATCTTCCATACCGAACCTTTTTTAGCATTTCTCTGATATAATTGGTTTGAGAAATAATAATTCATTGGTTGCTTTGGCATATCTGAAGTCCCAGAAAGAATGATAGTTCTCCAAGTAACGACATTTCAAATTCATTCTGCATATCTTTTGTAAATTTCTAGCTTAACTTGTCATCATCACTACCAAAAATAATATCATCAACATAAACTTCAATTAATAAAATATTACCTTAAATTACCTTGATATAGAGGTTGTTGTCTGCACTTCCTTTTATGAACCCTTCATGTTGCAGATACTTATCTAGTCTAGAGTACCATGCTCTAGGAGCTTGTTTTGGACCATACAAGGCCTTCATTAATTTACACACATAATCTACATTTTCTGACAACTGAAATCCTTATGTTTGATCAATGTAGACTTCTTCAAGTTCCTCATTAAGAAAAACTGATTTTACATCCATTTGATACATTTTAATATTTTTTGAGCATGCATAAGCTAAAAGCAAACAGATTTCTTCCATTCTGGCAATTGGGGCAAATGTCACTTCAAAGTCGATTCCTTCAACCTGTGCATATTCTTTACATACCAATCTAGATTTGTTCCTTGTAACCTTTCCATCTTCATTCAATTTATTCCTGAAGACCCACTTTGTGTTGATCACATTCTTATTCTTTGGTCTTGGAACCAATTCCCAAGTGTCATTTTTCTCTATTTGATCCAATTGTTCATCCATGGCCTTATTCCAAGATTCATCCTTGCTGTCTTCTTCAAAACAGTTTGGTTCAATTGTAGAAAAGAGTGCTAGGTGTGTTTGTTCTGGTGAATGGATTCTTCTTCTAGTGTCAACTCCTGTATATTTGTTTCCAATAATCTGATCTGAAGGATGATTCTTCTGTACTCATTTATTGGGTATCTTTGGAGACACTTGTTGAATTTGCTCTTCTTCTTTTGTTGGATTATCTTCATCTTCCTCTTCTACTTTTTTTTCATCTTATGCTTCTTCTTCTAAGGGCCATTTCATTGATTCATTTTCTTCCTTTGATTTTGGTCTGCCTATTTCATCAATTGTTACATTGATATTTTCCACAACTTTATTCAATCTTAGATTGTAACACTTATATGTTTTCCTTGTATTTGAGTAACCAACAAGTACTTCTTTGTCCACATGAGATTCAAACTTTCCCATTCCACCATCTTCTCTTTTGATATAGCATTTGCTTCCAAAAAATCTAAAGTTGTTTACATTTGTTGGTTTTCCTTTCCATAGTTCCTAAGGAGTTTTGTTAGTGTTGTTTCTGAGAATTACTCTATTTTGAATGTGAAATGTTGTATGCACTGCTTGTGTCCAAAACATATCTGTCAATTTCAAATCCATTAACATTGTTCGATCCATTTCCTGTACTGTCATGTTCTTTCTCTCAACAACTCCATTCTATTGAGGTGTCCTAGCAATGGAGATTTTTTTTTTATTCCATGATTGCTGTAGTAGTCCATAAATTTCTTTGAGGTGAACTCTCCTCCATTATTAGATCTAAAGCATTTGATTTTTTGAATCCATTTCATTTTCAACCATTTCCTTGTAGATCTTGAAGTTTTAAAAAGCTTCTAACTTATTCTTGAGAAAGAAAACTGCAGTCATTCTTGCATAATCATCAACTAATAACATGAAGTATTTCTCACCTTTTAAGCCCTTTGTTTTAGTTGGTCCAACTAGATCAGTATGCAAAATTTCCAATGGTCTTGTCGTTGAATATTCCTTTGATTTAAACTTGGTCTTTGTTTGCTTTCGTTGTTGACAATGCTTGCATAAAGTGTTGGTTGGTTTCGTGATTTGGGGAATTTCTCTGACTGCTTCTCTTTTTCTGACTTTGACAAGGTTATCAAAATGTATGCGCCCCATTATTTTGTTCCATAGAAAACTTTCATCTTCCTTTCCTAGACAACACTTTTCATTTCCAATTTCGCTTAACACGTATATGTTGCTTGAAGTTCTTGCAGTTGTATCGACCAATTTCCATGAACCTTCTTTTCTTATCTTACACTTTTGTGAAATGAAAGAATATTATGACCTTGGTCACACATTTGACTCACACTTAGAAAATTATGTTTCATATCTTCTACTAGTAGAACATTTTCTGTCTTTTCATTCTTGTTCCCAATTCGGATTATGTCTTTTCCAATGATTTTGGTTGAATCATATTTTTTTAAGGAGACTGATCCATCTCTTTCCTTTAGTAATGTAATAAAATTGTCTCTATCACCCGTCGTGTGTTTTGAACATCCACTGTCAACATACCAACCGTGTTTCTTTTGCTTAGCTGTTAGAGAAATTGTGCATTCTTCATTGCTATACTGATATTGCTTTCTTATCCATGTCATTTTATGAGGTTCTTGTCTGTGACTGTTGTTATTCTGTTCAGCTTATTTAGGAAGGACTTTAATTATGGAATATTTGGCCACATGTCCAAAATTGTTTCATTTGTAACATTCCACTTCAGTTCTCAAAGATTCAAACCTATTGTAAATTATTGTTTGTGTTTCACTAGGTCTTCTTGAATAACCCCTTTGTGTGTGACTCTCAAAGTTGTTATTGTTCCTATTGTTAGCTCCGTAATTGAAAACTTTATGTCCAAAATTATTACATGCATAACATAAACCAAAAAATATAGTTTGATACCTGGGAGTTGAAAATCTTCTAAAAGGAGATGTTTTTATGAATCATTCTTCTTCTTGAGGCCTATCTGTCTGTTGTTGATTCTTAAATCTGAATCTTCTTGGTGGAGGAGTGTCCCTGTAATATTCCTATCCCCTTTGATTGTATCTGCATAAATTTTTGGATATGTTTCTTGCTCTATTTTTTTGGAGCTTGATCCCTTTTCTTTCTAATTGTATCCAAGTCCGGATTTGTCAAGATGAGATTTTTTACTACTGATAATGTCATCCAGAACTTTTGAGCTATTATTCATATTTTTCTTTTGAATATCCTTTCTTACCGTGACAATTTCTACTTCCAAGTTTCCAATGATCCTATCATTTTCTTCTATCTTTTCTTTGAGTGTTTCATCAATTCTTTTATCTTGTTCTATTTGAACCTTCAATTCTGTGATCATTTATTCTAGTTCTTGAGTATCATTTTTCTTGTCTAGTTCTACTTTTAGTTTCTTATTTTTCTTCTTTTCTCTTCTGATAACTTCTATGGCACACATTAATTCTTCTCGATAATCAACTTCTTCTTCTTCAATTTCTTCTTCGACTTCTTCATATTCTTCTTTGGCTTCTTCATATTCTTCTTTGGAGTCTTCTTTGTTAGAGTCTTTTACTTCCATGAATAGAAATCTTCATGTCTCACTGTCACCGACTTCATCTTCATCTGATGATGAGATGTCTTCTTTGGTGCATAAGCTTTTCTTGAAAACTTTCTTTGTAGTTATTTTGCCTTTATATGTCTGTTTTCCTTTCAAGTAACCTTTATCATTTCTCTTTATCTTATGAGGACATTTTTTAGCAAAATGACCAATACCATCACACTGAAAACAAATTAAAGGAAGCTTACCTCTACACCTACTGTCAGCTCCCTTGTTCAGTCTTTTGACAAAGTTGGCCACTTCTTCATCATCTTTCGAGACATCATTGCTGCTCCTATATTCTTATTATTCCTTTTTCTTTTTCTTTGATCTTTTGGATGCTTTGAGGGCTTCTTATTTTACATATGGATTTTCCTGTTCAGTTCTCATTTCATATGCTCTGAAGATTCCATGCAGTTCATCCATGCTTATTGAGTTTAGATCCGATCTTTCTTCTAGTGATGATATATTAGGGTTAAATCTCATAGGAAGATATCTTAGTACCTTTTGAACAATTACATATTCTTCGATTTATTCTCCGAATCCTATGATTCTATTCATTGTTAGATCGACTCGTAAGATGTAGGCTGCAATATTCTCATTTTCCTTCATTTTTAATTGTTCTAACTGACCTCTGTAAGTTTGAAGCTTTGCTACTTTGACTTTTGTATCTCCATAAATATTTCAAAGATTGTCCCAAATATCTTTAGCGGATTTACAATGTCCAACTTTGGTGAATAATGTATCACTAAGACCATTCAAAAGTGCATTTTTGGCTTTGGAATTATTCTCATTGAGTTTCACTTCTTTGTCATTTGTTAGTGGAACTGTTGGTGTTGTGTATCCATTTACAATTGATTGTCAAACTTGAAATCCTTGTGCTTGTATATATGTATTCATCCTTATGCTCCAAAAAGCATACTTCTATCCATCAAACTATGGTATTCCATTTTTATACAAGTTGGTACTCTCCATGATCTACCTTTCAATGGTTAAAATGATTTCTGAAGAAACATTCTCTGATACCAATTGTTGGATTAATGAGAGGGGGGTGAATCAGTAATAGCGTAATTGTAATCTTTTTTCTCCAAATACTCCAAGTGTCATATCAATGTACAATTATTATCCAATAATGAGCAATAATAAATGAACAATCACACACATACACAGTACACCAGTGTTTTACGTGGAAACCCAAATTGGGAGAAAACCACATAATTATTTTTCTTATATGTCTTGAAGAATTACATTTATTGGAAGCACCAACTTCCTTTGTTTTCCAACTGCAACTAGAAGGATGCTCCAACCCCCTAGTTTCTCAAGATACAACCTGAGGGAAGCTCCAACTTCCCAATTCTCTGGCTACAACCAAAAGGAGGCTACAACCCCCTATGTTCTCCGGCTACAACCGGAAGGTGGCTATAACCACCTATCATTTCCCCGTCCAACCACCCTGAAGTGGAAGTAGAATGATGAAACCACTGCCACACTATCACTGTGAGATATATGGCTGTAAAAATGTACCATTAAACCTAAACCATGCATCAACCATGAATCAACATGTACCTCAACCTGTAATCAGCCTGTACCATAGATAAGTGCATCAACCATGCACCAACCTATACCATAAACAAGTGCATCAACCATGCACCATCCTGTACCAAACAATCTGTAATCAACCTGTACCAAAAATAAGTGCAACCAACCATGTCCCAAGTATGTACCAATAATGTGTCAAGTACTCATCAACTATGACTTATCAATATGTACCAACATCATCAACTATACATCTCATGTATGTTCCAACTCACCAACTACTTGTCTCAACCATGTACCCAATTTGTACCTCAACCAAAGCCTCTCATCAATTTCATCATCCAAATATGATTTGTAACTCTGTAATAGACCTGGTGTATATGATCACATACCTGCAAATTTTCCTTAAATTTAAACAACAAGAGACTAGCATTTTCATCAAACTTTTCTTTAGTCTCACATGCCTAGTTTTGGATTAGTCAACAACTATCACTTGAAATAATCATAACTTTGTACCTGTAATGAATAAATATCTGAATTTGATACAAAATTTTCTTCGGTGTTTTTTATCCAATTCCTCCAGGCGTCACTACTTGGAACCTCTCATAAAAAGAGTTATGGAAAAAATAACATACCTTGTTGAATTATGGCTCATTCTAGAGAGCAACCTTGTAGAGCGTGCCCCGCACGAAATATTTATTGAATCGATTTGAAGATGTTACAAAGAATAATAAATAATTTACTATAACCAACACATTTGGTCTTACTCAATTTAGATCTGTTATGAATAAGTTATGACGTTTCTACCTGAAACACCTGTTTTAGACTAGTTTCAGGACTAGCCACAAACCCTATTTTCCACGGAGTGTAACTCCAAAAATACAACAAACCACAAGCTGAATATTTTACCACAGATACTTGGATATGTTGCCTCAATGGCATAGCAATTTCACGGTTTGAATCATTTTATAAAAAAAATTATGTTGAAAACGGTGAGATGACCTGTAAATAACATACCTTAGAAAGAATCATCAAAGGAATTCATTCTTCCTTGAATTCCAACCTTCTTTTCTTCACCTTTCCTCAGAAATTCGGCTTAGATATCATTTGGTTACCTCAAAAACCTATAGATATTAGATATCCTCAAGTGTGATGTAAAATGAGAGAGCATTGCCTCTTATTTATACTCTCCAAGTAGCTTCCTTAAAAACTTCTTCTAGGTCACTTTACCCACTTTCCTTATTTTAGGATTAACCCACTTCTAATTTCTCCATTAAATTTATTATTTAAATAATTTATTTTGTATTCACTTTGAATTATAGTGCACTCATCATTTCACTTTATTATTTACCTTTAAAATCTCTTAAACCACTTTGACTACTTTGACCTTTTGAGGCTTCTAGATGACATATGAGTGTCCTCCAACTTTGTAAGGCCATAACTCTCAAACCGTCAGGAGTTATGTGACGTTCCACATACCACTAGAAATGGCATGACATGTAATATCCATATAGAATAGTATTACCTGAAAATATATCAAAACTCATATCGTTATCCATCAAACAAACTCGGTTCCATTACCCAAACCTGGGTTCTCCAACTTCTCATTCCCACAACTCTCTAACCGTGAGGATTTATGTGAAATTTCACATACCACTGGAAATTCCATGACAAGAAATATCCATCTAGGATAGTTTCAGTGAAAAATTCAGTGGCCTTCATCTCATTATTCCACAAATAATCATGGGTTCTATAACCATACTTCTAGGATAACTCAATCCACAAAGCGTCTTCCTGTGAGGGCTTTCACCATAAGGGGACCACTTTGGATTTAATCCATTTGTACTTATTATCAACCATGACAAGACAATAATGAGTCATATTTACATCAAACAAACTTGGGTCCATTATCGAAACCTTTGTGCTACTGGAATTCACTACCATACTTTCTTCAATGGTTGACATCAATCTACAATATCACTCTCCAATAGTTGACATCAATGACAACCAACAATCCATACCAACTATCCATCAACCTAAAGCCAATTGTCTGACACCCCTAGCGTTGGCTGAGAGGTACCAGTGAAGTTCATTTGATTAGCAAGCGAAAGAAGAGACAATGCGTGGAAGTCCACATTGCAGAACTTATTCTTTTATAAATCACCTATTGGTTATGGTATTGTTATTATTTTGTTTATTGTAAAACTACTTGATTATTGGTGTAATATTTTATATATTAGGATGAAATAAGTATTTCAATACTGACATTGTAATTTCATAGATTTATTTTTGGATCAATTGGATAAAGAAATATGGTTCAATTATGCATGAATAGTGGTGAACATTCCGAGATATCCTAACTATAATATCTTAATGCTAGTGGATTTTGAAGAGTGGAAATAAAAATCATACACCAGATTTCAATTTGTAAGTCTTTATATAGCGAATAATGGAATAACGTATTTGATCCTTCTGATTTCATATGGCTATTGTTTTGAGTTCAATTTGTTCATAAATATATTTATTTTAGTATTCTATGAAGAGCATTTCCTTAAAATTTAGATGCACTAACTGACATTTAAAAATGTAATTTTCTCAATCATTACTCTTACCTGTCTTTGGTCTCAATTTACCTCTATAGATTTATGGAAATATTAACTCCCGAGGTGGATAAATATCACTCATCGTTTCGAATTTAATTTAGTATGGTGCATGATTTTCCATTTTCTTATTTTCTGTAATCAAGAATTCGTTAGAAATTTGGAACCCAACAAATAGATACCACTCATCGTTTCGAATTTCGTTTAGTCTGGTGCATGCTTTCCATTTTATTATATTCCGGAATAAAAAATTCATTACAGATTTTGGAACCCAACAAACTTCATTTGTATTATTACCTCGATTCATTGCGCATTCCACATGGAAGTAATATTAGCTTACGACAAGCTCCACATCTTCTAGATTTGGTCCGATCATGGAAAATCCAATTTAGTTAATAAATTCAATCTTTGATAATATTATTGTTCCGAACTTTATTCGGATAATAATTCTTTAAGGATTTCTGGACTCTTGTTCTCTCTTTATTATGCCGAAAGGTGTATACCTATTGATAATGGGTAGATTTAATACGGGTTTAGTGCTTAATAAGTTTTCTATGGACAGGATTAAATATGGCTGGAATATTCTTAGTAGTCACACAAAATAAATGGTTGTGATTTCACTCATTAACTTCTTAGCTATTATAAAGATATCCGTTTATGTGTTTACTTTTTTACATTTACCTAATCATATTTAAAAATTACTTTGATAGCTAACTGATTGCCACCTAAATGATTAACAGAAATTAAAATATTAACACCAGATAAATGAAGTTCAACCGTTTATTTGTTAATCAATAATAAAATTTAATATATTCTTTTAAGGATTCTTTTCATCTTATCAGTCTTTGGGTGTTGATCAACCACAATTATATGGCTTTGCTAATTATGATTAAATTGAGTTCTTGGCAGTCGAGTTGAAGATTGAAAATCTACGACATATATAAATCTAATTACTTGATTAGTTGAGTTAACAATTCTTTCACCAATATGGTTTTATTAATCCCAGTTACACCGTGATATCCCATATTTTCCTTCACTCTAGCTAAGTCATAGTTTTACTACCAATATCTTGAATGATTTTCACACCACCAACAACTACTCGTACTCAATATCTTTCCTTCTTTTATTCTTAAATTCCGTCATGGGTTGCTTAAGATAAAAACCTACAAGACGCATTACTAATCGTAATACAGTATGGATTATGCGTTGCAAACAACATGTAAATTAATGATTAATTACATCCCCTCTCATCAATTAAAGGAACAGTTCTTTATGGAGACCATCAATATTTTATTTTTTAATAAAGATAAATCATATAAATATAATACCCTCTAGTTATAATATAGAAACTAAATCCTATCCTATAATGTTGTAGTTCAAGCCCATTTATTTCATAGGAATATGATAATTACAGAGGAGTATAAAGTAATAAATATTTAGGCGAAAATCACTATTGAAATATTTGTAATTCTTGAACTAAGACATGTTATAGTTGTCAATATATTTGTCAAAAACATGAAATTGAAATGGGACTGGTTAGCTCCCAAATTATATTGCAACTTCCTTCATTTAGAAATTATTTTATTCATTTCCAAATCATATTGCAGCTTTTGTAATTGAAAAATAATGAACCGCTGCCAAATATTTTTGTAGCTCCTATTATTTATAAATTATTTGATTTGCTGCCAAATCATATTGCAGCTCTTGTAATTGAAAAATAATGAACCACTTCCAAATCTATTTGTAGCTCCTGTAGTTTAGAAATTATTTGATTCGCTACCAAATCATATTGCAACTCCTATAATTGAAAAATAATTAATCGTTGTCAAATCTATTTGTAGCTCTTGTCATTTAGAAATTATTTGGTTCACTGCCAAATCTATTTGTATCTCATGTCATTTAGAAATTGTTTGATTCACTACCAAATCAAATTGCAATTCCTCAAATTGAAAAATATTGAATTATTGTCAAATCTATTTGTATAGCTCATGTTATTAGAATATTATTTGATTCGCTACCAAATCTATTCGAAGCTATTGTTATTAGAATATTATTGATTCGTTGCAAATCTATTTGCAACTCTTGTAATGAGAAAATTATTGATTCGTTTCCAAATCAAATCGCAGCCACTGTGTTTAAAATTATTAATCACTGTATATTTTGATCGTTGCAAAATGTGTTGTTGTTTTTAATTTTTAAGATTTGATCCATTGTAAATTATTCTAGTCCGTGTTGAGACCATTATGATTGCTTTGTGTTAGCTGAAATTAAAATAACCCTCTTGTTCTCCATAATATTTATGGGTGTTGAAACTATTTTTGGGACACTGAAATTCTTTTAAGTGGAAATTATTTTTATGCTTCTTGATAAGAGTTTTAAAATGTTCTTGCTTAGTACACGAGAAATTTTCTTTAATGATTGTTAAGTCGTAGTAGATTATGCTATGTATTTAAATAATTTATGAAAGGTATTGTTGTTGATTTAGTCACAAATTTTTGGAGTATGATTGTGGTTTAGGGAACTAGATATCTCCTTGTTCTTCAGAACAGTTGCATCTTGAGACCTTAAATGGTTAAAATCAATCGGATGAATCATATACTTGAGCCTTGATTATGTGTCTTGGAGGTCCTAACCTTGCAGGATAGGTTGGGAGAGTATCTACCTTATGTTATATTTATGTAATATGGTCGATCTTGAATAATACTAATGTGGTATTCATATTTTGTTGTGTCGTGTTGTAATGAGATTGAATCTGTAACTATTGGTGTTTCTTTAATTTATTTTTTTTACCTCTACTGTTCTCACTTATTTGATGTCGTAACAGAGGGGTCGTTACATATGGTATCAGAGCGGGTTCAACCTGGTGACATTGGACCGTTACGCCTTCCACTATGTTAACTCAATGATTAAAATATATCACTAATTAAATTTTGAAAATTGTCCACGTAGGTAATCATGGTCAGAGGACGTCGGGGAAGTAGACGATGTGGTGCTGGAGGAAGAGGTGTGATGCCTCTTATAGTATCCACACTAGAGGGGTGATCGATATTTTATGAGCTGAACGGAAATGAATACATATTATTATTATTCTTAACACAGATACACAAGAACAGTCACCATTCTTGAGACCTTAAATGGTCAAAATCAATCGGATGAATCCTAGACGTGAACCTTGATTATGTGTCCTGGAGGTCCTAACCTTGCAGGATAGGTTGGGAGGGTATCTACCTTATGTTATATTTATGTGATATGGTTGATCTTGGATAACAACTATGTGGTATTCATATTTTGTTGTGTGTTGATGTAATGAGATTGAAAGTGTACCTATTGGTGTTGTTTTAATTTTATTTTTTAACCTCTACTATACTCACTTATTTGAGGTCGTAATGGAGGGGTCATTACATATGGTATCAGAGAGGGTTCAACCCTGTGACAGTGGATTGTTATGCCTGCCACTTTGTTAATTGAATGATTAAAATATATTACTAATTAAATTTTGAAAAATGTCCACGTAGGTAATCATGGTTAGAGGATGTTGGGGAAATAGACGACGTGGTGCTAGAGGAAAAGGTGTGATGCCTCTTATAGTATCTACGCCAGAGGGGTGATCCGTATTTTATGAGCTCAACGGAAATGAATACATATTATTATTATTATTAACACAGATACACAAGAATTGTAGAGATACAATAACATAGATACAATAAAACTAGTTTTTATTCAATAAGAAAATGTGTTGAAACTGTAAAATGTATCGGAAAACAAGCTTGCTAGAATGGTGTCGGCTTATCTCTAAGAATAGGTGCGACGGTTCCCTAATTTGCAAGAAGATGGTTACATTGAGGCTCTCCAATCATTTTTACAATAAAAAGGAATACAAAAACCCTAGAAATCCAAAAAACTAACCCTAGGAGATGAAGTGTCAAAAGTCATGTGGGCTCTATTGTGGTAAGTTAGAACATCAACTTCCCGGGGTTGTAACTTTTGCATACGATCTTCGTTTTAGGCAGATGATAGCTTGTTGGAAAGTTCTATCCAATAAATACACATGTTTTTGTCATAATTTGACTTAGCTTACATTTTGATTGCAACGATCCCTAAAAAAATTGTTCAGGGCCTCAAAATGGCCCCATAAGTCAGGGTCCCGAAAACTAGGAAAAAAATGTCAAACTAGAAAAATGCCAAAATGAGTCAGTTGGAATAGGTGGGAAGCCATAGACATACATTTGGATCAATACTACCCCCTTAGGAGAAATGGTATCCATTGGATTGAGTTCCCCCATCATATGAGAAAATTTCTACTAAATTTGGCCATGAGTGAGCCACTCTCCTTGGTGCAGGAGTTGTCATGCTTTGACAATTCAATAAAATTGGATCCTTTGATGGCGAGTGCCCTTGAACTGTGTGTATACAACATTATCACTATATTACTATTAGATGTAGTCAGAGTTGATCTTTGTTGGTGTCAATTTTTCTATTATCTTTGAGGTGTCCAATAATGGTGGGAAGTATGGTCGAAGGAGATCCACGTTGAACACTAGGTGTAGGACAAGGAAAGGGGGAATGTTGAGCTCGAAAGAATTGTCACCCACATCCTTGGTGATGGTGTAAGATCCATAACAGAGTGGGTAGATCTTGTGATGGGGCCATGAAAGGTGTTATTTCTGCAAGTGTAACCACAGTTTCTCTCCCACTTGAAACTTATGTCACTCCCAGTGTTGTTCATGGCACTGCTTGTTCTTGGCATTGTAATTTTGTAAAATATCATGAGCCTATTTAAATATGTGTTGGATCCACTCAATGAAATAGGAGGCTTTGTCAACTTCAGTTGGAGCAGGTGATGAATCGGTTGGGGTGGCTGCAAGAGGTAGTGCAACATCCATAGGACCCAATGGTTGGAATCCCAACCCGACCTGAAAGGGGTTGTGGTTGGTTGAGATATGTATGGATATTTTGTATCTATGTTGAACATAGGGAAGACTCTCATCCCGTGTGTGGGAGATATTGGAATTGTACATGTGAAAGATATGCACGATCATCCGATTGATGGCCTGAGTTTGGTCATCTGTCTAGGGGTGGAAAGAAGTTGATTTGGTGAGCTTGGTGTCCAATAGTAACTAGAGGCTTGACCAGAATATGTTGAGGAATCGACTATGTCGATCTGAGACCAGGGTTTGTGTTATTCCAAAATTTACCCAGACTCATTAAAAGAAGAGATTGGCAGTGGCCTCTGTTGTGATGTTCTTCTTACAGGTGGCCAAGATCACCATCTTGGAAAAACAATCAAGAAACACAAAGACATAGTCATTTCCCCTCTTGGTGGATGAAAGGCCCGACATGTATTCCATTGATATGGATTCCCATGGCTTGTCAAGAGTAGGCAGGGGGGTGTACATGCCCTGTTTCTTAGTGTTCAGTTTGG
Source organism: Picea engelmannii (assembly GCA_009831015.1). Taxonomy (NCBI): domain Eukaryota; kingdom Viridiplantae; phylum Streptophyta; class Pinopsida; order Pinales; family Pinaceae; genus Picea; species Picea engelmannii. The sequence goes on from ML784599.1 coordinate 31,151, forward strand.
AAATAACACAGGAAGTGCAGGATCTGATATACTTGCTGACATCCTGTTGAAGTTTCGGCCAATATAATTTTTTTCTTAGCACTACCACTGTCTTTTCAATGTTGAAGTTTCGTACCAACCAATTATAGTGGGATTCCCAAATCATCTTCGCTCGCTCGCTTGATGGAACGTAGAGATGGACCAATCGCACAATATCCTGTCCTGAAGATGGAAATTAGTGACACCTGAGTTTGCACCCAACATTTGGTATGTGGTGGTGAATTCAGAGTCTGTCTCATTGTCTGCAAGAGTATAACAGTGTCATGAGTGTCGCGACTCGAGGTCGGCTGAGGCAATCAACGATTTGGTTGGTACTGTTGGTTTTATTCTTGATATTTAGTTCTAATAGTGTCTCACGATGATAGGCCACGGGGTGGCTGTGATGCAAGAGAACAACACCCACATCATACTCTAAGGCATATCTCTCGATCTCAAAGGGTTGTTGCGGGTCCTGTAATGAAAGTACTTAGGCTGAGCACAAGAGATGATTTAAATCATCGAACGATTGTTGTTGGGACATGCCCCACACAAATGTTTCCTTACCACCACCCCTAGTTACTTGGATGTGGGCCCATGAAATATGGGAGAATCCCAGCACGAACCTGTGATAGAAATTGACAAGGCCTAAGAAGCTCACTAAGTGTGGTTGGAGATGGCCAGTCAAAAATGACTTGGATCTTGGCTAGATCCATATGCACACCATGATGATCCATTATGTATCCTAGGTATTGGACCTTTTCCATGTATAAGGATCATTTTTCTAGATTGGCATATAGCTTGTTCTGTCGCAGGGTGTGCATAACCTACTAAATATGCTGCAAGTGTTTCACCCAAGTATTGTTTTATATGAGGATGTCATCCAGATACACCACTACAAAAGTATTGGAGAAAGTTCATAGGATATCGTCCATCATCCTCATGAAAGTTGCTGGAGAATTTTTCAAACCAAAGTGCATGACCAACCATTAGAAAATGCCTTCTTTTGACTTGAAGGAGGTCTTCCATACATCCGTTTGTTCTATGGAAACTTGGTTGTAACCAAACTTCAGATCAATCTTACTGAAGTATTTCCCCCCTTGAGAGGATCAAGGAGATCATTGATTCTGGGAATCAAGTACCCCTTCCTGACTATGATTTTATTTAGGGCCCGCTAATCAATTACAATTTGCCAGGTCCCATCTTTCTTCTACACCAGCATGATTGGGCTCCCATAGGAAAATGAGTTGGGAAAAATGTGCCCCTTGTGGAGAAGTTATTGGATTTGTCTCTTGATATCCTCATTCTCTAACAGAGAGTGGTGGTAGACTGGCCCACTGGGAAGTAATGTGTTGGGGGTAAATTTGATGGGATGCTTGACTTGACAGTGCAGAGGTACCCTGGTAGGTGAGGAGAAGATATCTTTGTATTCTTCCACGACCTTATCCACTTAATTCTACTGTGTGGGGAGGTCGGTCGCAAAGGCACTAGATGTGGATGAAATATTTGTCTCACTCTGAGAGAGAATCATGAAGAATGAAAACTTCCCAGTATGAGAGATGATCTTCTTTCATTGCTTGGAAGAGATCAAGGAAATAAAACTAGGTGGGATTGCCTCGGGTATCCTGTCTAATTATCTGTTCAAAGTAATAATAACACTGCGAGGCCTAGAATCATATACAAAATGATGTTTCCATAAATAAGGTTGGCCCAAAAGAACATTACAAACTTCGAGAGGAGAAACATCACAAAATACATCATCTTTGAAGGGCTTGATGTCATACAATAATAGACACTATTGACTGACACAAAGATCACTTCCTTGGCAGAGCCATCCAATGGTGTAGGGTTGTGGGTGCAGCGTTGTCTGCAAGGCTAGTCGCTTGAAGACATCTTCTGATATGAGGCTCTTTTGGCTACCGCTATCAACGATAAAGTGCAGCAGGGTGCCTTTTACCCACATCTATGAATGAAAGAGGTGCTCACCTTCTTCTGGCTCATCTGGTTCATCGGGTTGGACCTTGGTGGTAGAAATGGTGGCACTAGGTTTTGTGTCAATGATCTTTCTCCCCCTTTCTAGTTCTGACTCAGAATCAGAACCCACATTTTATTCATAGGCTTTCACCTCAGCCACCAATGATTTATTAGACTAACAATCAACAGTGTTATTCCAGGGGTTCTTATGGAAGTCGCACCACTTCCCGGTATCTTTCTTTATCTTTTCGGTGTCATTATTTTCTTACAACCTAGACTGTTTGTCTCGAGGTTGTCTATATTTTCTATGTCCTTTGTTTTATGGGTTGGGGCTTCCCTTTACTTTCTTTTGATGTGAGGGGTTACCAGGCCCAAATTAATGCATCTTTGGTTTAATATTTTTCTCTATTTTGATGGCATATCAATAGGCCACACCCAAGAATGAGATGTCCAAAAAATCCATTTTGTCCTGGATGTATCTATGCAGACCACCGTGATACTTAAGCACCATATGTCGCTTAGAATATTTGATACATAGCTTGGTGCATATGGTATGGAAGATATTTGTGAACTCATGCACTTATTGGTGATGTAGGAGCATCGCTCCACCTCAACACGCGTCAGCTGATTAGCATGAGTGGTGCGCATTCAAGGAAGGGAGAGGTGTTTCCCTCTGATTTTTCATTTGATAATCTAAGCATGATCAAGGAATTTAATGCTGACAGGTTGGAAGAGCCGAGTTTTTCCTTCACACAAGCTGGAGATAAGGTCACCATTAAGTGGTTGATGGTAGGGGGGATCTATATCTGATTCAGATCATATTTCCATCATTGTAATCTGCCTCCATAGTTAGGATTTTTTGGTCATTAGACACCACTAAATTATCTTGGAGGGAAGCTCATCGAGCCCCTCTTGTATAAACTCTTGTATTTTTTCCAGTAGAGAGTTAGTTGAAAGAGAGTCGAGACTCAGTTGTAGCTCGGACTCACACATTTGTAATTTGAAACTCTACCATTAATAGAACACAACATTTTTTCCGGTTTATCAATTTCTATGAAATGGATGTGTGGATATTTTTTTTTTGAATGTCATTCGTATGAATTTGAGTTGTAGATGGATGTTAGAAATCGTCTGCAGGGATAGAGATATAAATTTCTATATGTGAGTATGCTGGATTAATTCTGGTTCTCTAGGCTAAGTGGGAGGAGTGCATTACAGAGGGTGGAAAATTTGTGAGCCAATGCAAGGAGTGTTTGTCTGAACTCAGTGCAGTCAGAGGAGAATATGCCTAGAGGGAACACCAGGTTAATTCACAGACTTGGGAGGAAATTTCAAGGTGGTTAAGTAGCTTGGAAGGGAAGACTGTGTAGGAGGAAACACAACGCAAAGTTACTCAACACTCTGTAACACTCTACCAGGAGGGAATTGAGATAGTGCGAGAGTGTGCCAGAACAACACATTCTGGAGTGTTGGAATACTTAAGAGAACACTAATTTTGTTGAACATTCTGAGGAAGTAAGTCTTTTCAAGACTGCATCGAAAAAGGAAAGACGGTGCCTTAAGACCTTCATTAAGGCTAAGAGAGAAGCCTTCAAAAAACTTAGTTGAGCACAAGGAGTGCGCTAAGGATATTGTAAGTTCATCTTACAAGATCAGGAGGAAGGACTTTAAGTTGCCAGGGGGGGAAGAGAAATTCCATTGAACGATGCAAAGGAACTCGGAACCTTTAAGGTTTTCAATTCGAGCAAAGTCACAGAAGAGTTTGCATAGAACTATGCAAGGAGTGCAGAAGATGTTTGAGAACAACCTAAGTCTTGAGGAGGAAATTTCGCTAAGTGTGAAAAAGGTGGTTGAGGATGTGCGAAGTCCTGAAGAGCATGAAGTCATCCATCATCAGAAGGGACAGGTGGCAGAATATCGAGAGGTTCAGGAGAAAGTGCTCCAGAAGGTATTCCAAGAGCTAACAAAGATCTTCGTGAAGTCATGGAGAGTAAAGTTGATCCTAGTCATTGGTGTTGGGAAGGAAACGTGGCAGAGATCCATGGACTTCGGAGGAAGGACAAGGAGGAGAACACCTGAAGACCTGGGAATGAAGCAATCCTATCCGTCCATTGAGATAGTACACGTGGTGTCAGATCAACGCTTCACGGATTCACAAATCGGGAGAAATAGAGATAGGAGGAGTAAGAAATCCCAAAAGCTAGATTCCAAAATGATCGTGGCCATCGATTAGAAGGAGGGACGAGGACCGTTGATCCTCTCATTGTCGGTATTCGTGATTTAGAGTTCGGGGATGTGATATTTGACTATCAGGGAAAGAGCCAAAGCCCGAAGCCTGAAGCGCCTTATGTGGTGAATCCTCTGGACACAGCTAGAGGTCATGCGATAGAAAGGGCTTGCACTCAAGATAAAGAGAGGACATGTGATAGATTTTTTCGGGTTCCAATAGAAGCCAAAGAGTCAACCTGACTCTGGTGTTGAATGATCCTATGCTGGGAGGTCGCAAAGCCCCGAAGGAGACGAGAAGGGAGTTGTGTTGGTGTCAAGTGGTATTAGAGATAATACATAATTGATTTATGTAGGCAAGGGAGACAGAGCACGATACTTTGTTGAGACTGTTGAAAGGTGTGCAACAGATGGTAAAAAACCAGGTGGAATGCAGGTGAAGCATGATGGCCACTGAAGGTCACAAACGTGGTCAAAGGGGAGACTACCCATAGAGAATAAAAGTCGATATGGACAAGGAGCTCAGAGATATTCGAGCAGAAATGGATATGCTATCATCGAGGATGCAACATGAAGAAAAGGTGCATTATAGATACGAGTGGCCTTTGAAGAGAACAACTAAGTGGCATGTTCAAAAGTTGTTGGGAAGAAAGAAATGACAGGTGTTGAGGAGGTGGTCGAGCCATGCTAAAACCCTCAGTGACAAGGGAAATATATTTGGCAGAGGTCTCGTAGGTTTCCAGGTGGGAAATAGAAAGGGGTCAGTTGATCTCATAAACTGCCAGGATGACAAAGGAGACATCCTGAATTTCCAAGTGGGAAAGGGAGAAGAAATAAGCTCAACTAAGAGTTCATGTTAGCAAGGGATGTTGATAGATGGAGAGGGGGTGAAAGAAAAGTATCATCCATATGAGGATGCATGCGGAGCTGCGAGACGCGTGAATGAATACAATGAAAAGTTAAATACTTCCACCACAGAGGAGAAGGATCAGAGAGACATTTTGATCATTTGAGGATTCGAGATATTCTAGCCAAATAGCCGAGGATAGCAATTTGAGACTATTGTGAAGAAGGAGGAACATATAAAAAAGTCTATCCCAACATAAGGGGAGTACCCATTTGATTTCCTCACTCAGTGGGAGATGGATTTAAAGGCAATGGGGGATTGGTTGGACAGTCCGGAACCAAAAGGTGACTGCCAAGAGATAGCCATGCTAGAAGAGACATACCAGCATGAGTTGCAGCTACAGGAAGTTGGAATGGAACTAGCCAAAAAAATGAAAGGGGTCAATCTATCAGAGGAGGTAGATGAACAACAGTTCAGTGATGAGACTGTGGAATTCAAGTCTACAATAGTGTGGCCAGTCGGTGTCACAAGGGGTGAAAGAGGCATGGGATATTAGGATGACCTACCCATGGAGCGGCATGAAGTGTTGTAGCCGAGCAGACTGCACAAGATGAGCCAAATGATGAAGCAAATGTAAGAATACGTAGAGGAGATAAGGAAGTCGATGTTGAGGTTAGCAGAAGAAGCGGTCCGCAAGGAGAAGCTGAACATAAAATAACATGCACGAGCAATAGGGAAGATGCACGAGCAACAACAACAAAGCAAGGGAGCATAAAGAAAACTCCAAGAGAAAGTTTGGGATCCAAGAGGATTTCAATAGAGCTAGGAAGCTCATGAGCAGGAGCTCATAAAATTTCATAGTTGTGGAGTATGATGCAAGAGAATCGCTCCACCCTAGTACACGTCAACTGATTAGCATGAGTGGTGCATATTCAAGGAAGGGAGAGACATTTCCCTCTCATTTTTCCTTTGATAATATAAGCGTGATCAAGGCATTTAATGCTGACGAGTTGGAAGAGACAAGTTGTTCCTTCGCACAAGATGGATATAAGGTCACCATTAAGTGGTTAACAGTAGGGAAGATCTACATCCAATTCAGATCATATTTCCATCATTATAATTTGCCTCGGTAGTCAGGCATTTTTGGTGATTAGACACCACTAGCTTAGCTTGGAGGGAAGCTCATCGAGACCCTCTTGTATAAAATCTTGTATTGTTCCGAGTAGATAGTTAGTTTAAAGAGAGCCAAGACTTAGTTGTAGCTCAGACTCACACATTTGTAAATTGACATTCTACCATTAATTGAACACAATAATTTTCTTGTTTATCAATTTCTATGAAATGGATGTATGGATGTTTTTTTGTGAATGTCATTCGTATGCATTTGAGTTGTATATGGATGTTAGAAATCATCTGTAGGGATAGAGATATAACTTTCTATCTGGGAGTGTGTTGGATTAAGTTTGGTTCTCTAGGCTAAGTGCAAGGAGTGTGCGACAGAGGGTGGAAACTCTGTGATTCGATGCAAGGAGTGCATGTCTGAACTCAGTGGAGTCAGAGGAGAAGATGCCCAAAGGGAACACCAATTTAATTCACAGAATCAGGAGGAAATTTCAAGGTGGTTAAGTACCTTGGAAGGGAAGACTGTGTAGGAGGAAACACAGTGCAGATTTGTTGAACACTCTATAACACTTTTCCAGGAGGGCATTGAGAACCACAGGGTTGTTTAACACTCTGAGGAAGGAAGGCTTTGCAAGAGTGCATCGACAAAGGAAATGAGATTCCTTAAGACCTTCAGGAAGGATAAGGGAGAAGCCTTCAAAAAAATTAGCTGAGCGAAAGGAGTGCACTAAGGATATTGTAATTTCATCTTACAAGCTTAGGAGGAAGGGAGTTAAGTTTCCAGGGAGGAAAGAGAAATTCCACTAAAGGACACAAAGGAATTGGGAACCTTGGAGGTTTTCAAGCAGAGAAAATTCACAGATGAGTTTGTGTAGAACTCTGCAAGGAGTGCAGAAGAGGTTCGAGAACAACCTAAGTATTGAGGAGAAAATTGTGCTAAGTGTGAAAAAGGTGGTCGAGAACATGCAAAGTCTCAAAGAGCATGATTTTGTCCACCTTCAGGAGGGATAGGTGGCATAAGATTGAGATATTCAGGAGCAAGTGCTCCAGAAGGTTTTCCAAGAGTGAACAAAGATCTTCGCGGAGTCGTGGAGAGCGGAGTTGATCCTAGTCGTTGGTGTTGGGAAGGACACGTGGTAGAGATCTATGGACTTCGGAGGAAGAACCTTTCAGAGGAAAGACAAGGAGGATAACACCCGAAGAGCTAGGAACGAAGAAATCCTATCCGTCCATTGAGATAGGAAACGTGGCGTCAGATCAGTGCTTTGTTGATTCAAAAATCGAGAGAAATAGAGATAGGAGAAGTAATAACTCTAAAAGGCCAGAGTCTGAAATGATTGTGGCCATAGATTGGAAGGAGGGACGAGGATTGTTGATCCTCACACCATCAGTATTTGCGATTCAAATTTCATGGATGTGAGAGTTGACTGTTGGGGAAAGAGCCGAAGCCTGAAGCCCGAAGCACCTTGTGTGGTGAATCCCCGAGACATAGGCCAAGGTCACGCGATAGCAAGGACCTGGACTCAAGAAAAAGAGAGGACCTGTGATAGAGTTTGTTAGCTTCCAATAAGATCCAAAGAGTCAACCTGACTCAGGTGTTGAATGATCCTAGACTAGGAGGTCACGCAACCCTAAAGGAGACGAGAAGAGGGTGGGTTTGGCATCACCTGGTCTCTTTCCTGTTGCAATGTGGTCCATTTTGTATACAGGTCGTCATAACTTCCAACGGGGTAGTATTGTTCCTTGATATCATCCCTAAAGGACACCTAGATGCCCACAAGTGTAAATAATGAGGGTTCCTCTATTTCCTTTTTCTCACATAAAATATCCTACCAATATTTGACATGGAGAATGAATTTGAGGAGAACAAACGTAATATTTTTTCTGTTCAAAAAGTTACAGACATAAAAATACACTTCTAGCAGATTCAACCATTTGTCTACATCATCTACATTTATCTGACCTTCAAATATGGGAATATCAAAATTGATTTGTACCTTGAAGGGGGCAGTGCCTCCGTTCGAGGAAGATGTGTCTCCTATTGGTAGCCATTGAAGGATTTGTGCAAAACTATCCATCATTTCATTCCTCCCTTGCATGAGGGCTTCCTTGAGCAACATTTTGAAAGGATCTCTTTTCCTATCATCTTTATTTTCTCCCACCATGATATGTCACTTGGGCGTGCGAGAGATTTTTTCCTTAAGAGAAACAACATCAAGACACAATTCTTTGTACCTTGACCTCGTCAAGGACATGCATTAAGAACGACAAGGAGAAGACCGTTATAATACCATTGATCTAGATTTTATGAGAAGAAAAAAAATGAATACACATTATTATTATTCTTAACACAAAGACAAAAGAATAACTGAGACACAGTAAAAATGGTTTCTATTCAATAAGAAAATGTGCTGAAATTGTAAAATGCAGTGGAAAACAAGCTTGCTAGAATGGTGGTGGATTATCTATGAGAAGAGATGTGATGGATGCACTCATTCAAGAGAATATGGTTACAATGAGGCTCTCCAAGCCTTTTTATAATAAACATGAATGCCAAAACCCTAGACATACAAAAACCTAACCATGGGAAATGAAGCACCAAAATTTATGTGGGCCCCATTGGGGTAAACTACTACATCAATATCTTGGGGTCGTAACTTTTGCATACGATCTCTGTTTTAGATGCACAACAACCCATTGGAAAGGTCTATCTGAGGACTACACATATTAATGTCATAATATGACCCTGTGTATAGTCTAACTGTGGTGATCCCTAAAAATGTTGTTTAGGGCCTCAAAATGGCCCCAGAAAACTAGGATACAACTGCCAAAATGAGCTAGTTGGCATAGGTGGGAGGCCATCGAAATCCATCAGGATCAAGGGGTATAACTCCCAGGGAGAAGAAAAAATAACTGATTAGGAGCAGGTTGTTGTGGGATATGTGGTAGGTATGATGAGATCCTTCCATAGAATGTCATAAGCATTGATTAATCGACTGGATCAAGATGAGGGAAGAGCATATGTACCTAATGAGTGTTCATAGTGCACTCTAGATGGTAGTATTAGTATGCATAGAGAAATCGAGAAGGTGAAGTTTCTCAATTTTATGGGTGCCACGAATGGATCAGCCATTAAGGCATGGTTGGAGAATATGGCGATGTGCTTCACACTTCGTGATTACACCTCCAACATGAAATTTCGCATGGCAATATTTCAATTGAAGGGGTGTGCTCTTCTGTTCTATAAGATGCTCCTACCTCAACTAAACATGGTAGTCAAGGATGTGTCATGGGAGCTATTCAAGGAATGGTTCCGGGAGAGGTACTTGTCCGAGGAATTCATTGATTACTAGCTTAATGAGTTCAATGCCTTACGACAGGGTGGTTGTACGGTGCCAATGTATGAGGCCAGATCCATGGAGCTACTTAGGTATGCTCCACATATGAACACGGAGAATTTAAAGGTCAACAAGTTTGTGTGCATCCTTAACTTCAACATTTGTGTGAAGGTTAGGATACTAATGCCTCATACATTGCATGATGTAGTTCAAAAGGCCCTTATAATTTAGAAAGATCTAAATAGTGGGGGTCAGGGAAGGACTCCTTCTAGACTGAATCGACAAATGACATTAGGAGCGCAACATCATCAGGCACTAGCCAAACAAACTTGAGGGCATTGAGATATGCCCAGAGGACCTATGTTCACGACACCACGATGACATACTCCTCAGTAGAGGACTCCTTACAGAGGACCATAGAAGCAACAACAACATGGTCTACACTAGCAATAATTTATGCCTATTTGGCAGAATAGACCAGGATCACAAACTGCTAGGCCAACAACTTCTACTTCGGGGACCAGGAGTATTGGATCGAATACTAGGTGTTGGAAATGTGGAGAGCCACATTACCAATGATACTGTCTGATTGAGAAGGCCAAAGCGACCAGATCATCGAGATCCACTACAATAGGATATTTGGGCAAGTCCCATAGGATACATGCAACGATGAACAACCACCAGGTCGAGCACCAATCCACGGTGCTTGAGACATCAGGTACCATCGCTAACCAAACTTTTAGTATTTTGATAGATCCAGGTGCTACAGAGAGATTATCTCTAGTGCATTGCTAAAGAGAATTAAGGAAAATGTAGTCGAGTAGGACAAGTTAAGATACGTAGAAATGGAATCGAGTACCAAACATAAGGTTGGAGGAAAGGTTACATAATGTAGCATTAACCTGAGATATTTTGTAATGAATTCAAACCTATATGTCACAATATTATGATCTTATGACATAGTTATTAGTATGGATTGGTTGGAATTGCATGATGCGATACTTAACTGTAAGATGAAATGGTTAAGTTTGAGAGAGGATTTCAAATAGAGTAGAGTGATTGTATGAAAGAACCAAGGGGCGTCCTTCAGATTTATTTCTTCCATACAACTACAGAAGAGTATGTGCAAGGGATGTAAGCTTTATGCAATATTAGCACTAAATGAAAAGGCTGAGGTGGAAGAGATGTGTCTCGATAAGAGTTACTAGGTTTTCCACCTGAAAGAGAGATGGAGTTTACAATAGACTTGAAACCTGGAACTGAACCGATAACAAGAACGCCATATCGGATTTCAACGCCTGAATTGTAGGAGTTGAAAATGAAATTGAAAGAATTGTTGGAATTGGGACTTATACATCCAAGTGTGTCACCTTGTGGTGTGCCATTTATTTTTGTGAGAAAGAAGGATGGATTGTGGTGACTTTGTATTGACTACCATCAATTGAACAAAGAAACAATCAAGAACCAATATCTGTTGCCAAGAATAAATGATTTGTTTGACTAGATGAAGGGAGAGACAATGTTTTCAAAGATTGATTTGAGATTTGGATATCATCAATTATGGATTAAGGAAGAAGATATCCCTAAGACCACGTTTAAGACAAGATTCAAACACTATGAGTTTATTTTTTTACCATTCAGATTGACGAATGCCTAGGGGGTATTCATGAGTTTGATGAATGTGGTGTTCCATGAATACTTGGACAAGTTTGTTCAAGTATTTATTGATGACATATTGATTTATTCTTGGACAATAGAAGAGAATGATGAACATTTAAGATTGGTCCTACAATGTCTACAAGAAAACAAATTGTACAGGAAGCTATCGAAATGTTTTTTTTACCAATCAAAGATTCATTGTTTGGGACATATCATATCTGGTGAAGGTATCATTGTGGATACAACAAAATTAGAGTCTATTGTGGAGTGGAAAACACTCACAAACATACAATAAGTATGCATATTTATGGTTTTAGTAGGATATTACCGATGATTCATCGAAGGTTTTTCGAAGATAGAAAATCTGATCAGAGAATTGCAAAAGAAAAACAAGAAGTTTGTTTGGATAGAGAAATGCGAGGAATCATTTAAAAATATTAAGGGGTTGTTGAAGACAACACCAATAATGAAATTCCCTAACATGGACAAGGAATTTTTGGTGTGCATAGATGGATCCATGGAAGGTTTAGGTGGAGTTTTGATGCAATACGGTCAAGTAATTGCTTACATTTCAAGGAAATTGAGAAGGCATGAAGAGAACTACACAACGCATGACTTGGAATTATTATAAATTGTATATGCCTTGAGATTTTGGAGACATTATATGATTGGATGGAAACTTGAATGACAGACAGATCACTGTGGATTGCAGCGTATATTTACACATAATAACTTGAATGCACGACAAAGGCGTTGGTCAGAATTACTTAGCGAATACGACTTTCAGATTACTTACATAAAAGGGATGGTGAATAGAGTGGAAGATGCATTGAGTCAGATACCATGCATATTATTTGTAATACCTATTAAGAAAAATATTAGAGAAAATATTCTAACTTTACAGATCGACGATGAATAGTATAAAGAAGTTAAGGATAATATTGGATGAAATACCATGATGGTATCGAAGTTTGAAGGTTATTCTTTAGACAATGATGGATTGCTAAGATTTAACTGAATAATTTATGTACCACCTAACAACGAATTAAGAATCTTGATATTGAGCGAAGCTCATAAAGAAGTGTACATGGCTCATCCAGGAGTCACGAAGATGAGGAAAAACCTTAAGCCTTTATTCTTCTGGAAGGTAATGAAAGGAGACATAGTTGGTTACATGGCGAGATGTCTAGAATGTCAGCAAGTGATGAATGAACATAGACATCCAACATGATTGTTATAATCACACTTCATTCTTGAATTGAAATGGGAAGGCATTTAGATGGAATTTATTGTTGGATTTCCACTAATGAAAATGATACATGACTCGATTATTGTAGTAGTTGACACTATGATGAAGAGTACACACTTTATTCAAGTGTGTATGACGTATCAGTCACTGGATGTAGCCATATTTTTTGTTAACGAGATTGTGAGGTTACATGGAGTACCAAGAAGGATCATATCTGATCAAGGATCAATGTTTACAAGACGATTTTTGACCAGTTTCCAAGAGACTTTGGGAACAATATGAACTTTAGTACAACATATCACCCAAAGATAGATGGACAAATAAAAAGAATGAACTAGATTTTGGAGGATATGTTGTGTATATATGTAATGGACCAACAAAAATGTTGGGAAGATTTCTTTACACTAGTAGAGTTTTCACACAACAACAACTATCAGAATACCATTAAAATGGCACCGTTTGAGTTTCTTTACAAGCGACCGTGTCATACGCTGTTGATTTGGGATCGAATTGAGGATAGGGTCCTGGTAGGACCATAAGTGATTCAATAAATGGAAGACCAGATGAAATCAATAAGACAGAGGATTAAAGAAGCTCAATATCAGCAAAAGAGTTATGTCGATGCACATCGCCTTGATCGCAGTTATGAAGTTGGGGACAAAGTTTTCTTGCAGGTGAAACTGCAGAAGAGTTCGATCAAGTTTGGAAAGGGTGCTAAACTCTCTCCTAAGTTTGTGGGACCTTTAGAAGTTGTAGAAAAGAAAGGGCACGTGGCTTATTGACTAGCCTTTTCTGATTCTTTGAGGTGTATGCACAATATATTCCATGTATCTATATTGAGACATTATATTAATAATCATTCACATGTTATTGACATGATTTCATTGTAGGTGTCGGACGAGGGTCTTCTCATGGTGGAGCCAATCCGCATTCTAGACCATCACAATCGACAACTACGATGTCGAATAGTTGATCAGTTCAAGGTCTAGTGGGATAACTATAGTTCACACTCGACTACATGTGAGGAGCATATGAGATGCGTCAACAGTTTCATTACTTGTTTGATAGATTAGACATATAGATCTATGCCAGATACTTTTTATACTTTGTTTTATATACTGTACAAAATTCAAGATGAAGTTTAAAACAAAATGGGGTGTATGTAACAACCCACTCAACTAAGCACACTTTATTTGACATATTCTTTGAGGACACTTGCGTGCAAGTGATCCAGTATGATATATTATGATTTAGTTTCAATTATGGGTTATATATGATGATGATGTTGTGTTGTGACTTAATGTTATATTGATGTGTATTTATATTGGAAGATTCTATTGAAGAGTTTTCCTGAGTGCGCAAGACACATGACAGGTTCTGGATGATAATGGCATCAATGGAATTCCTTGGACATTGTATTGATTCAGGGAGTGGATTGTATCTATTTGAGTATTTAATTTTATGCACATATGACAAATGATTTGTTTCGGTATGATTATGTATATAAATTATTGACATTTTTTTTGTTAGTGGATGTAGGCTTGAAGATTCTTGCTAATTCGACTCACATAAGGAGTAGAGGGGCCATGCACATAAACAAAACATTGAGGGAGAGGTGTGGCAACATCCCTGTCACAACCTACTAGAACTTCAATCGTGGTGAATGGTAGGTTAACGATTAACTAGTTCGATAGATCCATGATGTCATGAGGGAGGACTAAGACAGTCGCTCACAGAGATTTCTAAGGAGCATGCAATACGATAGAGTCATTATTCCTTAGAAGCCCTTAGCCTCTCACAAGGTCAACCAAGTGGATTATTGACTCCAAGGGTCGGAGGTGCGTCTTGAAGGGAACATCACGTAATTAAAAACTTGAGTCAATAAATATTGGTGGCCTAGAAAACATCGAATTGATTCGACCTTGTCGGATCAAAATAATTAATTAAACAATGAATTTATTAATTATAAATCTCAATAAAAGTCTAAGCCTAATTATAAGAATATTCCTAAGTCTAAGTTTAGTTAGGGGACTAAATTAAAATATTAAATAAATTAAAAGAATAGAGATAAATCAATTTAAGGAAAAAGTGAGAAAAATCTAAAGATTTGATAGAATGCACATGTGCGCATGAAAATATTAAAAGGGATTTTTAAAATAGAAAGAAATAAAATATGAAAGAATAGGTGTACACATAGAATGGCATCTAGAGTCTAGCTACCACTAGTCTAACTAGAAGAGGACTCATAATCTAAATTTAACTAAGATATAGTTAAGAGACACTCATTAAATGAGAAATTGGGGATCAAAGGGACAATTAAGAGATAAAATAGGAACACATTGGGAAATGTGAGGAAAAATTGCTCTGTAAATAAAAGAAAAATGTGACAAGTTTCTAGGTGAATATTACTAATTAAATTAATTAAAAAGTTAATTAATTGTGCATATGGACATGTGTGAGTAAGGATATCAAGAGTGGAAGCTCTACCTTGTGAGGCAAGCCTTGAAGAAATTATTGTTGGTTTTTTGTGTGTGTCCCCTTTGTGTCTTGGGGGTCTAAGGGGGAAGAAGAGTACCCCTAGTGTTGGTTGGGAGGTACCAATGAAATCGATTATCGATTGGATTAGTAGGTAAAAGAAGAGACATTGTGTGGAAGTCCACATTGCATAACTTTTTCTTTTATCAATCACCTATTGGCTATGATATTTTTATTGTTGTATTTACTGTAAAACTACTTGATTATCGGTGTAATATTTGTATATATTAAGCTGAAAGAAGTATTCCAATACCACCATTGTAATTTCATAGATTTATTTGTGGATCAATTAGATAAATAAATATCTTTCTGAAAATTATTTGGTTCAATTATGCATGAATAATGGTTAAAATTCTGAGATCCAAACTGTAATATCTTAATGCTAGTGGATTTTGAAGAGTGGACATAAAAATCATACACTAGATTTCAATTTGTAAGTCTTTAGATAGCAAATAATGGAATAATGTACTTGA
Organism: Picea engelmannii; assembly: GCA_009831015.1. NCBI lineage: Eukaryota > Viridiplantae > Streptophyta > Pinopsida > Pinales > Pinaceae > Picea > Picea engelmannii. The sequence goes on from ML784599.1 coordinate 46,589, forward strand.
TCCTGCTGATCCGATTTCATATGGCTATTGGTTTGAGTTCGACTAGTTCATAAATATATTTATTTTAGTATTCTGTTGAAGAACATTTTCTTAAAATTTAGATGCACTAACTAACATTTAAAAATGTAGTTCTCTTAATAATTACTCTTACCTACGTTTGGTCTCTATTTACCTCCGTAGATTTATGGAAATATTAACTCTAGAGGTGGATAAATATCACTCATTGTTTCAAATTTTGTTTAGTCTAGTGCATGATTTGCCATTTTCTTATTTTCTGGAATCAAGAATTTGTTACAAATTTGGAACCAAACAAATAGATACCACCCATCGTTTCAAGTTTCATTTAGTCTGGTTCGTGTTTTCCATTTTCTTATTTTCTGGAATCAAGAATTCGTTACAATTTTTGGAACCCAACAATCTTCGTTTTTATTATTACCTCGATTAACTGTGTATTCCACGTTGAACCAGAACCTCGGATTTCAAGTAGAGTACAACCTTCCAGTAGTCTTTCACAGAAATATAAATAGATTACGTCAATCTCCGCATCTTCTAGATTCGGGTTGGTCATGGAAACTCGAGGTTAGTTAATAAATTCAATCCTTGATAAGATTTTTCTTTGAAACCTTATTCTGATAATTCCTTGAGGATTTCTGGACTCCAGTACTTGTTCTCTCCTGTTTATGATTAAATCGAGTTGAAGGTTGAAGATCTGCGGCGTATCTAATTACTTGATTAGTTGAGTTAGCAATTCCTTCACCAATCTGGTTTTATTACTCCTGGTTACACCGTGATATCCCACATTTTCCTTCACTCTAGCTAAGTCACAGTTTTACTACCAATATCTTGAATAATATTAGCACAAACAACAACTACTCTTACTCAGTATGTTTCCTTATTTTATTCTTAAATTCAGTCATGTGTTTCTTAAGTTAATCACTTACTAATCGAAATACGGTATGGATTATTCATTGCAGACGACATGTAAATTAATGATTAATTAAATTCCTTTCTCATCAATTAAAGGAACAGTTCATTATGGAGACCATCAATAGTTTATCTTTAAATAAAGGTAAATCATATAAATATAATACCCTCTAGTTATAATATGGAAACTAAATCGTTTCCTATATTGTCCTAGGTCAAGCCCATTTATTTCATAGGAATATGATAATTACAGAGGAGTATAAAGTAATAAATATTTAGGCCAAAATAACTATTGAAATATTTGTAATTCTAGAACTAAGACATGTTGTAGCTGCCAATTTATTTGTCAAAAACATGAAATTGAAATGGGACTCGTTAGCTACCAAATTAGATTGAAGATTCCTTCATTTATAAATTATTTGATTCATTGCCAAATCATATTGCAGCTCCTATAATTGAAAAATAATGAACCGCTGCCTAATCTATTTGTAGCTCCTGTCATTTAGAAATTATTTGATTCGCTGCCAAATCATATTGCAGCGCCTGTAATTGAAAAATAATGAATCGCTGCCAAATCTATTTGTAGCTCCTATCATTTATAAATTATTTTATTCTCTCCCAAATCATATTGAAACTCGTGTAATTGAAAAATAATGAACCGCTGCCAAATCTATTTGTAGCTCCAGAAATTATTTAGTTCACTGCGAAATCATATTGCAGCTCCTGTAATTGAAAAATAATGAACCGCTGCCAAATCTATTTGTAGCTCCTGCCATTTAGAAATTATTTTATACGCTCCCAAACAAAATTGCATTTCCTAAAATTGAAAAATATTGAATCGCTGCCAAATCTATTTGCAACTCCTATTATTGGATTATTATTTGATTTGCTGCCAAATATATTTGCAGCTCCTATTATTAGAATATTATTGATTCACTACCAAATCTATTTGCAACTCCTATAATGATAAAATTATTGATTCGTTGCCAAATCAAATCACAACCAGTGTGTTTAAAATTATTAATCACTATATATTTTGGTCGTTGCAAAATATGTTGTTGTTTTTAATTTTTAAGATTTGTTCCACTGTAAATATTTCTAGTCCATGTTGAGACCATTACGATTGCTTTGTGTTAGTTGAAATTTGAATAACTCCCTTGTTCTCCGTAAGATTTATGGGTGTTGAAACTATTTTTGGGTCACTGGAATTATTTTAAGTGGAAATTCTTGTTATGTTTCCTGAAAAGAGTTTTAAAACGTTCTTTCTTAGTACAGGAGAAATTTTCTTTAATGATTTTTAAATCATAGTAGATTATACTCTGTATTTAAAGAATTTATGAAGGGTATTTGTTTTTTATTTAGTCACAGCTTTTCAGAGTATGATTGTGATTGAGGGAACTAGACATCTCCTTATTCTTCAGAATAGTCATCAGTGTTGAGACCTTAAATGGTCAAAATGATTTGGATGAATCCTTGACTTGAGTGTTGTTTATGTGTCTTGGAGGTCCTAACCTTACAGGATAGGTTGGGTGGGTAGCTACCTTATGTTATATTTATGTGATATGGTTGATCTTGTATAATAGTGATGTGGTATTCATATTTTTTTGTGTGGTGATGTAATGAGATTGAATGTGTAACTATTGATGTTGTTTATTTTTTATTTTTTACCTCTACTGTACTCACTTATTTGATGTCATAACGGAGGGTTCGTTACATAAGATCATGATCCATATATATCATTACATTGACATAATACTTGACGAAATGGGCTGAGGTAGCACCAGAAAAATATTGAAGTGCAGAGATTGTAACGTGCTTCTTATTTGAACATGTAGTGACAATATTTTAATGTCCAAGACTATTGATGAGTGATCAGGGGACTCACTTTATCAATAGTACAATTGAGAAAATTATTGAAGATTTTAAGATACATCATCAGAAGAGCACTCCTTATCACCCTCAAGCAAATGGAATAGTGGAAGACATCAACAATATTTTTGAAAATGTATTAACAAAGATTTATAATGTGAACATAGATGATTGGGATTTGAAGGTATCAACAATACTTTGGGATTATAGAACTACCTGCAAGAAGCTCACGGGGAAGACACCATTTAGATTAATGCATGGACAAGAGGCAGTAGTTCCCTTAAATTATTTGATACCAACTCTATGCATTGAAGAAATTAGAGATATGACAGAAAGGGGTGCAGTGCAGGAAAGATTGTCTCAATTGATGGAAATACAAGAGGACGGAATAATAGAAGGTTTACATCAAGAGGTACAGAAAAAAAATTATAAAGCATGGCATGACAGACATATCAATAAGAAGAATTTTAAAGAAGGAGATTTGGTTCTCCTCTATGACAGTAATTATTTGCAACACCTGGGGAATATTAGAATGCATTGGATAGGGACATATAAGATAAAGTCTGTCACATATGGAGGTGTTGTACAACTACAAGAATTAGCAGAAAAGGAATTTCAAGGATTGGTGAATGGTATCGATTGAAACTATATAGGGATAATTGACCTACTAACCCTCAGTAGTTGTAGCTCAACAAGTAAACTTGTACATATTGTAAATAGTAGGAGTTAAAAGAAGAAAAAGGAAGACAAAACTAGAAAAGATGAAGAAAACACAAAAAAGAAGTAGTTAGAAGAATAAGTGATAGACATATAGTTGGGAATGAAACAAAAAATTGGTGTGACATAATTCATAAGAATGCGTGTAAGAAAAATAAACATAGCGTGAAAGAACATAGATTAATCATAGAAGTGGAAAACAAATGAATAGAAAATATGGGACATGTCAAAACATTAGTGACAGAGTTTATAAAAATGGAAAATCTCGACAAAGTTCAACACTTCATGATTTCTGAGTAACAAAGAACTTAAGAGAGCAAACAGAGGGTCATTGAGTAAGAGAGATAGTCATTCATATGCAAGGAAAGAAATATGGAACCCCCTAAGGTTGGTGCTCCTGGAGGATTTTTAAGGGTGACCCTACAATCTGAGAGGAAGAAGGAAAGAATGGTATAACTAGAAATTTTCATGGAGTTGGAGGATTTTACAAAATCAAAGATTGAATCCATCAATCCAACAAAGGTAGAAGAAGAAAAACCAATCGTAGAAGAGGTGAAAATGGATCAGAGTGTAGGAAAATTGGAGAACCCTAACGTCAAAGAAAACCCTAATCCCAAAAACCCTATCGAAGTGGAGGAAATGGAAAAATAGAAACATGAAGTTGTCATAGAAGAAGTCTTGGTTGAAGATATTGTAGGCTAACAAGAAATAGAGAATGAATAAGAAGAAGAAGTTGAGGAAGAACTTACATGAGAAAACCCAACTGCGAGCCGGAAGAGGAAAATACCAGGAGATCCAAACAAACAAATTGTAGTACAGATCATGCTACCTCATATCCCAGCTGTTGTAGTTGTATTTGAGGACATGCTATGGAAAGTGGCCAAACTAAAGTATGTGGATCACAATGTAACACACACGACAAAGTTTCCTGACCTTGCGCAGGAAATTTACTTAGAAAACAAGGAGGAGGCAGGACCCTCAGGAAAACCAATTTTGGAGCCCACGCAGTGGATCACAAGACTCTAACTACAAGGAAAAGACCTTTTAGCATAGGTTATAACAGAGGTTTCTAGTGTTACAAAATTGACGAAAATTGTCAAAAAAACCTCCCCTACAACATCTTTTATCAATAATGGATGTTTTTGCGAATACTGTAATGGAAGTTGATTATAACTAAAAAAATATGGGTGACCAAAGGTGGTCGTGGATGTTTACAAATCGACGTGTTTGTATAAGGAACAAGCACTGGTGCATAGATACACCTACAACATTAGTGTTGTACACTTAACGTCAAGCATTGGGGAAGTACAATATGAAAGCATGACGACAGTAAAATATTTAAGCACTAGGGTCTTTGTATTATTAGCACCATGGTTTTAACATCAAAATGCACGAGGAGAGTTAAAAATAATTGAGCACCGGGGATTTCTGCATAGAACACGCTGGTGCATTATTAATAAGAAGGTGTCGATCCTGTATAAAATAATATGCATTGATGGGTTATAGGGAAAAATGTCGTGGTGCATTAAAATTTTAAAGAACCAATGGTTTGCAGTAACAAACAAGATCTGATCCTTATCAATAACACAATAGTTTCAGTGCGTATAAATAACACATACATATCGGTGCTCCATTTAATATTAACACATGGATGGCCAAATTTTTAATATAATTTTGTCATATTAAATTAATATTGAAACCAATGCTAATTGATTACATAAAATCACTAATTCAAATTTCATATGAAACGCACCAGTGAGTTTTAATATTAAATGCGTTGATGAGATTAATAATTAAAATACACCAAGAAACACCGACCTATGATAGTGGAATTATTGTTATTTTTCAATTCCTTTATTTATCAAAAAAAATTACACATATATTATATTTTGTTTAGTGAATTAGTAAATTAGTTAATTTGTTATATCATCAGATTTTGTATCTCTTCATTATAATATTTAGTCATGCATATATTTAATCATTGATGTAACATTTCACATCGACATTGGAAAATACAATAGAATAAATTAGAGCATAGTTTATTATATGAATAAGAGGGTCTTTGCATAAAAAAATGGGACACGTATCAGTAATCCCTTGTCTTTCAATTGGGACACTATGTCCATTACATTAAACACAAATGTATGATTTTCACAGACAATTATTTGAAAAAAATACAATTGTAGCTTGCATTAATATCCAAATAGATTGGTCACCATTCTTCACTGGAACTACTATTAGTGTTCAAGATACTTCCATTCCTTGGATTATTTTGTTGAATGTTTGGTTGATTGTCTTGATTGTTTTGTTCTTCTTGAAGTTCCATATACAAACATAAATATAAACTATAATGACTCTATTTATATTGGTGAGAAAAATGAAAATTGAAATAAATAATATACATGAATGTAAATTGAAAAGAAACATACCTCCAAAGAAATAAGTGACTCATGAATCATACATGTGTTCAAAATCAAATCTCATGCATTGTTTCAACAATTCTTCTGTTGGCTCAGTTCCATACTTTGTTTCCTGCAAGTTTTATACCCCATAATAAATTATAGAATTAATATAAATTATTATTTTTGTTTCACTAATTATAAAATGATAGAAGTAAAACAACATAGATTATACTTACAAATTCGACAATTAATTTTTTATATGTCAACATATACTCACAACCCTTAATTAACCCAATGCCAGTCAATTTTTCTGAGGGCTCTTCTTTGTATGTTAGCACCTGCTTGAAGACAATCATGTGTGTTTGTTTTAAAACAACTCAAAATATACAAAAAAAAAAACTTTAGTTGTTATAAGGAAATAACAATTACTCACAAAATTTTCTATCAACACTTTTCTTCCTTGTCGTCCAGTTTTATGTGCAGAATGAGTTCCATTTTCTTTTCCTTCTTGTAAGAGAATATTTGAAAATTAATATTTAATATATAATTAATTATTTGTACCTAATAAAAAAATTAAATGATTACATACATTTGAAGAACATTGTTGTTGAGTCCCCGAGGTGTAGGAAAGACGATGATGGAGTCTGATTTTAAGGCACTCTGTGATGTTAAGTCACTGGTTCGAAACCTCCGAGGACAAAAAATCTAGCCATGTTAAGGGTTGGTGTGGCTCAGGCCAAGTGTGATACCCGAGTGATTTTGACAGCTTATATGCCCCTGAGTCACAGTTTCTCAGCCACAGGCTAGTCCCACAGGTCACGAACAAACTAGCAAAAAAAAAAATGTTATTGTTGAGATATCTCCTCCTACGATGCAATTATGTCCAATTATTTGACCATCTCCTTGTACACTTTTTTGGAAATTCCTACTAGTATATTTTAGATATCAACTCGTTGGTCCTATGGGATTTCCATAATTTTCCTGAAAAAAATAACATGAATATACAAAGTATTCATTTATTAATATATCAATTTTGTTATATTTAGTTCTCTTATATCAATATAAAAATACTTTATTGTCATGTTATTTTTTCAGGAAAATTATGAAAATCACAAAGGACCAACGAGTTGATATCCAAAATATGCCAGTAGGAATGTCCAAAAAAGTGTACAATATGAAAACTAAATATCACAAAATTGATATATTAATAAATGAATACTTTGTAATATATATATATATATATATATATATATATATATATATATATATTCTATAAAAAGTATTTTTAGGAATATTACTTTTTGAATGATTTTTTTTTGTTGTTGTATGTTTTTCCTATTGCAAGTCTGATAGGTCTTATCGACCATTTCTCTGGAAATGCTTCCTGTAGTTTAAATATAACTTGGTTCTTGGAATCATTGGATTGATTTCTATATTGTAAGTGGAAAGTATGTTTATACGTTCGTTCCACTATATCCCTCATAGTTTTGTAAAATGTTTCTCCCCTTTGATTAATCTCCAACACCACTCCATATGAGCTAAGGACCAATTCATCATCATTTACATCTTCTATATTAATTTTTTTTTTTTTTGTTATGATGACATTATGTTACCTTATTGTTGGTTCCTGTAGAACATTAAACATATGTGAATTAATATATTTTTTGAAACATGTCATCTAATATTCCTAAGTATATTATTAATGAAAATTCATAAAAAAAAAATCATATTGAATAATATTTTTTCATTCACCCGATTTATCCCTTTGCAATTTTTCCATCAAGATTTCACACTCTTCTGCACTTAGAACAGAAATAATCGTATCGAGTTTCTTAATTTTGTGTCCCTTCATGACACACACTAACCAATAAATATTAGTTAAACTTGCATATAGTTCGACCATGTTAATTTTGTATAGAATTTACAGAGAACCTGCCTTTTTTTTTTTCCGGATGTGTCATCATTGTGTCGACTAAAAGTTTTCTTATTTGAACTCTTATCACTCACAATTATATCAATATACAACATGTACCATTCAATACATAAATTATTAAATATATTTTATAAATAAATCACATAATTTTCAGAGAAAAAAATCATTGTAACCGGTGCGCTTTTTAAATATAAAGCATCGGTGCATTTATTACATAAAATGCACCAGGGATTTCCATACAACAACATGCATCGAACAATTTAATTTATTTTTTTAAATATTGTAAATTAAAAAATGTGATATATATAAAAGACATCACAACTACTACAGTAGAAAACAAAAACATAGCGAAAAAAATTAAAATTTATAAAAAAAACAATAGAAAAATTACACATCGATGAGAAGAAAAATTTTAAAAATTATGTGACAACATTTTTTGTGTTGTTTAGATGAGTACATCGCCGATATATTTTTTTTGCACCATATATTTTAATTAAAAAAATATATATCTAGCTTTATTAGTGTGTTCCTTCTACATAAATGCAGCGGTACGTTTTTATCGAAATGGTGCGTCGGAAAATAAAAAATTGTTTAAAAAAAAAACCCATCCAATCAGAAACTATTTAAAGAAAAAAAAAAACAGAGGGTTGACTGCATTTGGGATCCGATGCAATAAGTGGTCCCTTTGCATCACATGTCAAACACTTATACATAGAAAAAAAAAACCATTAGATCTAAAATACATAAAATGGAAAGACATAATTCTAAAGTGATAGAGGGAGTTAAAACCTAGGGTGGAATTTTGCATTCATGTAAGGAAAAAAAACAAGGGTTTAAGGTAAGTATAATTTTTTTTTTCCTGAATGTAGGGTTTTGAGTGAATCACCATACCCTTCAATTCCTGATTTTCTGAATATTTTTGTTGTTCCAAAGTATTCTTCTTCTCCATAATGCTCCTCACTATGTCTCTCTTCCAAATCCGTCTCCTGTAAATTTTGTAAAAATAATGAAAATATTGAATACCTTCTTAATATTAAAAAAACTTTATGAAAAAGGTTTAGAGTAAATCACCATCAAATTCTCATATTCTGAATAATGTTGTGGTTCCAAATTATTCTTCTCCTCCATAGTGTTTCTTTGTATGTATCTCTTGCAAGTCTCTCCCCTGCAAAATTTTGCAAAATATTGAAATAGTGAATAGATTTTTAGTATTTAAAGGACTTTATGAAATTCGATTCCCGCTCTTTTTTAATTTATTAAAAAAAAATGTTTTTATTTTTTAACTTTTTTGGCACAATAGTGAGTTTATGTAAGATGCATAGGAGTGACCATATTACATTACGCACCGGTGTGTCCATATTATTTGGCACACTAGGGACATATAATTGTTTTTTATTAACAAAATCTCGAAACACGGTGTGGTTGATTCTGCAATGCATCGATGCTTATTGTTAATATGTGCACAGGTGCGTTTGTGGTTTATAAGTGCACTAGCATGATTTTAAAGTTATTTGAAATTTTATTTTAACATAAAATAGTATATTCATCTCAAATTATCTTTTAGGATGAATTCACATGACTTTCAATACTTCAAGCATCTAACGAGTATCATTTAACATACACATATATCAAACACAATTAACACTAAACATATCTAACATGACCTAAAAATGTACACATCAACATCAACATATAAATTAATTAAGTATACAGTTAGTCTCTAATTTTGTTCTTGATTTAGTGAGTATCCATAATCCTAAATCCTCCCTATTTATACGTTGTTGCTTGAATTTTAGACTTTTCCCTTGGTTTGATTTGCTATGTCTTGCATTTTTGCACTTTGAAATAATTTTCTTGATTTTTTGAAGGTTTAAGACATAATTTAATGAGATTTGTCACATCAATTGTTTATTTGAATTTTGAAATTTCAAATTATTGCCAAGTCATGAATGGCACTACAGGAATAACGCTATTCCTTCAGCACTAAGGTAATTATGTTTTGACATGCGCCAGCCAACTAGATATTATCATGATTGTGAAAATCATGGATAAAGGACCTGCATGTGCTCCACGATCTTTGCTCGAGTTGATGATGCAGTTTAAACCATTGTATGAATGAGATCAAGTTGTACCAGCAAGGACCTACATGAAATCAAATCCTTCCCAATATTATTAAACAATACCATCATCTGTTATTCTAATATATTGGATGTTGTGTGCATATATTGAATTTAGAGGAATTGTTATGTAATAACAGTGACAGGTTTTAAAGTTCCTAGTGTCAAATCGCACAGAGTTTTAACATAACTGTATCAATCACATGGCACCGAAGAAGAGTGGACATATCATTAGGTTGGAAACTGAGGGCACAAAACTACTTGAAACTTACCCACATATGGCGCATAGATTTAAATACGCAAGTTGGTTCAAGTATTTTACCACTTTCCAGAGACACGATAAACAGGTCTCCATGATATTCACACAGAACTTCGATGGTTTTGAAGTTGTGATTGGAAAATTGTTGATGATGGTGACTGAACACTCAATTGCAAATGCATGCATATTGCCCCTTGGTGGAGAAAGGTGGTGGAAAAAAGATACTGTGGTAATGGAGTTCATGAGCCAGTTCCTGATACCAGAAAAACATAACACTAATTGGAAAAAAAAAATACCACACAGTTCGATTAAAAAGGAGTGGCATACTTCCTTGATTATAATTCACAAGTATATTACATGCAAGGGTAGGTTATCGTTGGTTTACATGTATCATATCAGATTATTAATGCACATCAATGGATATTACCCCCTAAATTTACCCTATTTTCTACTAAAAAGTCTATCTAAGATGTCCAAAAGGGTGTTGTCTCATCCTGCCACAACCAAAGGAAGAATTTTCCACCAAGATTTGATAAATACATTGGTTGTCTCTTATTTGAATGAAGTAAAAAGACCGTGAGATTGGTTAATCTAGTCTCTAAGTAATGATCCACAACCAAGCAAATCTAAAAAGGCTAAAGGGAAAAGAGAAGCTACACAGAAACAGAGTATCACAATTGATGAATCCCCAATCAAAGAAGAAACATCTGCAACAAGGATAACAAGGGCCAACAAAAGGAAGATGCAAACTCAACAAATCCATGTTGATACCCCTGTAGGTAAAGGTCAGGGATAAGCCACCACTAGTAGAGGTAAGAGATCAAAATATGACGTAGATATTGATATGTTTCCTGATATAGAGATAAACATGGAAGTAGATACAGATGAATATTACAATGTAAACCAAATTAAACCCATAATCAATCATAAACAAAAATTGACAAGTAATAAAAGTGCCAAAAAAAAAAAAATAGGGGAAGAAATCTACACCTGTGTCTAAATACCCTAGGATAAACTCTACTAGGGATATCAATAAATTCAGGTTAAAATATAAGGCTATGTTTGACCCATCCATCAAAAAAGATAACCTTATAGTCATAGAGGAAAATTATGAAGACTTTAAAGAAGGTATTAAATATCAGGCAGAAATACATCCATTGCACAGGAAAGAAAAAGAAAATAAAAACTTGGGGAAAACAACAGGAAAAGGAAAACAAGTTGCTCAACATTCTACATGACCTATAACGAGAGAAACCACTATATCCTAAAAATATGAAGCATTGTTTAAAGCTACAGGTAGGATATCTGATGACAAAGACTATCATCCTATAGATTCAGATCAGATTCCAAATATTCCATAGGCCATGGAATAAGATAGTTCTGATGATGATCATAGCTCAGAACTATCCTCTAAATACCAAATCAAATTGAGAGAACCTAAGGATGTTATAGACCTGAATGAACCTCCACTTGCAAAAGAATTTCTATAATTCAATGTCAAGGTTAGAAGTGATAAAGACAAGATTAAAGAACTCCAGAAAATGGTGAAGTAGTTAAAGAAGGAAAAGGCTTAGGTGGAGCAATGGAGCGCCAAACAGCAGGAGAAGATACAGGGTTTCAAGAAAAAGAGAAAGGACCAAAAGGCACTCCTCAAGAAGATGTGAGAGTATAACTTCAAACTGTATTGGAACAATATTGTGCTCACAACCAAGATAAAATAGAGGACTACTAAATCCAGCGCCATCATTATATCATGATAGCTTTATGAAGTTCCTTGCCAACTTTTGAAAATTTTGAGACTATTTACTCAAGGAATGAAATATAATCTTTTTGACCTAATGAATTTTGATAATCCGAATGTATAACTCAGTCAAAATAAACTCCAAATTTCATGGGATTTGATATGTTGTTGTAAAATCATTTTGGATTAATCTTTTGAGCTGATTACTATTTTGGCAATGTAAATTCTCATTTTGAGGTGATCTTCCTAGAATATAGATACTGACTAGATCTTGTTATTAACAGAACACTAGAAAATAGGATCTGTAGTCATCTTTTGTATAGTTTAAATAGACATATGAAAGACTGTATGAAGGTCGCAAAATTGGATATTCATGGACGTGTTTTCAACTCTATGCAAGACAGATCTATTTTACCTTGATACTTAATGGCAAAGACATATTGATGGTCATACTTTTTCTTCTTTCATGTTCTTCTTCTTTTATTGCTTGAGATCATTTTTCAATTGCAATGCATTGTGTTTCTTGGTCTTAATTAATGCAGTGAAGATTTTGTTGTTATTATTATTATCAAGTTTTGGTTTACAAGCACATGTTCTTGTTTCCAAATTACATTTTGAGATAACAAATTCATGTGGGGTTAACAAACTGAAGACTTCCACATTTCCTTTATTTATTTTTCCTTATTTATATGATCTATCTATGTGGCTACCCTTTGAAAAATCAGTGGGATATTTCTTGGCTTTATTCTAAACTTCATGTTTACCTTGAAACCTTGAAATAGTTTTCACCACCCTTTAAAAAATCCAATTCATAAAACCCTTAAAATATTATTGCAATAACCTGATGATGCCCTAGCTTTCCCTCTCACAGTCAAGTGCAACTTTAGGGACTAAAATATTTTAGCTTTGTTGTCGGGGACGAAGAAACAAAGATATCTTCCTTGGTGAAACAACAAGATTAGATTCAAATCTTGACAGTGAACAAGATTTTGGACATTACATGAGATTGTGATTTTTCACCTCGCGACTCCATAGAAATTTTGTCTCCTAAAAGAGAAGGAAAAGGACATAAATCTCCTCCAACTTCCTCATCGTCTAAAAAGAGACCAGTTACCAAAAAAAACTCAGACTTAGAGCCTGTTGCAATAGTACCATACCTTGAAAAATTATTAATAAAATCTAAAGTCATTCCTGGATAGTATTCTCTCTCAAAGGGAAAATTTACTTCAAACAAATCTCAGGGAAAATCTTCTGAAATTCTTAAACTTCAGTCAGATGAAGAAGTGATTCCTGAAAGCGAAATTAAACCTATCATTGAGCCTGCTATAGTTTCCTTTCCTTCAACTATTTTAGAATTAAATTTAAATCAATGGAAGCTACTTTCTAAGCTCATTGAAGAGGAACATTCAAATACTTTGTCTATAGCCAAATATTTGACAAAGTGAACCAAAAACACTATATTCATCATCTTAGTCTTTCTCTTCTGAAGAAGATAAACCACGTTATTCCTCTTTTGAAAACCCTCTTTTTCTGGGAACATCATCTGGCTCTAGTTCAGAAAAGAAACCTATGTTTTCTGAAGATCAAGAACTACTATCAGTACAACTAAGTTTCTACACACAGGAGACATTTTCTCTTTCTACATCACCAATATTGCTTACTCCTAAAGCTCAAACACCAAAGATAGAAAGTATGGTTGTAAATAGAATGTATGCAATTGTTGCAGCCAAATATGCACCATTAAACCTACCACAAGTTCTATATTCCTTTCCACCAAATGAATATATGAAATATTTGGCTAAATTCAATGGAGAAGGAGGAGTTACTGCTGAAGAGTATTTGAATTCTTTCTACAATTTTGCAGACAATTTTAATGTAGAGCAAGCAAATGTGTGGATGAGACTATTTGTGCAGAGTCTAGATGGTGAAGAAACAAAATGGTTCAGGACTCTACCACCTAATTCCATTTTTGATATCGATGCTTTGGATGACACCTTTTCAAGACACCGGGGAGATAAGAAAGACTACTTATACTACATTACTGAATTTGGTGCTTTAAAAAGGAAACAAGGTGAATCAATATCTGATTTTATTAAAAGGTTCAATAAAATGTATAATAAAATTCTAGATGACATTAAGCCTTCAGAAACATCAACCAAAATCACCTTTGCCAATGCTTTTGATGTTGAATTCTCTATTTTGCTGAGAGAAGAAGGTCTTCTACTCTGATCCTGATGCAAGAATAAACTATTGAGGTAGAATCTTTATACTAGCAGCAGACAAGTTGAAGTCCCAGGGTGATAGAGACAAGAAAAAATAGAAAGAATAGATTCCTTCCTCTTCTCATACAATATCTGATTCTAATATGGAAGAAATGGCTAAAATGTTGAAAACCTTGACATATGAGATGCATAGGTTGAAAATGGAACAAAAACAGCCCAGTAGACCTACGCAGGATGGTGGATACAAAAATCCTAATCAGTTCAGGAGGCCAAATAATGTACCTCAAATCTTACCAAGAGAAAGGAAGAATCAAGAAGATCAAAAAGTTTTTCCTCCTTTCCAAAATAATGCAGTATAAGAAGATGAGGAAGAAGATGATATTGAATATGACCCTGCAATACATCTAAATGATTCAGATTCATCCCCTACTCATTTGACACAGCAGGATTATGAAGATTCTTTGATATTAAATCAATTTGAAGAAGGGGATGTTGATGAGGTTATATAGAAGGAACCTAAAAGAAAGAAATATGATCTCAGATCCACATAAAATACACCCAAGGTGGATGTACCTGTTCCAACAAAGAAGGTCAGTACTCTAGTCGAATCAGGGATCAATAAAGACATTCCTAGGATTCAAATTGATCAACAATCAAATCAACCTGTCAAGGTCAATACTATAGAGTTAAAGGAAACATAGAAGGTTGTTTCTTCTTTCATCCTTGAACATGAAATAAAAAAAATCAAAATTTATGTACCTCTGATAGAACTAATGAAAACAAATCCTTTTAGGAAAAATGTTATCAAGGATTTACAACCCCCTGCTCAGGTCACCTTTTCAGATACTATCAATATTGAAGATGAGAATCCTGCTATAACCATTGGACCTCATATTGAAGATAGGATTGATGCTTCTCTTCCTTTCTACATATCACTGAATATACATGAAAAAATATTGCATAACTTCTTAATGGATTATGGGACTTCACACAATGTCATGCCAAAAGTAGTAATGGATGAATTAGGGTTGGACATTACTAAACCCTACCTTGACCTGTATTCTTTTGACTCCAAGAAAGTTAAATGTTTGGGAGTTATCAAGGACATGGTTGTTACTCTTTCCCAATTACCTATGAAAAGTGTAGTATTGGATGTCATTGTGGCTGACATACCTCCAAAATTTGGAATTCTTCTGTCAAGATCCTGGGCTAAGAAAGTAGGAGGCACTTTACAAATGGATCTCAGTTATGCTACCATACTTGTTTTTAGTGGAGAAAATCAAATATTATACAGGGAAGTAAGACTGTATTATTTGGTAAGTGAACATGAAAACCCTAGTAATCATCCTATATATTTTGTAGAAGATGAACTTGGCTCTTCTATTTTTAATATTAGTGATCAGATGGAAGAAACATTAGTTAGAAGAATAACACCTGCAGTTGGAGATAGAGAAAAAAAATTTGTCTGGAAAATGTATTTTGATGGGGCTTGTTCAAAAGAAGGTTCTAGGGATGGGATTTTTTTCAATTCCCCTACTCAAGAAGTTATTCCTATGTCAGATAAACTTGAATTTTACACAACCAATAGCATCAGTGAGTATGAAGTTTTTTTGTTAGGATTGAAAGCTGCTAAAGATATGGGTATAGATAAAAATTTTATTTTTGGAGATTCAGAACTCATTATCCATCAGATTAAAAACATTTATCAAACCAAACAACAAAGGTTAAAACAATATAGGAATGAAGTATGGGATTACATGGATAATTTCTTCTCAGCATTTAACATCACTTTTGTGCATAGGAATTTGAATCAGTAGGCTGACTCCTTAGCTATTGCAGCCAATAACTTTAAGACCCCAATGTTTCCTAACTTGAAATTTGAGATTGAGGTTAGACACAAACCCTCAATACCAGATAATATCAAAAATCGGTAGGTCTCTAAAGATGATCAAGAGATTCAAATATTCTTAAATACTATTGAAGATTTTTCCAACATTTCAATAGATCAATACAATGAAGATGATGATGTAGAAGTACATGCTACAAATGTTCTTCAAGACAACGTTGTTTGGCACAAAATTATTAAATTGAAAACAAATCATTTGCCTAAAGGTTTGGTTCCACTTGAGAGATTATTTTATCACAGTGATGTTTCTAGAAAGGTTGTTATTTAGACAGAAGAGACTGATGTAGTGGATTGTGATATCAATTTTGATTCAAATCCAAAAATGGTTAAAATATCCAGAAAACTGTCAGAAAAACAGAGAGATATATATGCTAAATTGATGAAGCAATATTCAAATGTATTTTCCTGGTCTTATGAAGACCTAAATTTTTTTGATACAAAGATCATACAACACAAGATTCCTCTGAAGCCTGGATCAAAACCTTTTAAGCAGAATTCTACACAATTTAATCCTTTGTTGTTACCCATAATAGAAAAAGAGTTAAAAAGGTTATTGGATGCCAAAATTATAGTGCCACTGAGATAATCAGAGTGGGTAGCTAATCTTGTACCTATCAGGAAGAAGAGTGGAGAAATAAGACTCTGTGTAGACTTCAGGAATTTGAACAGGTGCTCCCTAAAGGACAATTGTCCATTACCAAAAATGGATGATATTTTACAAAGAGTAGTAGGGGAAAATAATATTTTTTTGCTTGATGGCTACTCAGGGTACAATCAGATATCAGTAATGGAGGAAGACAAGAAGAAAATGACTTTTACCACTCCCTGGGGCACTTTCATGTATGAAAAGATGTCCTTTGGATTAATGAATGCAGGAGCCACTTTTCAAAGGGCTATGGAAATTTCTTTTATTGGTGAGAAAGACAAGTTTGTAGTTATTTATCTTGATCACATCACTGTATTTTCAACATCTAATGAAGAACATCTACATCATTTGAAGAATAATTTTGAGAAATGCAGGAGGTACGGTATATCACTTAATCCTAAAAAATCACATTTTGTCATGGAAGAAGGAAAATTGTCTAGACACATTGTTTCACCTGAAGGTATTAAGATAGATCTTGAAAGAGTAAAATCTATCCAACAAATAGAAATTCCAAGAAACAAGAAGTATATCCAATCCTTCATAGGTAAAATAATTTTTTTAAGAAGGTTTATACCTAATTTTGTAGAGATTATCAAGTACATTATTGATATGTTGAAAAAATATGTATAAATTAAGTGGATACTAGAAGCTAAAGAATATTTTGAGAATATTAAGCATGCTCTTATTTAGGCCCCTGTTCTCATCAGCCCAGATTACTCCAAAGGATTCATGGTTTTTTCATTTTCCTCATAAGATACCATAGTTGTTGTTCTTCTACAAAGAAATGAGCAAGGATATGAGCAACCCATATCCTTCTTCAATAAAACTCTCAGAGAATCTGAACTGAAATATGATATAATGGAGAAACATGCATATTCCCTTGGAAAGGCTTTAAAATATTTCAAGGTTTATGTTCTTCAATCTGAGATCACTGCATATGTGTCAAGTAGTTCAGTCAAAGAAATTTTTGTTCAGCCTGATTGTGAAGGAAAGAGAGGAAAGTGGATAACAATAATCCTGGAGTACAAACTGACTATAAAGCCCACTCAGTTGATAAAAGGTCAAGGTCTTGCCAAATTAATGATAGAGTCAAATTGCAAAGCTATTTGGTTGTATCATCTCTTAGGTAAAGAACACAATTCTTCATTCCAGATTGGAGAAATTAGCTCACAAGTAAACATCAAGTATGATTCTTCACCATGGTATCAAGATATTGTATTTTTTCTACTGAATCTTAAATCTCCTGCTAAACTGGATAAATAAAATTTCAGATCACTTAAACTAAAATCAGTAAAATATTGCATTATTGATCAAATCCTATTCTGGAAAGATCCTAATGGGATCTTGTTGAGGTGTGTTGATCAAGAAGAGGCTAAGAAAATTTTATGTGATCTACACCATGGTGTTTGTGGAGGCCATCACCATTGGAAATCTACTTCTTTCAAGATTCTCAGGGTAGGCTATTATTGACTAGTCCCATTCTTAGACATTTTTTCTCAGGTCAAGGCATGCGAACCCTACCAGAAGTTTACAAGAAAGAAGAAACTTATGTCTCTTCTTGTAAAACCCATCATCACTCATGGACCATTTCAATAGTGGGCCTTGGAATTCATCATGGAAATTAACCCATCATCTTATGGACAACATAAGTAGATCCTTACATCCACAGATTACTTCACAAAGTGGATTGAAGAAATTCCAACTCAGAATGAAACATACAAGGTAATCATGGAATTTCTTGAAGGACATATCTTTTCTAGGTTTGGTTGTCCTAGAAAGCTAGTTATTGATAATTCCCAAGAATTTAAATCAAACTCCATGATTTATTTTTTCAATAAGTATAATATCAAATTGGTCCACTCTACTCCTTATTATCCCCAAGGAAATGGGTTAGCAGAGTCCTCCAATAAAAGTCTTATAAGGATTATCAGAAAACTACTTGCAGAAAACAAAAGGTCATGGGATTCCAAGTTAAAGTTTTCCCTATGGGTTGATCATATTAGTAAAAAAAAGTCTATTGGAACCTCCCTTTTCCAAATGGTGTATGGAACATAAGCCTTTTTTCTAACTGAATTGGGCTTACCAATTTTGAAAATTTTCTAAGAAGAGTTAGAAGAAACCAATGATATCCAAAGGATAATTTTTTAGATGACTGAGGTTCAGCAAGTCAAAGAACAGATCAATCAGAAATATCTTGCTCACCATAGAAAAGTCAAAGCCACATTTGATAAGGGAACTAAGAAAGATGTTTTTAACGAAGGAGATTTGGTATTAAGGTGGGATGTTAGGAGAGAGGAAAAAGAAAAAATGGTAAGTTTGACAACTTATGGTATGGTCCTTTCAGAATAGCCAAGGTGATGGATAATAGTACTTTTCTCTTACATAATCTAGATGAAACTGAAACTTTTGGAGGCCTAGTGAATGGGAGGTTTTTGAAACACTAGTTTCTTTAAAGATTTATCAAAGGTCTCAGCCTGGACAGTAGGTTTTCCTTTCAATAAAGACTCCACGTACCCAATGGACTTCTTTTTATACAATTTTGATTGTGAATAAAGGATGACAGAGTAGGGAAATCAAAGAATCAGAAGCAAGGTAAAGGCACTGATCTGCAGATCTTGAAGTTTTATCATTAAAAATTCACCCGCAAAAGGAGCCAGTGTTAGTCTCTAATTTTGTTCTTCATTTAGTGAGTATCTCTAATCCTTAATACTCCTTGCTTATACTTTGTTTCTTGAATTTTAGAATTTTACCCTTGGTTTGATTTTCTATGTCTTGCATTTTTGCACTTTGAAATAATTTTCTTGAGTTTTTTAAGGTTTAAGACGTGATTTAATGATATTTGTAACATCATTGTCTATTTGAATTTTAAAATTTAAAATTATTGCCAATTCATGAATGGCGCTAAAGGAATAGTGCTATTCTTGTAGCGTTAAGGTAATTATGTTTTGACATGCGCCATCCAACTATATCTTATAATGGTTGTGAAAATCGTGGATAAAGGACCTGCATGTGCTCCATGACCTTTTCTTGATTTGATGATGCATTTTAAACCGTTGTATGAATGAGATCAAGTTGTACTAGCAAGGACCTGCATAAAATCAAACCCTTCCCAATATTATTAAACGATACCATCATTTTTTATTCTAATATACCAGATGTTTTGTGCATATATTGAATCTAGAGGAATTGTTATGTAATAATAGTCACAGGTCTTAAAGTTCCCAATTTCAAATCGTGCAGAGTTTTTACAGAACTATATCAATCACATGGCGCTGAATAAGAGGGGAAAGATCATTAGGTTGGAACTTGAGGGCACAAACTTATTGAATCTTACCCACATATGGTGTAGATATTTAAAGACACGGGTTGGTTTGAGTTTTTCACCACTTTCCAGGGACACGATGAACAAGTCTCCATGATCTTCGCATAGAAATTCAATAGTTTTGAAGTTGTGATTGGAAAATTGTTGATGATGGTGACTAGACACTAAATTGCAAAAGCATGGATATTTCCCCTTGGTGGAGAAAGGTGGTGGAAAAAAGAGATTGTGGTAATGGAGTTCATAATCCAGTTCCCAATACCAGAAAAACATAACCCTAATTGGAAAAAAGAAATACCACACAGCTGGATTAGAAAGAAGTCGAATACTTCCTTGATTATAATTCATAGGTATATTAAATGTGAGGGTAGGTTCTCGCTGGTTTACATTTATAATATCATATTATTAATGCACATAAATGGAGAGTACCCCCTAAATATACCATATTTTCTGCTAAAATGTCTATCTAAGATGTCCAAAAGGGTGCAGTTTGATCCTACCACAACCAAAGGCAGCCTTTTCCACCAAGTTTTGATAAATACATTGGTTGTCTCTTCTTTGAATGAAGTACATATACCGTGGGATT
Organism: Picea engelmannii; assembly: GCA_009831015.1. Classification (NCBI taxonomy): domain Eukaryota; kingdom Viridiplantae; phylum Streptophyta; class Pinopsida; order Pinales; family Pinaceae; genus Picea; species Picea engelmannii. The sequence goes on from ML784599.1 coordinate 67,230, forward strand.
GGTTAATCCAATATCTAAGTAATGATCCAAAACCAAGAAAATCTAAAAAGGTTAAAGGGAAAAGAGCAGATACACAGAAAATAATTATCACAATTAATGAATCCCCAGTCAAAGAAGAAACATCTGCAACCGGGATAACAAGGGTCAGCAAAAGGAAGATGCAAATTCATCAAATCTCTGTTGATACCCCTGTAGGTAAATTTCCAGGAGAAGCCACCACCAGTAGAGGTTAGAGATCAAAACTTGATTCATATATTGATATTTTTGTGGATACAGAGATAAATATGGAAGTAGATACATATGAATATTACAATGTAAACACAATTAAACACACAGTCAAGCATAAAAAAAATTGACAAGTAAGAAAAGTTCCAAAAGACAAAAACAGGGGAAGAAATCTACACCTGTGTATAAATACCCTAGGAGAAACTCTACTAGGGATGTCAACAAATTCAAGTTAAACTCTAAGGCTATGTTTCACCCATCCATAAAAAAAAAGAACCTTATAGTCATAGAGGACAATTCTGAAGAATCTAAAGCATGTATTAAATATCAAGCATAAATACATCTATTGCATAGGAAAGCAAAAAAAAATAAAAAATTGGGGAAGACAACAGGAAAAGGAAAACAAGTTGTTAAACATTCTACAGGACCTATAAGGAGAGAAACCACTAGATCATCAAAAGTTGAATCATTGTTTAAAGGTACAGGTAGGATATCTAATGACAAAGACTATCATCCTATAGATTCAGATCAGATTCTAGATATTCCAGAGGCCATGGACTCAGATAGTTCTGATGATGATCATAGATCATAACTATCCTCTAGATACCAAATCAAACTGAGGAAACCTAAGGCTGTTATAGACCTAAACAAACCTGCACCTACAGAAGAATTTCCAAAATTCAAAGTCAAGGTTAGAAGAGATAAAGACAAGAATAAAGAACTCCAGAAAATGGTGAAGCAGTTAAATAAGGAAAAGGCTCAGGTGGAGCAATGGAGTGCCAAATAGCAGGAGAAGATACAGGGTTTCAAGAAAAAGAGAAAGGACCAAAAGGCACCTCTCAAGGAGCTGCGAGAGTCTAACTTCAAACTGTATTGGCACAATATTGTGCTCACAACCAAGATTAAGAAAATGACTACTAGATCCAATGCCATCATTATATCATGATAGCTTTATGAAGTTCCTTCCTCCCAAGTTTTGAAAGCTTTGATAGTATTTACTTAAGGAATGAAAGATAATGTTTTTGACCTAATGAATTTTGATAATCCGAATGTATAACTCAGTCAAAATCAACTCCAAATTTCATGGGATTTGATATTTTGTGGTAAAATAATTTTGGATTAAGTTGTTGAGATGATTACTATTTTGGCAATGTAAATTCTCATTTTTGAGCTGATTGTAAAGCCCTTCATTAGGGATTCAAAGTTAAATGGTAAATTTGTAATCTAAATTACTTTTCTTTTCTTGAAAGATTCCTTGTGAACAAGTTTGTGTCGTATTTTTGTTCGCATTGCATCTAATTTATATTTTTGTTTGGATTACAACAAATCTATCTAATTTATGTTGAATTTCTAGAAAATTAATCAGTTAAATATCAAATTCTCAAATTATATAGTCCAAAATAGTCATAAAATAGATGACACAACACATTACATGTTTTCAATACATAGATACATATCATAACTTTCTTCCAGAACAAAATTGTATAATGGTAAAATACCTCTTGAAGAAGAAGTTTGTCCCTTTCTTTCTTGTTGTTGCTAACTAATTGAACTGCCTGAAAACTACTTGAAATTGCCTAAAAACTGAATCTTTTCTTCCTAGCCAACTAGGAATAGAGCCTCTCTGCCTCCCTAGCTCCAGGAATCCTTGTGGTTTCCTTCCCCCCTCAAGCCCAAAATTCCCAGCAACACCAACGCCCTGTGAGAGCTTAAAAAAAAAATCATTTCTCCCATTTCCTCCTCCTCTCCCTCCTTAGAAATTCAGAAAATCCTCAAACAAAAATCCCCAAACAGAAATCCTCAAACATAAAAAATAATCCCTCTTCAAATTCCTCCCCTTCTTTCTTATCCTCCTCTCTCAAATCCCCCTCATTAATTCCCAACAACCTTATCCACCCATTAATTCCCAACAACGTTATCTCCCCATTAATTACCAACAACCTTATCTCCCCATTAATTACTTCACCCACCTTTTAATAATAAAATAATAAAAGTCTTATTAATATATTTGAATAATTAATTAAATTTAAATTAAAAATTATGATAAAATTAATCAATTTGGGTTGCTACATACACCCACCCTTCCAGAAACTTAGTCTGGAAGTTAGAGTAATTTACAATACATGGGTAATGACACATGATTCATACATCCACATCAAATAATCAACATCATCAATTTAAAACACTTATACGTACTAGTGTACATGTGCAAAACATACAAGTGTAGCTAGCACATACAGGACTCGTACATGTACTAATGAAAATAATTATCACACCTAAAGTAATTCTTGTATGTGTCCAATCCAATCAACAAGACCATTCATTTCATAAAAGATAGTAAACTATTTAAATGTTCACGAAATTCCTCACTTTACAATAATTTAGCACAAACTACATTCACTTAGATAATTTTAGTTTAGCTAAGTAAATATAAATATACATATATACATATATTTTTCTTTTTCAAAAAAAAGAGGAAATCAAGAAATTCTTCTATAAGGTGAAATCCCCACACACTCTCAACTACTTATATTCATCCTTCCTCCCTAAATTACTTCCATCTTCCATCCCTATCCTTCCTTTGCTGGACTATCTTGGAGCATCAACTAGATTGACCCAACTCCAAATAACACCCATAAGCAGAAGTGTTAACTCTCTTGACCAAGCTTCCCTAGCAGGCAACTGATAGTCATCATCACATGTCTAGGGGAGCATGAGATAACACCATCCTCCCATGACTCCAGGTTTCAGAGGATACACGGTGGGAAATGCCTCCACCCCTCTTAATAGGACTAGGGTCCACACCTTTCCATGGAACATACAGTGGCACTATGTTGCTGGGAATTTTGTCATCGTATATTCAGTTTTAGGCAGTCTTGTCACCGGAAAAACATGCACTTGTCCACATATCATAGCAATGCATTTGAACCAATATAATTTCACATACCAAATTTATACCATAGTGTTTCTTGGTCGATCTTCACAACATCAACCTTTTATCATCATTATTCTTTGGCTATTTCATTGCCTCTTGACCTATAGATTAGTCTATAGAAAAACTCATACATATCCATGCATTATCATCATGTGAATGCATTTAATCATAATCTCAACCCAGTAACCACGTACCAACAACTTTAAATGTCAAAAATTTCAAGTTATAAATAGATTTCATAATATCCATCATAATTCAAATAACATTAATAATTCATAGAATTGACATTCACATAGGTTCATATGTCTTAAAAGTTCAAGTGTATCATTAATAGTTTCACAGTGAATAGAAAATAAAAGGTGATTAGGCCTTAAGTAATTATCGCTATCTAAGTCAAAAGGTGACATTACATATTACTATGAAAACATACATAGATAGATATAGATATATAATATTCAACCATACCAATGGATTTATATAAATCAATTAAAACATATAAAAGTTAAAGCTTCATGTACCACACTTATCCTTGCTTAGGTCTTTGTAAATAATTTATATAGTTTTACCAATTCAACTTGTCACTTCAAAAGTTTTCTTTATCCTTGCTCAAATATAATCCTAAACTAAAAGAAATATTTTGATGCTTTATAATTTTGGAACCATAGCCTTTGGAAAAGGTACTTTCCAAATCAACAATGACCTTTTAGTATTGTAGATGCATAACCTTTGTATGTCTATAAGACATCCATAGACTTTTTCATCCATATTAAGAATGGTAAAATATTCTACAACAACCATTAAATCTAGAAATGATGGTAGGAGGATTTTTCTTAATTGACATATAATAAATAAATAAATAAATAAAGATAAAACAACATAAAATACATAAGACTATTGTTAGAGTAAGAAATGGATTGCATAGCATTTATCTGAAAAAAAGTTCCCTCATTGGAATAAGATTTATGGTGTTTAAGTTATATTTAAAGAAGAGCACCCCAAACAAACAATCTTTTCTTTTGAATTTTTAAATATATCGTTTAAGGCATAATGAAGTTTACGATTGCATGACAACACTTAAAAAATCTTTAAAACTTATAAAAATGTATGAAATTTGGATGAGGACAATGGACCTTATCTTTTGTTTTGTTGTAAAGTTCCTTAACCATCTTTTTCGCAATCATATATATGAAAGTTATTGGGCATATCTAAAAGCTCCTCATATATCTATTATTTGCTACATTTCCATGTTGTTAATACCAAGTCAAGTGGTCTCTAGTTATTAGACTTTTTATCATAGTTATATAAATGCTAAATTTTATTTCTTTATATCTTAGTTATATAAATAAGAATTTTTATTTTTTTTATTTATTTTTATTTTTTATTGTTTATGTCAACTTTGGGAATATTATATTGTAAATATTTTTACTTTAAAAAGTTGTTTTCCAAAGTATATTTCCTTTATTAATTAAAATTATTTATATCCAATACACAAGCAAGTGGATATTACTAATCAATGGATAATATGATATTATTATCTTTATGTTACATCTATTTTATTTTTTTCTCTAACCATCATTTAGTCCATGTTATGTTCTTAATACACTTCATGCATATCCTCTCACTATCTTCAACCACCCTTCATTTCAACACCTTATTGCTATATATATATATAT
>ML784599.1:79536-110913 GCA_009831015.1 Picea engelmannii
TATATATATATATATATATATATATATATATATATCATGGACAAGTCAAATAACTATTATAACATATATGGTCCAGCCGATGGCATAATCAACATATCTACAACGGTTGTGGAGGCCTGGTCTATAGTGGAAGATGATGGATGATGAATAGGTCATGCCTTCTCATCTAGATGAGGTGAAAGAGGAGGATGAGGAATAGGTATGGCATGCTCATATAGGTGAGGTAAAAGAGGAGGATGAGGAACATGTATGGCATGCTCATCTAGGTGAGGTGAAAGAGGATGATGAGGAATAGGCCCCCCATGCTTATCTAGGTGAGGTGAAAGAGGAGGATGAGGAATATTCATTGTCTCCTCATGATCTGAGGTTAAGGAGGAGGAGGAGGATGTGGATAAGGATGATCACGAGCACCCTCATAAATTGATGGGGTACTAGATGAACGAGTCATACTAGAAGAAGAGATGTTCCTATCATCAAGATCCCTCCTCATTGCTATTATAGAAACTCCGACAATATGATGTATAAGAGGCATCAAATCATGCAGCATATGCCTCCAAAGCTCCAAGAGTGTAGGATCTTCTCTGATGTCTCGCATCAAGGCAGGGAGAACTCCCACCTCAGACAAAAGTGCAGAGAGTTGGTCACCCAACTCCAACATGAATCTAGTATCGGGCCTACGAAGAATGTCGTCGGGTATCTGCACCCAAGGACCCTGACCCACTATAGCCTCAGGCATCATATCCTCATTATCATATATTGTGGGATGTGGAATGCCCCCAATGAAAGTGCCAATATCTGCAAAGTATATAGTACAAAAAAAAAATTACACAGTTAATTCATTAAACAATTTAATAAAACAAGTTAAAGAACATGTTAGAATTAATTTTATTCTAATTAAGTAAGACAATAAAATGAAACTATATTAATTTAAACAAAACACTAATATTACCTCTATCATTTGGTGGCTCATATACTTTGAATATGATGTTCAAACATCCTCGCTAATCCAAACCCTTGTAATTTGATGCAAGAGTATCATCAACAACATTCATCAAACTGAGTGGAGGACAACTCAACATCAAGCGTGCACGTTCAATTTGTTTTTAGACCCAAGGAGAGCGAATCAATTTGATATATTGAAAAGATTGTAATTAAAAGAGATTTTAATGTGTTGAGGCTTGAGCCATTACATGAGATTGAGAGAGATTGTAATTTATTAAATGCCTAAGGAGATTGTATAGATATTGCACATCGACTCGTATCTCAGTTGTAAATATCATTTATGGTAATAAGGCTTAGTGGGAGAATGATATAATTGTGATATGATAGCACTAGAATAGTGGGTAGAAAGGCTTGAGAAGCCCCTCCGTGTATAAATATATGTAGTATATGCCAAAATGAGGCTGTTGAGGATTATTATTGTTGTTGAAGTTTATTGTATTTCGTTGTTGAAGAAGTTGCAAAAAAATATTGTATTTGCTACTGAGAGTTGTGGAAGAGCTGCAAGAACTATTTGTAAGAATACTTTGATGAATCAATATAATAGGGGAAGATTACTTCCATATATTTGTAGATGTTTGTGTTTGATTAATTGGGTAATCTCATGTTATATACTCTCTGTGTTTTATATGCTTGCTTGTGCATTTTATGGTTAATTGAATGAACCTGTAGTGTTCTGTAAGTTTCAATTATTTTTCTTCTAAAGCACTGGTGTAAGGAGTGCAGAGTAGACATGCAAGGAGTGTGAAGACAAAGTTGTTTTTAGACTCAGAAGCTCAGGAGAGATAATGTGAAATTGTGTAGTGTGAGTGCAAGGAGTGCGCATATACTCATATGAGTATAATATCTCAAGAAGACCCTTGCAAGGTGTGTATAGGGCCAACACTTAGTCAAAGTGTTGAGGAGTCACAAAGAAGATAGACACAAGAAGTGCATGGAAATATTTTCTGAAAATATCTAAGTATCAATTTTTGAGAGGAGCACAAAGTGTGCACCAGAGACCCAAATCATATGAGTGTTAAAGCTCAGGAGAAATAGTGACCAGAAGTATTTGAAGGGAAACTGCTTTCAATTTCAATATCGATTGGACGAGATCTTCCTATGGAGGAGAATATCTTTCATATTCGTCAGATTTGGGAAAGTAGCATGGGTGTGAACCCCTGAAGTCCTTTGGACTTCACGTATTCATAGGTTTCCGCGTGGTGTGTGGAAAGGAGGCAAGTTTCCTAAAGTCCTGAGAACCAGAGAAGATCTGGACTGTCTGATTGTGGGGACACGTGTCCACATATACAAAGTATTTCAAAAGTATGAATATACAGAAGAGTAGGAGTGTGATTGTGGAATTATTCAAGCTTCCCAAAGTTCTGGAGTCAGAAACAAATCCTAACCATCAGCATAGAGAGCCACATGTCAACAGATCTCGGAGTTTGAATATTTGGTACTCCAGAGGAATATAGGAATATTTCATTTTGGGTTGAGAAATCCCGAAGTCCTGAAGGCTGGAGTTGATCTCAACCATCGTTCAAGGAGGGACACGTGGAGAGAACATCTAACCTCCACTAGTTCAGCGTTCGTATTTTTTGAAGGGTTGGGTTGCAAAGATACCCAAATTTTTGAATCCCAGAGTGTAGTGTAAACAAAGACTGTAGATCTTAGAATTCGTTGGGAGTCATAGATATTTGTCGTAGTTCGGTTGTTTGCAGGTTCATCCTTCAGAGGGCTCATAGTGTGTTTCTTTCGAGACTCCTGAATCTTGTAGTTATGAAGTCCCAAATTATTCATAAAAGTGAACATCAGCCCATAGTTTCATCCCAAAGTCACATGGAGGACTTTGCAAGTGTTTGAGGACACTTGCAGACTTGATTTCTCGTGTGGGGAACATGTAAAAGGCTTGTGGCACATAGATATTGAGGGTTCAAAGAGGACCCATGAGATAATTCTGCTCCATACTGTGAACGATCCTAGACCGGGAGGTCATGCAAGCTCCAGGATGTGGTGGGGGTTTGTGTCAAGTGGTATTAGAGAAACAATTTTGTTTGTAGACAACAAGAAAAGATAGAAAGGAGAAGACTTGGAATCATGCCACCAAAGAGACGCATGGAGAGACCAATGGTAAATGTATCCATGGAAGAGGATATGAGACAACTTCATGCAAGGTTGGATGCCATGGAGACAGTGCAGAGAAGAGCACTTGATGTTGGTGACGTCAGTGAAAGTGAAATTGAAGAAGTAGAAGCTAAAAAAGTTGCAAGAGAACAAGTGACAAAGGAGCCACTGCTGAGAGTTGTTGTCAAGATGGGAACCAGATCGAAAATAGAGGTCCCAATGTATGAAGTTAATTTAAATGTGGAGGAATTTTTTGACTGGATAAGTGATAATTTATTTATATAAGTACTTTGATTATGAGGAGATTGATGATGAAAATAAAGTGAAGCATGTTGTGATCAGACTGAAAGGACATGCGACGTTATGGTGGGATGAATTGAAAGATAACAAAATATGCAAAGGTATGTCCAAAATTAAGAGTTGGGATAAAATGGTAGCTAAGTTAAAGGCTAAGTTCATATCCAAATATTATCAAGTGAATCTATTCATAAAGCTACAAAACCTGAGACAAAAAGGTTTTACAGTGAAAGAGTACACCGGAAAGTTTTACAAGTTGAATATCAGAGAAGGACATGGAGAGAATGATGAAGAAAAGGTTATCAGGTACATTAATGGCCTAAGATATGAAATTCAAGATGAAACCAACATTATGAAAATGAGAACAGTGGAAGATTCTTATCAGGTATCCATGAAAGAAGAGGAAAAGTTGGAAAGAAGGTAGAGTCAACGAAACAAAGGAAAACATCCAAGCAGAGGGAGAGGATCCGTCAGAGAAAAGTTCCAGAAGCCAAGACCAGAAGCTGGAAGATATCACAATGAGACAGAAAGGGGAGGAAAATCTAGAGGAGGACACTATGGTGGAATAAATTACTTTCCAAAAGGAAGAGGAAGAGGAAGAGGAGGAGAAATGAAGTGTTACACCTGTGGAAATACAAGACACATGTCTTGGGAATGTCCCGAGAGAAAGGATACAGGAAGTGGAGAAGCTCACATTTCCGAAGCACGTAAGAGGAATGTATAGACATAGATGAAACAAGAAGCAGTGGAAGAAGGAAGATCATTCATGATGAGGAAAGTGCTTGTAAAACCTGAGAAAGAGGTAAGATAACCAGTCCAAAGGAATAGTCTATTTAGAACTTCTTGCAAAACTAGAGATCAAGTATGCAAGGTGATCATAGAAAGTGGAAGTACTAATAATTTAGTATCCATAGAGATGGTGGAGAAACTGAAGATGGAGACAATTGAACATCTGAATCCATGCAAGGTATTGTGGTTGCGGAAAGGACATCAAGTCATTGTAAGTCGACAATGTAAAGTTGAGTTTAAGATAGGTGGTTATAATGATGAAGTTCTATGTGATGTCATACCTATGGATGTGTGTCATGTTCTGTTGGGAAGACCGTGGAAATATGACAGGAATGTCATACATGATGGAAGAAGCAACACTTATACCCTAGAGAAGAATGGGTGTAAACATATGTTGTTTCCAATAGAAGATAAAGGAGTCAAAGAAGAAGGTAGTCTAGGTATACTTCTCATGAGTGGGAAGGATCTCTTGAAAGAAGCCAAAAAAGAACAAGAGATACAGTTTGTTGTCGGTAAACCAAGAGTTATCCTTATAAACACATCTATGAATGATTTTACTATAGAAGTCTAGGAGTTATTGGATGAGTTTGTTGATATTGTGGTGGATGAGTTACCTCACTCTTTACCGCCCATCGGGAGTATTAGTCACCATATCGACCTTATTCTAGGATAAAGTTTTCCAAATAAAGGAATATACAGATTGAAACCTCGAGAAAATAAAGAGGTCAAGAATCAAGTCCAATAATTGTTGGATAAGGGTTTAGTTAGATAAAGTTTGAGTATGTTTGTCGTATCAACTGTATTTAGTCCAAAGAAATATGGAGGTTGGAGAATGTGCATAGATTCAAGAGGCATCAACAATATAACCATCAGGTATAGATTATCTTTACACAGAATGTATGATTTGATGGATTGTTTGAGTGGAGATAGTTATTTTTCCAAGATAGACTTGAAGAGTGGTTATCATCATATAAGAATGAGAGAGGTAAATGAATGGAAGACAACATTCAAAATAAATGAAGGATTGTATGAGTGGTTGGTTATTCCATTTGGATTAATGAATGCACCGAGTACATTTATGAGGTTGATGAATGAAGTAATCAAATATTTCATTGGTAAGTTTGTAATTGTTTATTTGGATGACATTTTGATATTTAGTAAGACTGAATAGGAGAACTTGAGACATTTAAATATGGTGTTGAGAAGATTGGAAGAAGAGAATGTGTTAATAAATTTGAAGAAATCTTATTTCATGATTTTTTTTTTTATATATTTTGGATTTGTAATCTCTTCAAATGAGTTGAATATGGACCCCAAGAAGGTGAGGGAAATAATGGATTGTCCTTCTCCAAGAAGTGTATTTGAGGTAAGAATTTTTCATGGATTGGCAAGTTTTTATAGGAAATTCATCATGAATTTTAGTAGAATTTTCGCACCTATACCGGAAAACATAAATAAGGAGCATAAGTATTTTAATTGGACATAGGAAGCTAAGAAGGGGTTAAGAGTGTTGAAATCCAAAAGAATAGAACAACCTATTCTAGTTCTACCAGATTTTAAGAAGACATTTTAAGTAAAATGTGATGCAAGTGGAGTAGCCATTGGCACAGTTTAAAGTCAAGACAATAAGCATGTTGCTTATTTCAGTGAGAAGATGAATGATGTCAAAAGAAAGTATTCCAGATATGATAAATAATTTTATGTTGTGATTTAAGATTTGAAAAAATGGAGGCATTATCTTATTCCAAAAGAGTTTGTTTTATATTCTGATAATCGGGCATTGCAGTTTATAACTAGACAAGAGAAGTTGAATCAGAGACATGCCAAATGGGTAGAATTCATGCAGAATTTTAATTTTGTTATTAAGAAAATTAGTAGAAGCACTAATAGAGTTGCAAATTCTTTGAGCAGGAGATGTTTGATCTTGCAGGAATTTCAAGTGAATACCTTGGGATTTGAACACCTCAAGGAGATGTATCAGGAAGATCCAAATTTCAAAGAGGCTTATGAAGAATGTGAGAGCCCTTTAATGAGGGACATAAATCAATGGATGGAATATTTGATCCAAGGTGGATTGTTATTTAAAGGAAACCAGTTATGTATCCTAAAGTGCTCAATGAGGGATATCTTGTTGAAGGAAAAACATAGTGCAGGTTTGGATGGACACTTTGGCCATGATAAAATGTATGTGTGGATAAATTCTTCATATTTTTGGCTAGGTATGAGGTATAATGTGAATAAATTCATGGACATATTTAGAATATTCTAGTATTCCAAAGGAAAGAAGAAGAACATTGGATTGTATCAACCATTTCCTATTCCAGACAGGTTGTGGGATGCAATAAGTATGGATTTTGTTCTAGGATTTCCTAGAACACAGAGAGGAAGTGATTATATCTTCATAGTTGTTGACAAATTTTTGAATATGGCACATTTCATTCCATGTCACAAAACTAGCGATGCTACCCATATAGACAATTTGTTTTTCAAGGAGATTGTGAGATTACATGGATTGCCAAGGAGTATAGTTTCAGAAAAAGATAGTAAATTTGTGGGACACTTTTGGAGAACAATGTGGAAGAAGATGGGGAAAAATTTGTCTTTCAATTCAACGTATGATCTTCAAACAGGTGGACAAAATGAAGTGGAAAATCAAAGTTTAGGGAACTTGTTGAGGATTTTGGTCATTGATCATAATAGTGAGTGGGATCAAATTCTCCCCCAAGCAGATTTTGCATATAGTGACTCACCAAATAGGAGAATTGGTAAAAAACCCTTTCCAAATAATGTATGGAATGCATCCAAGAGGAATTTCATAGTTAATAGATTTGGGACAAGATGAGTTCTGAAGCGCAAGAGCATACGATTTTTCCGCACAGATGCAAAAGTTGCATGATCATATTAAGGGATAGCTACAAAATAGAAACCAGAAGTACAAAACAAAAGTAGACCAGAGAAAAAGAGAGGTAAATTTTGAAGTTGGATATTAGGTTTTGGTACATCTAAGAAAAGAGATGTTTCTGAAAGAAAAGTATAACAAGTTGAAGATGAATAAGACAGGACCGTGTAAGATTCTCAAAAAATTTGTTATGAATGATTACGGGATCAAATTTCTAGTTGTTGTCCCTTGACAAAGTTTTGGAGATCCTTGGTCGGGTTTGACCTATTTTGGGACTTCGACAGGCTATCAAAGGAAGAGTGCAAGTTGAAGCGGAGATCATGGGATCTTGGACCCTTTTAGGGCATTTTTGGGTTTTGGGCTTATGTAACAGGTATGGGATATCGGCCCATGGGTTTAACCATGTTTGGGCCCATTTTGTAATGTATAAATAGAAATATAGGCGATGTAAGTAGGAGGTGCTAAAGGGAAAGTGAAGGCCAATGTGATAAGTGCAAGTGACTATAAGAGTCTGTGTAAAGGCTTTGTGTTGTAACCTAGCTCGGGGAATAGCTCGGGGAAGGAGGATATGGCGATGTGCATGCCGATATCCTATCCTATGCTGAGTAGGACCTTGTGGCTCTGTGCATGTAGATGATTGACAAATGATAATAAATAAGACGAAGAGTTGGTGGACGTAGCCCCAGGCTAGGGGTGAACCACATATATCCTATGTTGTGGTTTCTTTGTGCATCATAGTTGTTTCATGGTTCATATGATTAATGTTTAGTATGATTACATGAATATGATAGCTTAGTACCTAATGATGTTAATAAGATGCTAGATCTGATCTATGTTGATGTGCTTAGTTCTTGAACGTGTTAAATCTTGTTGAAAACTGCGTTGCACTGTAATTAGGGTTTATCTGCATTATAGACAAAGGCTAAGTACTAATTAATGACAACTGTTAAGTTCTCCATTAAGGTGTTGTAATCACAAATCTGTGTCCCAGCTAGGTTGCAGACATATGAGTCCTACAACCACCCCTGCCTCTACCTCCGGTGAGACTTCATCTTCTTCGCATGTGTTTTTGAAAGGGTTGGTAGTTACGATTTTGTTGGTGCGTTGTTGAAGCATTGAACACTGGGTATGCCCCTATGCCGAAAAATGGTTCTGTTGTCGGGACCTGGAACTGTGATTGCTAGGAACTGAGGAAAAGAAAGAAATATCTATGCATAGATCTGTTTCTTTAGTGCGCAATACTCTACCTGACTTCTGAAGCTCTATGCTAAGAAAAGAAGTCTGATCTGAAGAAAAGAGGTAAGATATGAAATCTTTGTTCTCTAATAAAGGTAAAGTGAATTTTTTCTTATTAAAGAGGTAAGATTTGAAAGCTTTGTTCTTTGTTAAAGGTAAGATAAGTGGAAATTTTTGTTTTGAAATTATGGATCTAGGTATGTTTGATAAATTTTGTCCTAGTTTGGAAACTAGGGCACAGTTAGAAGAAAGAAGATTTGATATGAGTAGATCTGATAGAAATAATGAAAGATATGTTATTCCTATGCATAGAAAGAATGTTTGGACTAACAAATGGATGCAGGATCCTAGGACAAATTTTCTCCAGGTTAGCCACCATGATCCTAGTGCATAGTACAAGAAAGGTTGGGGATCATTTAAGAGAAAGAGAGGATTAACTCTTTGTTACAGTTGCAGAAGACCGGGACATCTTTCTAAGGCATGCACTGGTATAAGACCTAGTTGTCTTTTTTCTAAAGCTATGTACCATGACGTTCTGGATTTCCATGGAGTGATTACTAAGGTTGAAAGAATGAATATGCAACAAGAAAAACCCGAGGAAGGCCAAGAAACTAAGACCATGGAAGAACCCCAGAAATAATCAGAGATTGTATTACTACAAATGCAAGAAACCCTAAATTACCATAGAGCTATCAACTTATCAGAGATATTCAAAGAGAAAGTGTGCATCGAAACAAGAATAGGAGACTTCGACATAGACTGTGTTCTGGATGAGGAAACACAGGTGAATATTATGACGGAAAGAACTTGGGAAATTTTAGGAAAGCCTACCATGATTCCTTCATTGGGAGGAATAAGATTATTTAGAGGAAATATGATAACCCTATGTGGAATACTTACCCAAACCTCTATGAGTGCTCATGGAACTTCGATAGAAGAAGAATTTGAGGTTGTTAAATTTATTGGGAACAATGCCCCATTTTCTATGTTACTAGGAAAAACCTAGATTGAGAAAGATCAAACCCAAGAAAAGATGAAGAAGCTCTAGAAAATGAAAAGAAATAACTAAGAGACTTCATGGCTAAGAGAATATCACAGTTACTGGACGAAAAAAAAAACCAGTCGAAGATACTAAGGACCATAAATCTGGATGTCAAAGTTGAAATAACACAACAAGACTTGAAACACCTGACTGTACAAGAGAGTAGAGCACCTACCCGAGACAGAGAAGAAGTATTTCCCTTGAACCCTAGTAAATACCATCACCAACGTGAAGTTACTATGCCAAGAGGAGATAAGAATCGAATGGAAAGAGGAATATCGAGACGCGGATCATAGGGAAGAAGGATAGAAAGATCAACAAGAAGAAATAAAAGTTAGAGAAATTACAGGAATTTCCAGAGAAGACTTTGTAGAAGGAAGGTCTGAAGAATTCGAACTTCACCATAATATCAAAGAAACTCACATTGTCACTTCGCCATGGCGGAGCGATATGACCGTTGGAGGCATTGTAACCATTAGATTGACGTTCCTGAATTGTTAGAACAACAGTTATGATCAGAAATCTTTCCATAAGACTGTTGGTACCACATCGTAACGGACATAATTGCATTGATGAAGTCTTTTTGTCCATTTGAGGGATCTGTTACATCGTTGTCTACTTATTTTGTTGACTTTTGCGTCGATAAAAATTTCACAAATTGTATCTGAGCCAACAAGAGAACTCATTATTACTGTGTTGTGCTTACTGAGACTTTTCTACCTATTCTATTGCATTGAGCATTTATTCATTGACTTGAGTTTTCCAATATCGAGATTACATGTCAGATGAACTCAGCACCGTAGAAAAGTATGTCAAAGAAATTCTAATCAAACTTATGGTTGAGAAGGTGATGTTCGTCGGAATTCAAGCTTCATCGATGAGAGGGGTACAAGCCTCCTCGTCGACTGCTTGTGGATCCGGACCATCCCAATTTGTGGCTGAGAAAATAACCAAGCATCGATATGACTTGGCGAATCCGAAGTTAATCCCATCCATCCTGCCCGACTACATCTTGCCTCTTGCCGGCGTGGTGAATCGTGATAGTGTCCTCAGAGACTTCGACTATGCCTTTGGTCATTGCGTACCTCCCGAAGGGGATACGCATAGGAAAGCCTCATCAGGATAAGATCATGACACTAAATATCAATGACTTTAACCTAGGGGATCACAAGAACTTCAACATGCTCGGCCCTCACAGGTATTTTACTAGAACGAAGGGGAAGAAGTCGAGGATAATCCCCCAACCATGGACTATGGACCTCATGTAGTCCACTATTCTGAACGTGATGAAAATACCCCTCTTTGGAAGGAACCAGGATTTTAATGCTTGTGTTAAGCTACTGCTGTCGAGCTTCCATGGTGGCTACCTATGGCTAGATAGACGTATCATCATCGATCTAACATTGATCCATTGGATCACTAGATTGAGCATGTAGGGACCAGACCCATAATATGTTTACCTAGGGAAGGCTGCAGACCACGCCCCCGCACAGAATATGAAAGATATATACAATGATGTAGAGAAGGTGAAGCGAGGATACAAGGTATCCTCCATCTAGAATGGCGCAGTGCACCTTGCTTGCTAGTTGATTTTTGGTAAGCTAGTCTACAGGAACAAACCCACCTAGGTCACAGGGTTTGTTGTTGACCTTGCGGGGAAATGCGTGGAGGGGATACAAATGAATTGGGAAAAGTACTTAGTGAACCAATTAGACCAATACTGTCGTGAAGCTCAGGATCAGAGCTATGAGTTCCATTTTAGTTGGCTGCTGATACTCATTGTGTTCATAGCTTGGGAGATGCCAAAAGGTGTGGCCTTCCCTAAACTAGGCCATATGAACCCTTAGCCACAAAGTTCACTTCAATCTAGTATTTGAGCGATATGGGAAAACAATGGCAGTCAAACGCGGTGTTCCATACCTACTACTTGTAGCTAAAGAGGGCTATTGAGGCTGTCCCTCGTATAATGTCAAACACCCTACAGAGGTTCAGGCCATTTGTGAAGTTCCACATAGAAAAACATTTTATCTACATCACTGCACGCAGAGACGAACACAAATAAGTACTACAGAGTTATTACAAACTCAGAGAGGAGGACCTAGAAGAAATAACTAAGGAATGGCCTGCAAAGATCCTTATCCTTGTTGACCCCGCAGAACTCTCTGATCCTGAACTAATGGGAAGCCCAGTGGTCACTCGTGAAGGGAATGATACACCTAGAACTAGCAGAAGGAAGAATATAGAAGAGGTCTAGCAGATGAATAGTGCATAAGAAGAAACTACTTCAGAATCACCTCAAGGAGGAGGTGATGACGAAGTAGATAAAGAAGAAAACAATGGAAAATAATATCAGCAGAAGCAAGGTGAAGTAACACTGCCACAGAATCCCCATGATGATGCAGAGTTGTCTAACAAAATAAAGGTTTCTCCCACAAAACCCACATCACAAAAGAAGTCAAAATCTAGTAAGACCAAGTTGTAGACTGTGCTCATGCTTGATGACTTTGACTTCATCATCGCAATTGTATCAGATGCCTCGGAAGATATTTTGCAGAAAAATGAAGCTAAGAAAGAGACCATGTATGAAAAAATTGAAGTAGAACTACGAGGGGTATAGCAGGTCGTTCACTCCAGCTGCGCAGTGTCCACTGTGCCCCCACCATCATAAGAAAAAGAGTTGGGAGATGAGCCTACCTAACTCCGTAGGATAGCCGATGTGATCAAAGCTCACCTTTGTTGTGCATAGGAAGAAACAAAACAGGCCATAGTGGCCCTGAAGCAAGCATAAGAGGAAGTGATAGAGAAACGTCGAGTTGCGTATCAAGAGAAGGACGACCTCCAAGCAAAGTTAAAAGAGGAGAAAGTGTAGATCCATCATGAGAAAGAATAGCTACTCGTGGAGCAGGTTGGAGTAAAAGAAGTAGTTAGCAGAGCACTTCGCTTGGTGATGGGCTTAGAGCAAAAGGAGGAAGACCCAGTGGAGCATCAAGTAACGCAGCTTGTTGAAGCCATCTGACAACTTCAAGAGAGAATAGTAGATCTAGAGCTACAAACAGTACCAAGTACTTCACAGGACATACAAGACCAAAGAGAAGCCACTGCCCAGAGCGCAGTTGACAGGATCAAAGAATTAGCTTTGGAATGTAAACATCTTAGCAGTAGAAGTGCGCATACTTATGAGCAACTTACTGAGGACCCTGAAATGAAGACACCAGATTCAAATCTCTAGGAGAAAAAGTAGTAAGCGGTGACAATACAGGTGCAATTGAAGCTCCTCTCAGTAGTTGAAAGAATGAAAAGATCCTGGAAACAATGCACTACTCAACAACAGGTTAATACCATACAGAGCATAGTCATGGAAGTGACTCAGAGGCTCCAACCAGTCCAGGACGAAGCTTTCCAACTGTTTGAGGATATTGAAGGCTGAGGAGCAGAGTTGGAACAAGTAGTCACTTCAGTAGAAAAACACTTAGAGGGACCTGTGAATGAGGTAGTTATTCTAGAGTTCGTCGAGAAAGAAGCCTTGGCGAAGCAACAGGTTGAAGTAGCTCGAGCCAGGCTCGAGGAATTTGAGGCGGAGATACCCAGATCAGAGTGACTCAGGATGAGTCACAGGTGTGTTTTCGGGGCATGTTGGCCCTTTACCAAGTTTTGGAGATCCTTGGTCAGGTTTGACCTATTTTGGGACTTTGACAGGCTGTCGAAGGCAGAGCACAAGTTGAAGCGAAGATCAAGGGATCTCGGCCCCTTTTAGGGAATTTTTGGGTTTTGGGCTTATGTAACAGGTATGGGATGTCATCCCATGGGTTTACCCATGGTTGGGCCCATTTTGTAATGTATAAATAGAAATCTAGGCGATGTAAGTAGGAGGTTCTAAAGGGAAAGTGAAGGCCAATGTGCTAAGTGCAAGTGATAGTTGTAAATGCTTTGTGCATAATCTGTGAGGCTTGCAAGGATAAGTGCAAGTGACTGTAAGAGTCTCTATAAAGGATTTGTGATGTAACCTAGCTTGGGGGAGGAGGATTTGGCGAGGTGCACACAGATCTCCTGTCCTATGTAGATTAGGACCTTGTGGCTTTGTGCATGTAGATGATTGACAAAAGATAATATAGAAGATGAAGAGTTGGTGGATGTAGCCCCAGGCTGGTGGTGAACCATGTCTATCATTTGTTGTCATTGCTTTGTGCGTCATGATTGTTTTATGGTTCATATGATTAATTTTTAGTATGCTTAGATGAATATGATAGCTTAATGCCTAATGATGCGAATAAGTTGCTAGATCTGATCTATGTTGATGTGCTTAGTGCTTGAATGTGTTAAATCTTGTTGAAAATTGTACTGTGCCGTAATTAGGATTTATCTGTGATGTAGACAAAGGTTAAGAACTAATGAATGACAACCGCTAAGTGTTCTGTTAAGGTGTTCTAATCACAGATATGTATCCCAGGTAGGTTGCAGACATCTGATTCCTGCAACCACCCCTGCCTCTACCTCGGGTGAGACTTCATCTTCTTCACAGGTGTTGCCAAAAGGGCCGATAGTTAGGGTTTTGTTGGTGTGTTGTTGAATCATTGAACCCTAGGTCTACCCCTATGCCAACACTAGAAGACATTGGAATATCATCCATATTTAATGTAGAAGACCTGTAGCCTTATGGGATGGATGATACAAGAGATACAAAATATCAAGTGAAGATTGAGTGGAAAGATCAGATGCCCATAGCAGAGAAACCACAGATAGAGAATATTTTAGATCAGAGGATTGCTAAGAATACCATAAGGAAAATTTATTATGAATATATAGTTAAGTGGAAGGACCATCCAATAGAAGATGCCAGTTGGATAACTGAGAATGATATCTAGAACATGGAAAGACAGTGAAGGAGCTCATGGACATGAGTCCATGAATATTCTGTCCAGAGGAATATGATGCAGGAGCATCATCAATAATGCTCATCAAGAGGAGTGGAGGAAAACTCAGCATCAAGCACATGCGTTTAATTTTTTTGGAGACCCAAGGAGAGCGCATCAATTTGATATTTTGAAAAGATTGTAATTAAAAGAGATTTTATTTTTTTGAGGTTTGAGCCATTACATGAGATAGCAAGATATTGTAATTTCTTAAATTCCTAAGGAGATTGTACAAATGTTGCGCATTGACTCATATATGGGTTGTAAATATCATTTATTGTAATAAGTCTTAGTGGTAGAATGATATAATTGTGATATAATAGCACTAGAATAGTGGGTAGGAAGGATCGAGAAGCCCTTCCATGTATAAATATATGTAATATATTCCCAAATGAGGTTGCTGAGGATTATTATTGTTGTTGAAGTTTATTGTATTTCATTGTTGAAGAAGTTGTAAAAGAATATTGTTTTTTCTACTGAGAGTTGTGGAAGAGATGAAAGAAATCTTTGTAAGAATACTTTGTTGAATGAATATAATAGGAGAATATTACTTCCAGATATATGTACATGTTTTCCTTTGAGTAATTGGGTAGTGTCATGTTATTTACTTTCTATGTTGTATATTCATGTGTGTGCATTTTATGGTTAATTGAATGAACCTGTAGTGTTATGTAAGTTTCAATTGTTTCTCTTATGAAGCACTAGTACAAGGACCGCACAATAAAAATGCAAGGAGTGTGAAGGTAGATTCATTTTCAGACTCAAAAGCTCAAAAGAGATAACATGAAATTGTATAGGGTGAGTGCAAGGAGTACACATATACTCATCTGAGTATAAGAGCTTGAGAATACCCTTGCAAGGTGTGCATAGGGCCAACACTTAGTCAAGGTGTTGAGGAGTCTTGAAGAAGACGGACGCAAGGAGTGCATGGGAAGATTTTACAAAAATCTCTAAGTATCAAGTTTTTAGAGGAGCGCAAGGTGTGCGCTAGAGACCCAAATAATTTGAGTGTTAAAGCTTAGGATAAATAGTGATGAGAAGTCTTTGAAGGAAAACCCTTTTCAATTTCAATATCGAGCGGACGAGATTCGCCGAAGGAGGAGAAGATATTTTCTATCCGTCAGATATTGGAACATAGCATGGGTGTTAACCCTTGAAGTCCTTTGAACTTCACATATTCATAGGTTTTCACATGGTGTGTGAAAAGGAGGCAAGTTTCCCAAAGTCCTGGGAACCAGAGAAGATATAAATCATCTGATCGTGGGGGCACATGTCCACATATCCAAAGTAGTTTGGAATTATGGCTATTTGGAAGAGTAGGAGTGTGATTGTGGAATTATGAAACCTTCCCAAAGTTCTGAAGTCTGAAATGAATCCTAACCATCGTCACAGAGAGCCACGTGTCAGCAGATTTTGGAGTTCGGAGATTTGGTACTCTGGAAGAATAGAGGCATATTTCATTTTAGGTTGAGAACTCCCAAAGGCTTGAAGGCCAGAGTTGATATTGACTATCGTTTGAGGAGAGACATGTGGAGAGAAGATCTAGCCTCCACTAGTTTGTCATTCGGAGGTTGTGAAGGGTTGGTTTGCAAAGATATCCGAAGTCCCAAATATCAAAGTGTAGAGTAAACAAGGACCATAGATCATGGCATTCATTGGGAGTCGTAGATATTTGTTGTAGTTCAGTTGTTTGTGGGTTCATCCTTTGGAGGGTTCATAGTGTGTTTTTTTCGAGACTCTCGAAGCCCAGATTTCTAAAGTACCGAATTCTTTGAAAAAGTGAATATCGACCGACAGTTTCGACCCAGAGTCACATGGAGAACTTTGTCGGTGTTTGAGTACCATTGCGGACTTGATTTATCATGCATGGAAAAAGTAAAAGGCCCATGGTACATAGAGATTAAGGCTTCAAAAAGGACTCGAGAGATGATTCAGCTCCATACTATGAATGATCCTAGACTGGGAGGTCGTTCAAACCACAAGAAGTGGTGGGGTTTTGCATTATAAGAACACGACACCATGACAAACATGTGATACACCACACTACCTATTATTCCTAGTGTTTCTGGCGCAATCCTGGATGGAAACTCCAACCGGCCCCTCTTGGTCATCCTCTCCCCCCACATGCACATCCACACATGAGTCCTCAGCCTAGGAGGCTGACAGAATTTTTTTTTGTCTCATCTCTAGAACCCTCTCAAAAAATAAAAAAAATAGCTCTGAGTTGATTGGGAAGTTCGACTTCCCATGTATCATATCTCGACATTTGTTAAGCGCTATACAAAATTTCCACAAAAAATGGCATACCTTCTAATACACCATGGTTGTTGTACCAATGAATCAACATAATACAAAATATGACAACTAATGTGTTTTCCATCACTGGTAAAATGATATATTGTAGTCACTAAGAGTGAGAGGCACCTAACGTCCTTTGCACAAAAAGAGGCAATTTTGTGTTGTCCACCAGACACCCGAAAATAATTTGGGGATAGTACCTCAACCCCAATATATCGTTGAGAGAACATGAGTTGAATCTTAGTGGAAACACCTACTGGGACATATGGGAACTGGGGAGAATCCTCCCCTCTCCTAGATATCCTAGTGATAAAGTAAATATCCTCCTCAGTAGGATGGTACCACTGATCTGGACCCACACGGAAATCATGTCGATGGACATCCCATCGACGAATTAGATGCACCAACAACCTAGAGTGTCGTTAAAGGGATGTAGCCTCCTCATAGTACATAAGGATGCCTACATCCCTTAAGAGAACATGAGTCACTGTTGTAATAGGGTGAGGGTACAAATCCCTCTCCCTCTCCCTGGCCTCCTAGTCTCATACAACATTGTATAGGTCCACCATATACTCCTGCTACTATTGTTTCTCTCTTCTCTCATGTCTCTGGATGATTAAGATATGAAATACATCAGCCTCACTCATACATAAAACAAAAACAAAAATCTATTGAATGATAATTTTTTCTATAAATACGGAAAAATAACTTCCTTCAAAAAATAAGATAATTGCATTAACGGTGTGCCCAAAAAATTCATGAACCATCAGTAGTGCACCCATAGATATTGTGAGCACCGTGAGTGGTGGGTCAGTGTAAAATAACACACCAAATAAAATTTGTTCTAGTGTGTTACGTGATGCAATGGAGAATGGTACCGTATCGGGGTGCAACACTACAACACATACACCCCAATGTGTTACATTTATCATACACACTGCTTAAACCAAAAAAAAAAATTAAAATATTAATGCAGGTAAACAATTATTTAAAATTATAAGAAAAACATGGTGCGTATACATTCACTACATGCATTGGTGCGTGTAACTAACATAGCCACACCATCACATGAACTCTAACAAATTTTCAAGTATGGAACTTATTATGGTGCATTCCAGTCGATAACATCGCACCATGCATGGTGCCACCAAAACAATTATTGGGGCCACTCCAACACAATGTTATATTTCTCGATGGCGCATTTGGTAAACATGAATGCCTCAGTGTGCACATTTACCAATGCACTGTGTAAAAATATATCTGATAAAGGAGGTGCATTATGTATTTTAACGTCTCAGTGCATTATTTGTACTTTTATGCATCACCCCACCAGTTAGATGATTATATTCAGTGCATCATTAAATGGACGTGCCTGTGCATTTGTGTTTATCAATACACCGCCAAGAAATGTAACAAGGTATGTGGTGCACCCTATAAATTTACAAGTCACACCATAGGCGGTGTGAGTCGAGAGCCTTGAACACACTGTGCATTTTTTATTTTTTTTACTCTTAAAATTTCATTGAATTTTAAATTTTAATGCGGTGAAAACTTAAGTTATGAAGAAACAAGGACATTACCTCGACATTTTTTCATTGAGGAGGAGTGATTGCGACGTACTAAAAAAACTACATTTTCCTACCGTTTAGAAAAATTAGAAATTCATCCACCAAGCAATAGACGAAAGGAATGCAACCAAGGAAAGCACCAATGGAAGGGTGCTTCAGATAGGAAAAGGTTGCACCAATGCTTTTGATCTCTACATCATTGAAAATGGTAAAAATGATTTTCACCTTCGGTAATTCTTTTTTAATAAAACCCTGTTACGGTGGGCCTGTTTCACAACCGTACTGGGCCATACATGTTTAATGAGCGCACTAGTTATACTTTTTCTTTTTTTAAATACCCTAGCATAGTCCACATGTTTTTGGGCACACGTTCACATCGATGCATATACTCTACTACATAACACATCACCGTACATTTTTTGAAAAACTAAAATAGTGCGAAATTTTTTGTTTAATCATGACACAGTGCGGTATAATAATAGACACCCCAGTGAGTTTGGTTTCACAGAGTGCACTACCTAAATTTGGAAATTAACCCTAACATGGTTCTCCATATTGGAGCATTGGTGCGCATGATACATTGTAGTGCACCAAAATATATTTTTTGTCACAATCCTACATTGTTGTGTATTTTTTTTTTATTTAACCATATAACGGTGCACTCTACTAATAGTGCACTAGTGCTTCCAGTGTTATGTTGTGCACCATGGATTTTTAAAAGAACTCTATTATGGTGCTTCATTATTTCTCGATGCATCCTTATTTTTGTAGCACATCGAATAATATTTTTCTTTATTTGAAATAACCCTACTATGGTGCACTAGGTTTGAAGCCACAAATGTGCATGTTGTAGAATATGCACCATTGTAAAAACATCTGATAAAACCTCCACCCTCTCACCTCCACTAGTATCATCCTCTATAAATGGATTTTTGGGATATTTTAATAGGGGCATCTGCAAAAACCTCCGCTAGAGGGTCTTTTCCTTGTAGTTTCTATAACTCGGGCATTATGAACTTACTAGAGATACCATATTTCGGGCATGGTAAGAACATGGGCCACTATGTGAAACAACTATTGGTGAGGGTACATGGAGGTATCATGTGGATGGACAGGTTGGTCCATATATATGTACATCTCATATAAAATATCACAGGGTTTTCTACCAGCAACGTAAAACCAACAGACTACTTGGAAAACAAAGCAAGGGGTAAGGAGATTGTAGAAGAAGTCAAGGCATAGTTTGGGACAAACAGAGAAAAAAAGGGTATAGTGATAAAAGACATCAACCAACCTATGACAATTTTTTCCATCAATGTTATGGCCAACAAATTTTTGAGGAAGTTTACAAAGGAAGAGGCCTTGACAATATCCATAGTAGCAGTTGCGCAGTGCACAAAGGGTGTCGTATTCATCTAGGTGCCCTATTTGCTGAACAAATTTTTGATAGACTTTAGGGATGCACAGGATAATGGAAAAAAATTCCATTATACTTGGCTTTTGATATTGATATCATTGGTAGGCTAGCAAGAACCCAAGTTCACAACCTTTTTGGATAGAAAGGGATATGTTGTGCAACATTATATGTAACCTTATGGCAGGAAAAAGACAGTAAGAACCAACAGGAGAACAACACAGTATTTTCAATGTTCATGGAAGATATGTAGCATAATACAACTAACATATATAGAATCATGATCCAAGTAATCAAGGAGAAGGAGGGCATTTCCAAATTTAAGGATTCAAGATATCACATGTGGATTCAGGATAGAAGAGATCCAAATAAGTGGCTTTAAATGAGGTACTGCACAATGCGGGAGGAAGTAGAATGGATAGTAAATTAATGGCCTATGCAGTGGAGAGTTCCATCAACACAGAAGAAAGGAGAGAAATTGAAGGAACAAGGAGAATCAGGTCCATCAAAGAAGACCGACAGTCCCACGAAAAATACAAGGAAGGATGCAGAGCAGAGTCAAACCTCAGGAAGTAGTGAAAAAGTCAAGAATACATGAAAGAAAGACACATTTTCAAGGGAAGAAGTGAAAGTAGAACAAGTCAAGGAAGATATCTCTCAGAAGGAGGTACAGGAGAAAGAAATAGAAAAGAAAAAAATTGAGGCGTAGGCATCAACCCCAACCAAGAAGAGGACTGGAACATAGGAGGGGGAAATAAGAAATAAAATGAAGTACCACAAGGATCTTCTAGTACTTACTATTATATAAGACGATGCAAAATTTGTCACAGATAAAGTCCAGGATAGAGGGGAAAATGCAGTCATTGCAGTGAAAGCATAAAGGGAGGAAATGATGGAGAAGTCGGTATAAGTGCAAGACATTCTACAAAGGTTGCAGCAAAGTACAATAAATCATCCTACATTGCAACAGAAAGAGAAAGAACAACAAACACTAGTGCAAAAGGAATAGGAAGAGACAATTTAGACAATAGTAAAGAGCAGTGACAGGTTCAAAGTCATGCAGGACATGTTGGAAGTTGACAAGAACACCATGCAACAACAAATCAAGGACATATAACATATGGATTTGGTTCTGGAAAACATACCCACGAAGGAATTATATGGATTAAAGGCATGTGTGATGCAGGAGGTCCAGTCTAGAGCTAGAGTGGATGCCACCTTTTATCTTTCCGTAATTTCTCCCAGCTTTGAGAGGAGAATCACAAAGATAACCATTTCAACCAACTTTAGATTGTATTTCTGACCTATACAATCAAAGAGGGCTCTCTCAAGGACCAAAAGGCTATAAGACTCAAAATATATTCAACAATAACTTTCATAAGGTCATATTTCTGATAAGAACAATTCGTTTTTATAAAATATGGTAGGACAAGCAAGGAAAATATATCATTGGGAAATGGAGTCAAAACGGGAAATTTCAATGTTTTTACAGTTAATGGCTGGTTGGTTTCTTTCTGAGGTTTTGAGGAAAAGTAAGCACTATGTTCAACAAATTTAAAATTTATGAAACGAGAGTTTGAAAAGAGGAGGAATTCCACCAAATTAAGAGCATCTATCCTTGGATGAATTCTTATTTCAGCTCTAGAACAACATACATAGAGGAAAAATACTAGAAGAGAGCATTAAGAAGGGATGAATTCTGAACCAGTAATTTACAAGCAACACAATAAGCATTTGTTGTATGAATGGAGCATTAAACTTGAATGAATTCCAAGCATTTCCTCTCAGTCAAATACTAGAAATAAATTAACAATAAATGGTAATGAAGATAACATAGGAAATTTACCATCCAAACATAACACTATGATGAATCTCAAACTCCTGAAAGAGATAACTTATGCATTGAACTTCAAAGTGAAATTTCAAATTCTTTACACCCAGGAACAATAGAAATGGATCCTCCAAACAAGATTCGAACCCTTATCTACTCTTTTACAATAAAATATATAGCACTATAGGTCCTTTACAACTCACAATTTCGAACTCAACCCCTTTCCTAAAATAGAAACAATTACAAACAAAAAATGACATGTTTTAACTAATTTCCTGCTTTTCAGGAGGAGCAATTATGAAAAATAGGCTTCAAAATGCCACCTGTAATTCTCAAATAGTAATATATCTATAAATTATAAGAGAATTTTTTTTAGATAATCTCATTATAAATAAAAACCTCTCTAGGTTTCTTGGAATTCATCTCCAAATTGCCAGAATATGTGTCACAAAAACATGTCTCAAACAGGAAATCATGAAAACTTAAAATAGGGCTCAAAGATTCCTTTGAATATCCCAATACATGACACTTGTGTGAAAAATAAACAAGTTTAATTTTCTTGGGCCCATTCTTGACAATACCTCCTTTCAATTTTGAAAATTCATCCTGGTTCAGCCAAACATCATCTTGGAAGTCAACTGGTAAAAAATACCAGTTCGCAGCATCGACGCTACGAACTTTCTTGTAGCAGCCTGTTTTTTTTTTCAAAGCTTCAACACCTAAAAAATTATGCCAGGAGTCCATACATGCTGAAAAACTCCATTATCTTAGTATATAATCATTTAAGGCTGAATTTTAAAGGATGCAAAAGATGAAAGTTTCAACAGTCCTAGAACATAGTGTTTGCAGCACAGTTCACAACGTCAATATGAAAACCAACCAAAACCCCTTTCTCAACCATCAAACATGATGAACACTCTCATGTATTACCAGGTGGATCTAGGCTTGATGTTCACATATTTGAATTAGCACAAAGGTGTCTGGAAGATTTCCAACCTCCAACTCTCTCCTTCAACCAATTGGCAACAAAGTTTGCAGTGCCTGTCACCAGTTCACAGTGCCTGACTCAAACAAGATTTGCATGCTTTGAGGATACTGTTAGGATGTCCAAAGACATGATCCCTATTTTTTTTTTTTAAATAGGCTTTGAAAAAAATGAAATCCCTTTGACATGTTCCTATAATTGCAATGATGACAAAATTGAAATCATGAAGTACTTAGAGTACACTGCGAACTCTCCTAGTGAGTTAGCAACACAAAAAAACATTTTGACTTGACACTTGAATGTATTTATAGTGAAAAAGGGGAGACTTTGAGTACAACCTGGATGTATGGCATGTCAAGGAAATAATGTAAAAAACCAAAGGTATGACTCATGGGGATTCTTACCTTGTCATGATAACAATCACATAGGTCAAACTTTAGAACAAGGCTATACATAGCATTATTCATTTTGAAACCAAATCTAACTTTATGATTACAACCTAAAGACTCAACACCTATGTCCTATAAGCCTTATGACTCAAAAAAAAAACCAAGGTGAATTTGTTAACCCATACAATCTTATGTGTTAACACCACCAACCTAGAGATTGACAGGGAGGTGAAGGAGATATTGTAGGTCACATGTGAGAAAATCACACTAGAGAAGCAAGAGGAGAAACAAAATGTAGATAAACTAGAGAAGAAACTTGAAGAAGTTTACAGTAACATACCAGACTGTGCATAGGAATCGAAGGTCACATCAGAAGAAAAGATACAAAACATTACACAGACCATGGGTTGATACAAGCAGAAGATAACGGAGTTAGTAGAAAAATTGACTCCAAGCACACCCCTAGATGTGAGGGAATAGAGAAACAAGGAGGATACTTCACAATTAGAGAGTATAGCACAGGAAGCTAAAGAAGTAGAGGAATTATATTACAGGACTGTGAACATTTGGACCATCCTAGAAGAAGATGACAAGATCCAATAGGTGGAGAAAAGAGAGGAAAACCTAAATGTTGTAGTTCAGGACCTGAAGAAGAGGTAGAAGACAATGGCCATCTCCCTAAGACTGAGGGCTACACAGGAAATGAAAAAATAGTACGAAGAGGTAAAGGCAGTACAAGAAGAAAAATAAGTAAAGAAAACTCAATTGGAGCCATTACAAAAAGAGGTTGAAAGAATGATCAAATAATTTCAAACGGAGAAAGGAAGACTAGGAAAGACACATATAGAAAGCAGGGAAGTGATTAAAGAGACCATGACAACACAAGATGTGGATACATTAGTAGAGAAGAATATGCAGGAAAAAGAAACAACAACAAATATGGAAAATAATTTCCATGCACTATAGGTAGCACTATGGAAAGTGAACTAAGTTTGTGTGGCTGAGGATGAACCACAAGTTAGTGTTGGGGGCCTATTGGAGCAAGAATTTTTGTGAGTAAGCATAGTGATCGAGGAAGAGTGGGCCAAAGGGAATGACATGCGCTAGAAAAGAAGGAAGAACGATGCGACAAAAGGAAAAGGAAGCAACGTGCGATAAGATTTGCAGAAATCCGACACACATCTGGACAAACCTATAAATGTTAGGGTTAGGGTTAGGGTTTTGCAGTCATATTGTAAGGGTTTAACCCAATTTTGTAGTATAAATATAAGAGGCATAAGGTATATTGAGATTTCTATGGTATGACATCGTTATGATCAAAACTTTGGTATCTTTTGGAGTCCTTTTTGAGGTTTGAGTCTATATTTTGGTGAGAGTTGTGGAGCTCAAATGGAGGTGATGTAACTGACAGTCAGGTCACAAGCTATGGAGCTTGGTATGATGTTATTCCTCCTCACTACTCTCTACTATTCTATGATGTAATGCATGCAACACCATTTTGATGAATAAGAAGAAATAAAAATAATATCTTTGTGGACTTAGCCCTAGGGGGGGTCAACTAGGGTAAAAACCCTATGTTGAAAATATGTTTGATTTATTTTCTTACTTCTGCAATTATGGTTAAATAGTTATATGAATGAATGGTTTAAATTACAATGGACATTATAATTATGCATGCATAATGAATATTATGAATGAATGAATTAGTAGATCTGATGAATTGTATAATAGAATGCATGATTGAGTAGAAATAGAAGTAAGAAGAAAAACCCCAATCCCTTCCATGACTGCAAACACCTATGTTCTACACTCACCCATAAACCATATTGGGTGTTACTACTCTCTATAGTCTATGTGCGGTGTAGCCTTCTAGTTTACTAGAAGGGACGATGGTGAAAAGGGTTTTTGTTAGAGAACTAAGGAACAACACAGGTTAGCTCATATTTCCAACATGATTGTACTCAACCAAAGAAAATTATGATAGAAGATAAGAGAAAAGAAGATATTGATGTAAAAAAATAGTCTGGTCAGCCAAAATCAAATCCCCGAACACTGACATGTTGCTCATCCCAAGCCACTCAAGTGGTGCATGCTCCCTGTACATCCTTCTCCAAGATGTGGAACTTTTCTGCTAGTTCCTTCCCTTTTTCTTTCACTTGCGTAGCTTTATCTATTAACGCTTCTACCATCTGCATTGTTATCTATTCTTGTAGCAATGTTGCACTCTCTGTATGTTCCTACATTATTCTTGTCTTCTCCTCCTCCAACTCTGTAATTATATGTGTTGTTTGTTCCTAGAGGGGATCCAACTGGGCCCGTCTTGTTTACTTATTGATCTGTGTGGTTTTCAATTCTATCTGCAGGGTCTTCATCTCCTGCGTGCCCTTCAATCGTTCGATAATTCTCATGGTTTTATGTAACTACTTCAACTCCTGTATTGAAACATCAATTTTCTCCTCTTGTTGGTCCAAGAGTTGGACCTTTTCATCCTCCTCCAACGTAGTCCAAATATGCGCAGTTCTATCAAACAGTTTTGTGTAGTCCAAATCTATGTAGTTCTGTGAAACAATGTGGAATAATTAGTTATTATTCCAAGATTTTGATTTTGAAGTAATATTCAAACAAGGGAAGTTGAATGCAAGACCTTATCACTTGTCAATGGTAACAAATGGAGAATAACCTACTAACTTGGGAGACAGCTTCCCTAATGCACAATTATTTTTAGGATAGGTAGACGATGAGTACTTCATTGATATCATTGAATTTTTAAGTACATGAGTTGCACCATAGGAGTTTAGTATTGTGAAGAAGAAAAAAATTGGTAGTTAGAGTTGCATACTATCAACTCATTGCAGGTCATTTATAAAAAATGGGCATAAACAACATTTTGAGAAGGTGTGTATTTGAACATGAACGACCCGAAGTTTTAGTAGAAGCTCATGAAGGCATAGTTAGAGGACACTATGCAAGAAAATCTACAACATAGAAGGTATTTCACAAAATTTTATGGTGGCCAACAGTGCATAAAGATGCCAAGGAATATTTCCATAACTGTGATGTCTGTTAGAGAGTTGGAAAACCCAATAGGAGGGATGATATTCCCCTAATACCACAAGTAACTCTTCAAGTATTTGACAAGTGGGAAATATATTTTTTCAAACCTATTAATCCACCAACAAGAAGGTCAAGAGCTACATATATCATTATTGCGACAAATAAGAAGTGATCACAAGATTTGGATGTCCCAGGATTTTGATGAGTGACCAAGGCACCCATTTTATTAATAGTACCATCAAGGCTATGATTGAGGAATTTGAAGTCTATCACTAGAAGAGTACACCATATCATCCTCAGGAAAATGCGACAATAGAAGCTTTCAACAAGATTTTGGAAAATTCTTTGAATAAGATATGTAATGTTAACAGGGATGATTGGGATTGGAAATACCAACAGTACTATGCACATATAGGACCACATGCAAGAATTTGACAGGAAAGACACCATTCAGATTGGTGTATGGACAAAAATCAGTATTTCCATTAGAATTTACAGTACCTAGTCTATGCGTAGCAGCAATAACCAATATGACATAAAGAGGCGCAATACAAGAAAGGTTAAGCCAACTGATGAAAATGGAAGAAGCCATGATTCTGGAAGGATTTCACCAAGAGGTACATTAATCAAGGGACAAATACTGGCATGACAGACACATAAAGAATAACAACTTTAAAAAGGAGGACCTAGTTCTTCTCTATGACAACATATTTTTGCAACACCCTGGTAAGTTCAGAATGCATTGAATAGGGCCATATGAAGTAAACAATGTCATAGATGGAGGATCTATGTAGCTAAAGGACTTTCGATGAACAAAACAAAAACGAATGGTGAATGGTAGTCAATTAAAACTGTATAGGGATAGTCAATCTACTAACTCATAATAGTTGTAGTGCAATGAGAAAATCATGTATATAGTGTACTATAGTAGATATTAGGAGAGAAAAATGATAAAAATAAAATAAAAAGAAGAAAAGGAAATACAAAAACAAAAAAAGAATAAAAACAAAAAAGAGAGGAAGAAGTTGGTTTAATGACATGAAAGTGGAAAAATTTGTGCATATAAACTAATGTGACAACATAGAAAGACAACGCGCAGGAAAAATGGGACTTGACGCAAATGCACGAAAAAAGTGAAAAACATTTATGATTGGGTCTATAAAGTGCGGAAAGCATAGGTTTTCTTGACACTTAGTGATTTTTTAACATAGAGAAAAATAGAAGTGCATGACCTAGGTATAATTGTGTGAAGAAGAAAGAAATTGTTCAAACCGGATACAACATGACACTACCAAATTTTTGCGCTCCAGGATAGTACATATGGGTTACTCAACATGGAAAAAGGAGGAAGGGGAGGATGGAGGAGATCGAGAACATTGTCGAGCTCGAAGATCTTATGAATTCATAGATAGAGTCACTTAGCTTGATGAGGGTTGAGGAGGAAATGTCAAAAATGACACAAGGGGATGTGGGGTAGATATTTGGAAATCGAAATGGAAATACAAACCCTAATCTCAAGATACCAGCTAAACCTGATGAAATGATGGGTCAACAACAAGGTCGTGATGAGGAGGAGGTGTTGGTCGAAGATATCACAAACCCGTCGGAATATGAACACAGGGAAAATTGGACCCATTGGAAAATCGATCATCGAGTCCACGTAGTGGATAGAAGGGCTCTAAAACTCTATGATCATGAACCTCATAGACATACCACACTTGAGCCATAGTAAAAACGTTGGGCTCTACAATAAACAATTGATAGCCCAGGTACATTGCAGAATTATCTAGATGGATAGGCCAATGTAGTTTGATGTGACGTTGATTGCCAAAATTATAGGATTACCCACAGAGGATGCACAACTAGAAGACTACTTGGATAAAAAATCATGTGAGAAGGAGATTGTTGAGATGGTCAAGGAACAATTTGGTACCAGTGGATGGAAGAAGGGAATTTTTCTTCAAGACATCAACGATGATGTGAAAATGTTCATCAACAAGATCATGGCTTGCAAGCTACGAAGGAAGTGCAGAAAAGAAGAGGCTCCAGCAGGAGTCATCACAGTCGTCGCCCAGTGCATGAAAGGGGTAATGTTTAGTTGGGAACCTTAACTCCTAAAACAATTCTTGATCGACTGTAGATACGCACAGGATAATGGAACTGAGTTCCATTATTATTGGATAATTATCCTCATAGCCTTGACAAGATGACAAGAGTAAAAAATTTTAGCCTTTATGGATAGGAAGGGGAAATGTTACACAACCAGGTATGAATCCCGCTGGTAGGTCAAGGACACCAAAAATAAACATGTGAATAACACGGTGTTTTTTATGATTGTATAAGATATACAAAAACCCACATCTAATGTGTGGTGAATTCCTGTGGAAGTGGTCAATGAATATGAAGGGATGGACTGGTTTAAGGCATCCAGGCACCATATGTCTATCCAAGCCACAAGGGATCCAAAGAAGGAATGTTTGGAGATGTAATATTGCGTCACAAGGGAAGAGATCAATTGGATAATTAAAGAATGGCCTATGTAGTGGAATATGCCACTATAAAAAACAACAAAAAACCAACAACAATGAAATCATCTAAACCTAAGAGGAAATCCAAAGAAGGTCCTTCAACAAAGACAAATATCCCAGTGGCTAACAACAGGAAGGTTGTGGCATGCACTCAGGTGTATGGAAGAAGTACAGTGCCAAAGAGGCCAAGGAAGACAACAATGGTGCCGAGGGAAGACATTTAGAAGGATGCCAAGAAGGGAGACACATCTCATGTCAGTGAGGAGGGGGAACAGGCGACGACTGTTTGACAACATAGGTATTCCAACAGAGGAAGAACACCTTTAGTAACCACTCACATAACCAAATCAAATATCATCACACTGATTTTTTCATGTGGTAAAACCCCTACGGGGAAACATCCTCAGCCCCATCCAATGCAGCTACTTGGAGAAATTTATTAATGAAAAATAAAAAGATTAAAGAGATATTTTACAAGAGAGTTTCTCACAATCGATCATGGACCAATCAGGTGCTAATCCATGTATCAATGGCCATTAAGATCGAGGAGAGTATGAAAGGTCGGATCACTCTATGTTGGGAACATATCGTGACCGTCGGATTTCCTAACTACAAATGCATACTAATGCATACTAAAGAAACACACTAAGAAACACACTTTTACCTAATGACACATTAGACAAAGTAGATCTTAACTAACTCCTAAGTGTCTAAATATCCTAACATCCCCCCTTAAGAACAACTTGGGATAGGATTGAAGGATTTACAATGGTGACACAATAGGAGAAGGAAGGAGGAATTATAGCCTATCCCCCCTTGATGAAAACTTCCTGAAATCCTAACATAGATCAAAGTTTGGAAAACGTTTCTTCTGTAAGAGACTTTGTGAAAATGTCTACAACTTGATCTTTTGTATGGAAAAAGAGCACTTCAATAGCTTGGTCATGAATGATCTTTCTGATGAGGTGCATGTGTAGCTCGATGGTTTTTCTATGCTGATGTTGAACTGGGTCTTTTGTGAGATTGATGGAACTCTAATTGTCGCACCAAAGGCTAGCCGGATGGTGCTGCTGGAGTCCAAACTCTGAAAGGATCTGTTGAATCCACAAGGCTTCATGGATTTCATTTACTGCTTCACAGTACTCTTCTTCTACTGAAGAAAGTGCAATAGCTTATTGTTTCTTATAGGCCCAAGTGGCAGGTCCTGAACCAAGGCTGAAAACATAACCTGTAGTAGACTTCTGATTATCAAGGTCGTCAAGCCAATCTTAATCAATGAAACCAACCAATAAAGGACTCCCCCCTGAACTGTAATGTATCCCAAACTAAACTATACCATAGACATAGAGAAGTATCCTTTTAGGTTCTTTCCAATGGCTTTCATGGGGTTTTTTCATATACCGAGCAACAAGAACAAAAATAAAGGAAATATCAGGATGAGTATGAGTCAAGTATAATAGGCTACCAACTATGTCTGTATAGAGAAAATATGTCTATAATGTCCCCACCTTGGGACATCATCACAATGTAGAGATTTATGATGACCAGAGTAGCCAGATGGATGTTATAGCGAGTACAGGGGTATTTGAGAGGCATTGTGGGGTCCATCTTATATCTATGATCATATTCCATCATTATGAGCCATTCCACATAGGTTGGCTTTGGTTTCGTTGCATTCCGACGATTTCCATGATTTTGACAATTTTAAGCTATAAGTCAATGGAATTCACTGAAGAGGTCATTTTGGGCACATTACTTGGAGGAACCTCTCAGTGTAATAGCTCATTGGAATTGGAAGGAGAAACCCTACAGGATGGGATGGCTAGAAGTGACTTTCAATGGCCAGGGAAGCCACAAGGAGAGATAAGGAGCTTTTCAAAGGTAAAAAGGTTAATTAATTAATTAAAGTGATTTAATTAATTAATTAAATATTAATAAAATGAAAGTCACTTTGGAGGGACAAGGTGAGCCAAAAAGTATAAAGGAAAGGCAAGGGCCTCTTCTCATTCATTCATGTATGTTTATCAGTTTGATATCTAGCTTTAGCTAGTGAGCCCATCTCTTGGGGGTTTTGAGGGTTTTGACTTAACAAACCTTAGAGGACAATTCAGTGGTGAAATATTCCACCTAGCTTGTCCCAAGCTTGGTCTCGGAGATGTAATACTCTCCCACACCATTCTAGTCAGATCTACATCATATCCAGGAGGTTCTACACAGCCACAGGCACAGGAAGAGGAGGAGGGTACACCATTAGGGGTTTCTAGCAAAGGGGGCACACCATCTTTGGAGAGAGATTCATTGTAGGAGATTGGCAGAGCCGTTGAGGATTATATCACTTGGGTTTCTATCACAGAGCCTTGGACATCAGATCTAGTTCTTTTTGAGATATTTTATGGCTCGGGTTATTTCTTGAGCAGTGGGGCGAATTGAAGAGAAGGAGGACATTTTTGAGATCCATATCTAGTCCATTTGGAGGGGTTACACTTCATATCTGACCTTGAGACTTCACCTAGTGACTTGCAGTGTCTCGATCTATATTTCTGGAGAGTTTCAGAGCATTTGGAGGCCTCCTTTAGTAGGGTCGAATTATCTAGGGCTTCGGTCACCCAGTGGGGCGCACCATTCAGTGAGGGATTTCAGATCTACATAGATTGAGAGGGATCTTGGAGATTCGGGCACCTGGGTTGTTCTTACCATCACCTGATCTATCAGTTGGCATATTTCTTAGGGTGATTGAACATTTTTGGCAGCAGGGCCGAGTTATTGAGGGTTTCAGCCTTCTATTGGAGTGTGGCATTCTTCAGCTAGAGAGTTTGACATTCAGATCTAGTTGTATTGATCTTCATTTCCTATTCAACCTTTGGAGGCATATTTTGTATTAGCGGGAGAATTTTGTAGCAGCTCTTATCTATTTTCTATCTTCTTGGCCATCTGTTGAGCATTCCATATCGACATCTTCATTGTAGCAGGTTTCTCTATTTTATGAATAAAGAAGAATTGAGATGTTTTGGCTTGTCTATCTTATTGCATAT
>ML784599.1:111200-128764 GCA_009831015.1 Picea engelmannii
GCCACGTCACATGAGGAGATCAGTGGCATGTCAGATGTGATGGATGAGCCTATTGTGAGGGTTGCACACCATGGACATGTAGATCCACCGATCTAGGAGGAGATACAGGGAGTACAGACAGGGGACCTTACACATACAGATCAACTAGAGGAGATTGAGTCACAGTTATTAGAGACTCCATTAGTTGATAAGATTGCAGAGGTTGATAGGTTGATGGAGCATTTACTTCCAGGATCGGCCTGCAGTAATGAGGATGCACTCTTTAGTAGTAAGGATGACCATAGCATGTGTCTGGAAACATCTATATGGGATCCAGGTGCAGATGATAGTAGGTTGAATGCATAGGAGGATACAACTACTCACACTGGAAATAGTATGACTCATAGGGAGCTAGCAGTTGAGGATGATGTGCAGTTACGTATGGGCAGAGCTAGTGGCACAATAGATAGCAAGAAGACCAACACTTTATCTTCTACAAAGAGTGTTGTTAGCAATGGCACTAGTAGTGAGAGCCATGAGGGGGTACCTCAACATGACCATGATTAGAAGCCACACCACTTAGCAGCACAATTGAGAGCCAGTGAGGCTATGATCATGGCAGCCGCCAGGCACATTGATGACATGCAGGCACTAATGGCCAATTGTTGTTGGAGGGAATCCATGGCACATGATAGCCTAGATGAGGCATTTTCCATAGGTGACTTTCACACTCTCTTATAGAGAATGTCTGTGATGAGGTCAGACTTCCAGCAGTTGTTGACAGATAGGGACTACCTACTAGTGATGAGAGAGATGTATTACCGAGCCTTGAGGGAGCATGTGTTGGAGATGGTCCAACTCACTCAAGAGTTGGAGAGCACTCGAGGATTCTTGGGAGGCACAAAAACATCCCCTCAAGAATCAGAGTCTAGATTAGATGATTGTCTTGAGGAGATTCGTCAGAGATTCACTTCATCTGTCTTAGTGGACACTCAGATTTATCATTTAGTCACATTGCTAGGAGACGTTGATGATCTAGTAGGGGAGCATCAGATGATGGATGACACTTCCATTTGTCTTCCGAGAGTGGGTGGCGTCCATGTAGAGGTTGATCCAACAGTACACCCAGGATCTATGAGACAACATGAGTCTATGGGGGGTGACATGGGTATGGCAGAGCATACAGTGATGAGTGATAGCTCACAGAGACATGCCGAGATGTATGGTGGGATTCAGAGGGGTATAGTGCCTTGCAAGGAGGAGACACACCTAGGGGAGCGTGCAGGTGTCACTCCTTTGCATCATCACCTATTTATGAGAGATCACTTTCACCATTTCAGCAGTTTCATGGGAGATGAGAGATAGAGGTTGGTTGAGCAACAGTTGGAGGAGTTACTTCTAGTTGTACTGGATGGTGGAGATTCGGTGATGACCACAGGAGAGCTTCAATCGTGGATATCGATGGACGAGCTTCTGGTCGAATCCTTGGGATTGACCAAAGCATGTGACGCCTTCCAGTCCTACAGTCAGCTACAAATGTGTCTGTTATCCTTTTTTGACACATTTATCATTGACAACAGCATGAGAAGGATAGAAGATTAGCATAGAGGGCTCCTGACAGTGATCAGTCTCACACAGGAGCAGTTAGAGGAGGTTGGAAGTGATAAACTTCCAACTTTACCATGGGATCCAGGGGTTCATTTGGCTAGCAGTATATCTAACTACATGATGATCCAGGTTGCACCAGGGAATCACACACTCCACCTTGGGTTGGGTTGGAGTGGGTTTGCAGGTACTTGTCCTATGGGGCGAGATCTTTCCTTCTGCTTGATCGTCATGATAGGGCATGGAGATGTTTGGACAGGTACTTCTTCTATAGAGATACCTTTACAGATACAGTTTCTGGACAGTAGGTCCAGTGGTCACAGGTGTTTCAGATTGAGGATCCAGGAGAGGAGGATTCAGGATGTATTCAAGGGGCAGACAATCATGGTCAGAGTAGTGCAGTGTCAACATGAGGATCTTCGACAGAGGTTAGCATGGGACCCAGGGATTGCAGGATTGAGTAGTTCATTAACTGACAGGGGAGAGTGGACCATGGCAGGGGAAAGTTACTCTAACTTTCCATTGACCTTTAGTGTTGAGAGGAGCACATCGGTTGCGGGTTCCTCACAGAGGTCTTGCATCACCTCATTCGGCCATCAGCATGTGCAGTTGATGGAGGCTGTGTGGATCTTGGTAGAGATTTTGAGGATGGACTCATTCCGATATGAGGCCATGTTCCATGTGCAGGACGTTCACAGGGTTGATATCTTTCAGGACTATGCATCGCAGAGTATTGCAGTTCATTTCCTGATATGGGATCCAGGGGGTGGAGTGTACTATTGTTCATCTTTGGATGGGTTCTACTATGTATCCCACAGATGGACATGGGATCCTGGTATTTTATTTGAGATGGTTTGGTTATTGCTTGAGGACAAGCAATTTTCTAGCAGGGAGGACTGTAATGTCCCCACTTTGGGACATCATCACAGTGTAGAGATTTATGATGACAAGAGTACCCAGATGGATGTTATAGCGAGTACAGAGGTATTTGAGAGGCATTGTGGGGTCCATATTGTATCGATGATCATATTCCATCATTATGAGCCATTCCTCACAAGTTGGCTTTGGTTTCATTGCATTCCGACGATTTCCATGATTTTGACTATTTTAAGCTATAAGTCAATGGAATTCACTGAAGAGGTCATTTTGGGCACATTACTTGGAGGAACCTCTCATTGTAATAGCTCATTAGAATCAGAAGGAGAAACCCTGCAGGATGGGATGGCTAGAAGTGACTTTTAGTGGCCAGGGAAGCCACAAGGAGAGATAAGGAGCTTTTCAAAGGTAAAAAGGTTAATTAATTAATTAAAGTGATTTAATTAATTAATTAAATATTAATAAAATGAAAGTCACTTTGGAGGGACAAGGTGAGACAAAAAGTATAAAGGGAAGTCAAGGGCATCTTCTCATTCATTCATGTATGTTTATCAGTTTGATATCTGGCTTTAGCTAGTGAGCCCATCTCTTGGGGGTTTTGAGGGTTTTGACTTAACAAACCTTAGAGGATGATTCAGTGGTGAAAGATTCCACCTAGCTTGTCCCAAGCTTGGTCTCAAAGATGCAATACTCTCCCACACCATTCTAGTCAGATATACATCAGATCCAGGAGGTTCTACACAGCCACAGGCACAGGAAGAGGAGGAGGGTACACCATTGGGGGTTTCCAGCAAAGGGGGCACACCATCTTTGGAGAGAGATTCGCTGTAGGAGATTGGCAGGGCCATTGAGGATTCTATCACTTGGGTTTTCATTACAGAGCCTTGGACATCATATCTAGTGCTTTCTGAGATAGTTTTATGGCTCAGATTATTTCTTGAGCAGTGGGGTGAATTGAAGAGAAGGAGCGCATTTTTGAGATCCAGATCTAGTCCGTTTGGAGGGGTTACACTTCAGATTTGACCTTGAGACTTCACCTAGTGACTTGGAGTGTCCCGATCTATATTTATGGATAGTTTCAGAGCATTTGGAGGCCTCCTTTAGCAGGGCTGAATTATCTAGGGCTTCAGTCACCCAGTGGGGTGCACCATTCAGTGGGGGATTTCAAATCTATAGAGATTGAGAGGGATATTGGAGATTCGGGCACTTGGGTTGTTCTTACCATCACCCGATCTATCAGTTGGCATATTTCTTAGGGTGATTGGACATTTTTGGCAGTAGGGCCGAGTTATTGAGGGTTTCATCCTTCTATTAGAGTGTGGCATTCTTCAGCTAGAGAGTTTGACATTCAAATCTACTTGTATTGATATTCATTTATTATTCAGCCTTTGGAGGAATCTTTTGTATTAGTGGGAGCATTTTGTAGCAGCTATTATCTATTGTCTATCTTCCTGGTCATCTTTTGAGCATTCCACATTGGCATCTTCATTGTAGCAGGTTTCTCTATTTTATGAATAAAGACGAATTGAGATGTTTTGGCTTGTCTATCTTATTGCATATAGTTGAGGTATGTTCCATGGTTATCTCTTTCTATTATTAGCTGCATACACCCATATAAACACATCTAAAAAGTAGATCAACAAAGTGTTTGATGAAATTCCACAACCAGGAAAAAGTTTTTAAAAAGACACCAAAACAATGATGATCCTTGCATAATGGCTTGGGATCATTACACTCTAATTGTCGCACCAAAGTCTAGTCGGATGGTGCTGCTGGAATCCAAACTCTGAAAGGATCTATCGAATCCACAAGGATTCATGACTTTCATTTACCTCTTCACGGTACTCTTCTTCTGCTAAAGAAAGTACAATAGCCCGTTGTTTCTTACAGACCCAAGTGGCAAGTCCTATACCAAGGCTGAAAACATAACCTGCAATAGACTTTTGATTATCAAGGTCGTCAAGCCAATCTTAATCAATGAAACCAACCAATAAAAGACTCCTCCTTGAACTGTAATGTATCCCAAACTGAACTATACCACGGACATAGAGAAGTATCCTTTTAGGTTCTTTCCAATGGCTTTCATGGGGTGTTTTCATATATCGGGCAACAAGAACAAAAATAAAGGAAATATCAGGATGAGTGTGAGTCAAGTATAAGAGGCTACCAAATAACAGATGGTACAGGGTGGCATCAAATTTGGGAGAAGTACAGATGGAAGTAAGCTTGACTCCAGACTAGAAGAGAGAAGTGGTTGGTTTACAATTATCCATGTGAAAGTGACAAAGAAGGTCACAAACATACTTAGACTGGGAAAGAAAAATTCCTTTATTGGTTTGCAAAACTTAGAGGCCAAGGAAATAGTGAAAAAAACCTGAGTCTGTCACTACCAATAAGGATAAGGTCATCAACATAAAGGACAAGGATTATGAGATGGCTTCCTACTTTCTTGGTATAGACATTAGGATCAAAATAGCATCTAGAGAATCCAGTGGCAATAAGAAATTTTTCCATTTTTGCATACCAAGATCGAGGAGCTTGCTTGAGACCATAAAGATATTTCTTAAGGCAACAAACAAGGCTAGAGTCATTGTGGACATAGACAGGAGGTTGTTCCATGTATATTTCTTCTTGCAAATATTTGAGCAAGAAGGCAGATTTAACATCCATCTGATGGACCTCCCATTTATGTGAGGTAGCAAGGGCAAGAACAAGGTGGATGGAATTCATTTTGGCTATACAGGAAAAGTTTTCATTATAGTCAATTCCTTCAACTTGAGAAAATCCTTTGGAAATTAATCAAGCCTTGTGTCTTTCAACACTTCTATTTGATGCATACTTAGTTCTATAGTCCCATTTACATCTGAAAAATTTTCTTCCTTTTGGAAGAGGTACAAGATCCCAAGTATCGTTTTCCATTAAAGAATGATACTCTTCATTCATTATTGTATCCCAATCTAGATGACCTGAAGCTTCTACAAATGTCTTTGGATCACGAGTTTCTGAAACTTGAGCCAAAAGAGAAGAGACTCACTAGAACTGTGAACATGTCCGACATTGATATGAAGGTTCACTGATAAGATCACCAACTGCTTCTCGTGTTGAACAGACCCATCTAGGAAGCGATGGAGCTAGTGTTGGTTCAGGTTCAAAGGACTCATCTAGAGGAAGATGAGCAAGTGAAGATGGATTTTCATCCTCACTTTCATCATATGAAGAAGAAACCAAAACAAAAGAAGCCACAAACGTCAAAGATGGCTCACAGGCCAAATAAGGCACAACCGTCGAAGATGGCCCACAGGTCGAAGAAGGCACAACCACCGAATTATGCTCTTAGGCCAAAGAAGGAACAAACGTCAAATTAGGCTTGCAGGCCAAGAAATTTTCATCAAATCAAACATCTCTTCTAATAATAATTTCAATACAATGTGTTTGAAGAAGTCTATAACCTTTGACATCTTCAGAATAACCAACAAATATACACTTCTCACTTTTAGGCTGCAATGCTTTCATTTTATCATCAGGAATGTGAGCCCATGCTATACTACCAAACACACGGAAGTGACTTACATCTAGTTTAATTTTAGTCCAAGCTTCTTCTGGTGTTATATTTTTAAGAGCCTTTGTGGGAGTGTGATTTACTATGTAATTTGCACAGTTGATGGCTTATGCCCAATAATTTAGACTTGATCCCTTAGATTGGATCATACAATTAGCCATTTCTTTTAATGTGCGGTTCTTTTTCTCAGCAACACCATTTTGTTATGGTGTATATGGAACAATGTGTTGCAATTGGATTCTCTGTGTAATGCAGTAACCTGTAAAATTATTGTTCACATATTCACCTCCATTATCTATTCTTAACCTTTGAATTTGATGTCCAGATTGCTTTTCTACAAGGACCTTGTAGGCCAAAAACTTGTCAAAAACTTCGCTCTTAAGTTTTAAGAAGTAAACCCAAGTACGTTTGGAAAAGTCATCAATGAAAGTTAAGAAATACTTGCGCCCAGAAAAAGAAGCAGAAGAAAGTGGACAACACAAATCACTATGAACAAGCTGCAAAGGACCCGAGGCGTGCCAAGAGGAACGTTTTTCAAAACTATCTGAATGATGTTTGTTGAGAACACAACCAGCACAAACTCCATCTCTGCATGAAACAAGAGGAAGACCAATCACCATCTATTGATTACATAGTTTTTGCAATGAGCGATAGTTTAGATGACCAAACCACTCATGCCAAAGTTTTCTCAAGTCATCGCTATGAGAAACAAAAACTGATGAAAAAGATGATGACCCAAATTTTTCAAACTTGTACAACCTGGCAATATCATCATCAATTCCAGTTACAAGAACATGCTTAGGATCTTTTATATCTTTGATTACAACTTGGTGAGGTGAAAACTCTATGGTTTTACCTTCACCTGAATGAGTGATTTGATATATTGATAGAAGGTTACAAGAAATACTTGGAACACATAATGCATCATTGAAATTACCATTTTCTACTTGAATTGTTCTAGATCCTTCAACACTAAGAGATCTATCATCACCAACAAATATTTTCTTGGTGTTACATTCATTTAGAGTAGAAAATATGTCTCTATCCTTAGCCATATGACAAGATTCTCCAGAATCAATAAGCCACTTATCAGAAGTAGATGTAGAAGGTGTATTGAAGGAGAAACCATAAGAAGAAAGTGCATGTCCATGAGAAGAAGAATAAGAAGTAGAATCAATATTGATTTTGTGCTTCTTCATTGTTGCTTCTAAATATTTAATCTTCTTGAAACATTTGGACTCATCATGACCATCTTTATCACAAAAGTTGCAATGTTTGTCAGTATTCTTATTTTTATATTTTTCTCCTTTGTCTCCATTAGGAGAAAAAGTTGTCTAAGTGGGTTTGGGACCCTTATATTGCTTGTTGTTGTGGCGAGGATGTTTCTGCTTGGGATTCTTGGGTTTATCTTTCTGATGGACAACTAAGTATTTGTTGGAGGTACCTGCAATGCTGATTACTCCAAGTTGTACTAGCTTATCTTTCTCTCTAATAAAAGGATCACAAAATTTCTCAAGACTGGGTTTTTGATAAGTTGACCCTAGAGCCTCTTGCATGGCATAAAAGGTAGATACAAACACAGAATATGCACTACCTAGCTTAGAAATAATTAGATAGATGCAACAATCTTCGTCTATATTTATCTTACATTCTTCACATAAAGTTCTGAGTGTTTTAAACTTAGACAGATAGCCTTCAATCCAAGAAAAATCATTTGGACTTAAAGTTAGTACTTTATTTTCTAACTGTTGTGCTCGAATAATATTGTATTTACCAAACACAGATTCAATCTTTCCCCAAGCTTCTTTGGGTTTATCAAATGATTGAAGGTGGAACCTTAAATAAGGAGAGATGGACATTCTAATTAATCTACGTGCTTTGTCATTCCTATTATCCCATTTGGCTTTCTTATCAACATCAGTGGGTGTTGTTTCCTTTCCCAAGGTAATCTGATACAAGCCTTTACTTCTTAATAAATCCTCCATATGGGATTTCCATTGGAAGTAGTTGGTGCTAGTAAGTAAGAGATTACTTGTAGAAGACATATTAAATATACAAATAATACAGACTTAAAAGATGAAACTAATGATCTAAATTGAAAGAGCTTGAAAAGTTATGCGCTTTTAAAAAATACGGCACTGAAAACAGACTTTGTATGTGAGAGTTATGTCCTTTTAAAAAAGGACATAAATGGTAACCAAATGACCATGTGATTGTGTAAGTTGCTTTATGAAGTGACCCACTTTTATAAAGAAAAGTAGGGATCACTTTTACAATGAAGTTACTTTATAACAGAAAAGATGCATGCAAAATAAATAACTCTAAAATAAAATATTAAATCTATTTATGGTGATTCACTTTTATACTTGAAGTGAAATACACTTTACAATGTTAGCATGAACTTTTAAAAAAAAAGTAACAAAAGAGAGACTTGAACTCAAGACCTCTTACTTAATAAGGAAAATTTTAACCAAATGGTCTAGCAAAACATATTGTAATGTTCAGAAGGAGGATTGGGGGTGTTGTTGTTGTTGTTGTTGTGGAAGATGACCTTGGATTTACTTTCGACAACACAGGTATTCCAATAGAGGATGAACACCTTCAGTAACCACTCACATAACCAAATAAAAGATCAACACACTGATGTTTTCATGTGGTAAAACCCCTATGGGAAAACATCCATGGCCCCAGCCAACGCGGCCACTTGGAGAGCGTGCTAAAAAAA
This sequence comes from Picea engelmannii, assembly GCA_009831015.1. Classification (NCBI taxonomy): domain Eukaryota; kingdom Viridiplantae; phylum Streptophyta; class Pinopsida; order Pinales; family Pinaceae; genus Picea; species Picea engelmannii. Next base: position 119,945 of record ML784599.1, read on the forward strand.
AAAACTATTTTCACACAAGAAAAAAATTTCACTTCTTGATGACAACAAGGGTTAGATCTTGGTTAGCTTACCCGAAAGATGCACATTTTATTATATGTTTATGATTTACCGATATCACACAGGGTGTGGGGAAAAGACAATACACAGATCTAAAAGAGTAGAAACCTAGAAATAAATAATACAAAACTGAAATAAAACCAAAACACTACTCTGCAAAAATTTTAAAAAATGCATATACAAACTTTATACCTCTGAATCTGAATGTAATGGTCATATATTGGGAAACCGAAAACCTTTTCGAGTGAAAATAAAAGTGTTCATGAATGAAACGAGTGCTTCGAACGTAATGGAATAGTCCTCTCAGCCCAAAAATGTACATAAATGACAGAAAATGGAGATGAGTCAACTCAGCTTCACGATCTCAATCTACAATAGGACTAGATCTTCAAACAACCTTTGCACCATGTTCAAAAACATAGGTATTCCAACATAGGATTAACACCTTCAGTAGCCACTCACATAACCATATCAAATATCAACACATTTGTTTTTTCACGTGGTAAAACCCCTACGAGGAAACATCCATGGACCTAGCCAATGTGGCCACTTGGAGCAGTTTATTAATGCAAAAGAAAAAGATTACATAGAGATTTTACAAGAGAGTTTCTCACAATAGATCATCGGAAAATGACCCTCCATGCTCTTTAAATAGAGATCATGGACCAATCGGGTGCTAAGCCATGGATCAATTGTCATTAAGATCGAGGAGAGTATGAACTGTCGGATCAATCTATGTCGGGAACATATCGTGACCGTCAAAATTCCTAACTACAAATGCATACTAATGCATACTAAAGAAACACACTAAGAAACACACTTTTTCCTAACGACACATTAGACAAAGTAGATCTTAACTAACTCCTAAGTGTATAAATATCCCAACAACGACGAGTGGAGCGCATCACTCATAGACAAAAAGAACCACAACATATATGGAGGAGACACACAAAAATATGAAATACAACAAGGAGGGCCCAATCATCACCTTGATAGAGGATGACATTGAGTTCATGGTGGACAAGGTATGTGACAGAGGGGAAGATGTGGTCCACGCTACAGAAGCATAGAGAGAAGAGATCATGGCCAAAATCATAGAATTCCTTGAAACTCTACAACAATTACAAATTCATATAGTACCGTATGCCACAACAGAGAAACCTAAAAAGACACATCAACCCCCTGCACAGAAAAATAAAGATGATACAATTGGAATAGTGGTGCAGGGAAATGATACATTCATGCTCAGAAAACATATCGTCATAATTGATCAAGATACCATGTATAAACCCATAGACCACTTTGAGGTAGTCATTGTGCATATACCTAGGAAAGTACTATACAGACTCCAGACAAGTATAATGAAAGAAGTACAATCCATAGCTTGCACGGATGCCACCAACTTGGAAATTGGTAGGGGGGTCACAGAGATATTACAGATCACCCGCGACCAGTTTACTTCAGAGAATGAGGAGGAAAAAAAATGTGCTCACAAGCTAGAGAAGGGTCTAACAACGATATACAACCACATTCCAGGTAGCACGCAAGCACCAAATAGGAGTGTAGATGAAAATATAAAGATCATTGTGAAAACAATTGAGGAGTATAGATATGATATAAAGGATTTGAAATAAAAACTAAATCCTACAAGTCCCCCTAAGGTTCGATAGAAAAGAGAACAAAAAAGGACATTCTAGATAGATGAAATGGCAAGGGAAGCCAAGGAAGTCATAGAACTATTTGATAGAACTGCGCAGATTTGGACTACGCTTGATGAAGATGAAAAGGTCCAAATCTTGGAAAAGTAAGAGGAGAAAATTATTTCAGCAATAAAGGAGTTGAAGTAGCGAAAGAAAACCATAAGCATTACTGAACTCTTGAAGGGCACGTAGGAGATGAAGACCCTGCAAACATAATTGAAAACCGTGCAGATCAATAAGAAAGCAAGAGAGGCCCAGTTGGAATCCCTCCAGAAACAAGAAACATAGAGAATTATGGATCTAGAGGAAGATAATACAAGGTTGGAATAGGAACATATAGAGAGTGCAACATTTTTACAACAACAGATAACACCATAGATGGTAGAAGTGTTAACAGATAAATATGCACAAGTGAAAGAAAAAGGGAAGGAACTAGTAGAACAGTTCCACATCTTGGAGAAGGTTGTACAGGGAGTTTGCACCACCCGAGTGTCTAAGGACGAGCCTCATGTTAGTGTTGGGGGCCTATTGGTGTAGACCTATTTTGTGAAAAAAAAAAAATTGGCCACATACCTAATTTTGGAAGAGAAGTTATATTTTTGGACTGCACACCTTAGGAGGCAAAAGGGAAACATGCAGAAAAAGAAGGAAAAACAACATGTAGTGGGGAAATAAACATGCCACGCATGCAGACAGGCCTAACCATGTTAGGGTTATGGTTTTGAAAAATATTGTAATGGATATAATCTAGTAGAGTAGTATAAATAAAGACTTAGGAGGTCTAGGTCAGGGTTGTTGTTAGTGGGTGGTCATTCAGAAGTTATTGATTGTAGTGAGTTTTGTTATGGTTATTGTGGTAGAGTGGAATAAGCTAGTTGTTGAGGGTTAGGTCACAGGATGAGGATCTTGATGTGATCTAGTCAGCCTCCTAGAGGGTACTTACCCTCCTTTTGATTGCAATCTTGAAGTTAAAATGTGCGCAACACAGATTTTGCTGCAAAATAAATAAAACAACAAAAGAGCCAATCTTTGTGGACGTATCCCCAAGAGGGGGTGAACCATGATAAAATACTTTTTTCTATGTGTTTTTAATGAACGTTTTACTATTTTGTTAATCATTAGTTAAAGAATGAATGGTTAAAACTTGTTATAACAACATGTATGCATTAGGTGATGATGAATTAATCATAGAAGTAGATGAATGATTAAATGATGAGGATGTATAAGGGAGATAATATAAACATAGTCCCCACTCCTTCATAGACTGCAAACACCTGATTATTGTAGTCCCCCGTAAAATATATCTTGGATGAGACTGTGTTGTGCACTCTATGTGTAACATTTCCTTTTGGTTTACCAGGAGGGCCAATAGTTTTCAGGGTTTTGTTGGAAACCTATTTGAGATCAGAACCTAGGTCACACCAAGTAACCAACATTTGTAAAACTTTCCAAATATCTTCATGCTAAAAAAAACCATAAATATGTTGAGTTACTCAAGGAATATAGTGGATTTTTTGCTTGGTCATATCAAGACCTTAGAACCTATGATACCAACATTATACAACACAAAATTTTCTTGAAACCTAGTGTTAAAACTTTTAGATAAAAACTTATGCAAATTAACCCCATATTACTTTTCGTCATAGAGAAAGAACTTAAAAATTTATTGCATGCAAAAATCATATTACCACTTAGATATTCAGTTTGGGCATCCAATCTTGTTCCTGTAAGAAAAAAGAATGGGGAAATTAGATTATGTGTATATTTTAGGAATCTTAACATATCATCATTAAAGGATAACTATCCACTTCCAAAAATGGACCACATTCTACAAAGAGTGGTAATAGGATTTCCATGATAGATGATTTATCTGGTTATAATTAGATTGTAGTACAAGAACAAGACATAGAGATAATTTCATTTACCAGACCATGGGGCACCTTTATGTATGAATAAATGTCATTTGGTTTAATGAATACAGAGGCCACATTCCAAAGAGCCATGGATATTTCATTCATGGGTGGAAAAGATAAGTTTGTAGTTATTTATTTGTATTATTTGACATTGTTTTCTAATTTTGATAAAGAGCATTTGAAACACCTTAAACATAATTTCAAAAAATGCAAGAAATATGGCTTTTCATTAAATCATAAAAAGTCTCACTTTGCTATGTAGGAGGGAAAATCACTTTTCCATATCATTTATAAAGAAGGAATCAAAATTAATCCAAAGAGGCTATAGGAAATTGACAGTATAAATTTACCTAGAAACAAAAAATAGATTCAATTAGTTTTAGGTAGAATCAAGTTTTTGAGGAGATTCATCTCTAACTTTGAAGAGATTATTAAGATATTAACATATATGTTGAAAAAATATAGTGAGGTTAAATTTTTAGCAGAGGAAAAAGTTTCATTTCAACATATTAAGGAATTTCTAGGAGAAGCACCAGTTTTGGTGAACCCAAATTATTCTAAATAATTTCTTATATTCTCTTTTTCTTCTAAAAATACTGTAGCTTTTGTTCTTTTACAGAAAAATGTTGAAGGTTTTGAACAACCAATTTATTTCTTTAGTAAAATCCTTAGGGATTCAGAATTAAAATATAATATTTTGGAAAAACATGCTTATGCAATGTTAAAAGCATTAAAATATTTTAGGATTTATTTTTTACATTCTAAAATCATTGCATATGTTCCTAGTATCATAGTTAAACAAATTCTAAGTCAGCCTGATAGTGATGGAAGGAGGGGTAAATAGTTGGTTAAAATAAAAGAGTATGACCTTGAGATAAAACCTACCAAGCTAATCAAAGGTTAGGGTATAGAAAAGTTCTTAGCTAAATCTAATTGCAAATCCTTAGGAATCAATCTTATCACTTTGATTTCTGAAATCCTTTCAATAGAAGTAGAAGAAAATGATGATAAACAATCTATGAACATGATAGATGAAACATTTTCCTCTTCTCCTTGGTTCAAAGATATCATTCTATACTTGCAAACACTTCAATGTCCATATAATTTGACTCCAGAAAAAGCTAGATCACTTAAATTAGAAGATATCAAATATTGCATAATAAATTAAAATCTTTACTGCAAATATCCATTACGTTTTCTTGTTGAATCTAAAATTGAAAATGTAACTAATAAGTTTCAAAAAGGAATATTTGGGGGACACCATGAATGGAGGGATACAACATATAAAATCCTTAGAGTGGGATATTATTGACCTAAATTATTTTCAGATGTTAATGAAAAGGTTAGATCCTACAGAGAATGTCAATTTTTTGTAGGAAGACAATACTTACCCTCCTTACCCCTAGTACCAACTAAGGAAGAATATCCTTTTCAATAGTGGGGTTTAGATTTGATAGGATAAATTCATCCTTCTTCTCGTTGTCAACATAAATGGATTCTTACTACCACTGACTATTTTTCTAAATGGGTGGAAGCAATTCCAACCAAAACTGCAACTGATGCAATGGTAATGAAATTTCTTAAAGAAAATATCCTAGCCAGATTTGGTTGTCCACGAAAAATTATCATAGATAATGTGCAAGGTTTCAAATATGTAGCTATGATTGATTTTTGTCAAAAATATAATATAATTATTGGGCATTCTACTACATATTATCCTCAAGGAAATGGACTGGCATAATCTTCTAATAAAAGTTTAATGAGAATTAATAAAAAGATTCTGACTCACAACAAGAAAGCTTGGCATTCTCATTTGAAGTATGCTCTATGGGAAAACAAAATCAACACAAAAGATCAACAAGTACTTCTTATCAGTTAATTTATGGTATGGATGCAATTCTACCTATTAATCTTGTTTTTCCTGTTATAAAATTATTTCAAATAATTGGAGAGGATCCAAATGATATGACGAGGAGAATTAACCAAATTATTGAAGTCCAACAAACTAGAGAACAAGTCAATGAAAAGTTTCAAGTATAGCAGGACAAGATGGATGACATTTTTGATAAAAAGGCTAAGGAAAAAAAAAATCTTCCTGGACATTTGGTTTTCAAATGGGATGCTAGAAGGGAAGACCCTGGAAAACATGGAAAAATTGATAACTTGTGGTTTGGGCCATACAAGATTATAGATGTTGAAGGAAAAACTATTTTTATCTTCAAACTATGAATGGAGAGCTTCTTGAAGTGCATGTTAATGGGGATTATTTAAATCATTTATTTCAATAGATAGCTTTATTATTTAACTCTTCTTGCTCGAACTACATGCAAACAATATTTAATTTCTACTGTGCATGTTAAAAAGATATCATAGAAGAAGTTTTTATAGTTAATTTCGCACATTTTAGAAAAATATGTGTGGATTGATTCCTCACAAGGAGTCCAATTCCAGGCTAGTAGAGAAAAAGGTGTGAATGCATAGACAACATCAATTAAATAACCAGACATAAAGAATCCTAGAGAATAACTTGGGGATGCTTCTTGATATTTTTTGACTTTGTTTTGGATGTTGGAAGATAGGATGTGAGCCCAATTAAAAATTGCTCCTTTGAGAACCTTGTGTATAAGGGGAACCCAAAACAACTTAAACTTAAAGGAATCATTTTCTCCATGAAAGCGATATAACATAATTTCTATCAGCATGGGGGTTTTTTTCAATTTAGGAACAAAGTATGTCTGGTCTCCTATAATTTTGAACAAGTTAGTGTCATTCCACCACTCTCGGATTAAGTCAACCATTTGCAATTCTTATTTTTCAACTTCCTTCTTAATCAAACTTTTCATAAAACTATCATGTAAACAAATTGTGGGTGTACCTAGTTTATACATGTTGGTAAGGTCATATGGTCTAAAGGATACAACAATATGACAAGAGGAATTGCCAAGTGTACATTTAGAAACATCATTATGGGAGATTATCAACCGTAGCATGTCATGATATGGACTAATTGTTGGTTTGGTAGAAATATTATGAAGGCCAAACTTCCTGATGTTGATGAGGTTATCAACATTAGATTCATATTATTATGTGAATCCACCTGTTGGTGCACAATGGGAAGACCTGGTTTTAATCATTAAAAAACCAACAAAACCCTTAGACATCGTCCCTTTAAGAATCACCTGCAAGCAAGTGAAATCTCACCTGAGGCATCCAGAGGGGCTGCAAGAACCAAATTTCTATAGTGATGAGGGGAAGTGAGGAATTAAACCTGAAAATACTATGCATTATACATTCATATACTATGTGTGAAGTTTATGTTTGTTAACCTTTAATTATCATTCAACGTACCATGTACATGAAATTACTCCACTTAACATTCATTCATTCAGCATTAACTTAAGTGTGCATGACCATAACAACAAACAACAATGACATATTCAAAATTCTTAATGATTTACCATCATTGTGTAGTAACCATAAACATCATATGCATCAGAAACATAACACACAAAAAAAACACATCAATACACACGGTTTTAATGTGGTTCACCCCAAACTCGGCTACATCCACAACGATTGGATTATTATTTTATTCATTATAAATCTCCCTATAGATGCATATTGTTCTTACAATAAGATATATATGTTGTCATTACCCAAACCTCCCTCTTTCGTTCTGCTACAGAGTGAGCCTAACTCCCAGAACCCTCAATCATAACTCAAAACACTCTAACACTTAGCCAATTCTTCACTCAAACTCTCACTCCAAAAGTCATCACTCAAAATAACTTGACTTCTCCAAAGAACTAACTCAATAATATTACTTCTACCCAAAAAACCCATTATAATTTATAGCTTTACAATAGGGCTCAGCCTGTTACAATGTGGAAAACAAGTCCCAAAATCCTAACTACTTTATGCCCTTTCCACGCTGACTCTCAAACATGCTCCAACTGCTTTGTGCAAGATACCAGATATATAAAATATGCAGAACATAAATGAAATGCTAGAAATGACAGAATAGCAGTAAAATATCCAACATAATCTTCACAATACACAGAAATGATATACGAAATAGCAACAGAAACAACACTTTGATAAGATAGCAATGTTCACAGGCCTCTTCGAGGGGGCAACCTCCAGTCGAGCAGTGCTCTGTTACAATAATCTCCAAGATAGGGTTCACATACCCTCGCCCCTTATTTATACTAAATATGTCTATTAAGAGAAGCATCTAGAGGAAGATCCTTCTAGAAGCGGAAGCTTCTATTAGGTATTCTTACATCCACCTTATTCTATTTTATTGAAAGGTCTTATTAATATTGACCTTTATTACATCCGAATACATTGATCTACCTATGTGCGGGTTAGGACCTTAAGATGTCCACCCCCTTAAAAATAGCCTTGTCCTCAAGGCTTGAGATGTGGAAACTGCTGCAGAATGGTAGCTGGTTCCCAAGTGGCATCTACTGGAGTCATATCTTTCCACTGTACTAGCACTTCCTTGATGGTTCACGGACGCAGGCGACGCTCACGCTGGTCCAAAACTGCTTCTGGCTGTAGCCAAATGGATCCTTCTTCAGCTAACTCTGGAAGACTGGTTTGAATTTGGCACCTGGTTCGAATCACCTTCTTCAAGCATGAAACATGAAAAATAGGATGTAGCTTCGACTGACTGGGCAGAGCTAACTGATATACGACTTGTCCCACACACTTGAGAACTATGTAAGGGCCATAAAATTTGGGTGCTAGCTTCTGACACTTCTCTGCCTTGAAGGAAGTTTGCTTATATGGTTGTAGTCTCAGAAACACCTGATCCCCTTCAGCAAATTGACGTTCAGAGCGACCTTGATCTGCTTGCTGCTTCATTCTATTCTAGGCCATGACCAAGTTCTCTTTAAGGGTACGAAGGATATCTTCTCGGACTGTAAGTGTTTGGTCAACTTCCTGGACCTTCGAGGTACCTGGTAAGTATGAGAGAACTGATGGTGGCTTCTATCCATACAGTGCTTCAAAAGGAGTCATGCGAGTGGTTGTATGGTATGTAGTGTTGTACCACCATTCGGCAAGGGGTAACCATTGAGCCCACTGGTGTTGTTTTTCAGAGGCAAAGCACCTCAGATATGTTTCCAAACACTTGTTGACGACTT
>ML784599.1:133171-146566 GCA_009831015.1 Picea engelmannii
CAGCGCTAAAATCCCCAACTTCTGAACCAGAGAGTATTGACTTAGCAACGCCAACACACATGCGCGTCAATAGATCTCGCTGGTTTAATTTGTTTATGTTGTCGTTTATGTTCCCCAAGGGTTAGGTATTCAAGGGTTCTACAGACAAGGGTTTTCCCTGTGCTATAGCTCTCTGATATACGTGCAGGGTCCAACCGTAGTACTCGGCCCAATATCTCAGGGCACTAACTAAGGAGGACAGACCGTACCCTTAGCCGTACTACTCGACTACCCAGGTACTAGAGAGTATCTTTCCGAGTGTTGTTCTCGATGACACTATAGCAGTCTGATGGCTGATAGGTTTATCTAAAGAGGGCTTCAGGAAATCTAGTCCGATCTGTACACAGGTGTTGTCCGATGCGCTACCACTCGAAGGGGTACCAACAGGGGTTACAAGGGTGGCCAACAGATGTGCGCTTAAGAACCACTTGTATTTCCTGCATGTATGAATCCCTCAACCACGGGTTTTTGCGCGTAACGACAGATCTCTATGGCTTAAAGACGCTGGAATACGTCTCTACCTTGAAAAAAAAAATACCCACAATTTCTGCCAAGGAAAGTGCTCTAATACCACTTGCAAGATACCAGATATATAAAATATGCAGAACAGAAATGAAATGCTATAAATGACAGAATAGCAGTAAAATATCCAGCATAATCTTCACAATACACAGAAATGATATATGAAATAGCAACAGAAACAACACTTTGATAAGATAGCAATGTTCACAGGCCTCTTCGAGGGGGCAACCTCCAGTCGAGCAGTGCTTTGTTACAATAATCCCCAAGCTAGGGTTCACATACCCTCGCCCCTTATTTATACTAAATATGTCTACTAAGAGAAGCATCTAGAGGAAGATCCTTCTAGAAGCGGAAGATTCTATTAGGTTTTCTTACATCCGCCTTATTCTATTTTATTGAAAGGTATTATTAATATTGACCTTTATTACATCTGAATACATTGATCTACCTATGTGCAGGTTAGGACCTTAACACTTTGTGTGCAATACTCCTTAGCCAAAGTTTCATTTGATCCATTCTTGTGTGAGTCCCAAGAATTATCCAAAATAACTTGCTTCAACAGGCCCCCAACGCTAACATGTGGCTCATCCCGAGCCACTTCAGGTTTTCTTCCATGTCACCAAAACATTCTGTAGTATATCGTTGGCCACTACAAATTTTTCCCTAAATTATTCTTCTCGTTGTAAAATGTCCTTGACCACTTCTGCAGTTAAGTGAGTCTTCATTTTTTCAATGGTTTCCAATGCTACCTGCTTGACTGTGCCTTGAGTGGTTTCTAACTTTGTTGTTACCTTATAGGATTCTTCTTGCAATAACTCAATATTTTTCATGGGAGCCTACTCTTTTTCCCTTAGTTGATTTATTTTTTAATATAGCTTCATGTTTTCATCCATTGTTTTTACCACCTCTTTCGACGGTAATGTACCCATTACTTATTTGAAATTATACGCCTTATCTTGCACAACATGTATCTTCTGGAAAATCGTCTGTAGCTCCACATATTCAGTTAGTTGCATCCACATGCCCATTATTTCTTCATAAATCTTACCACAGTATACTTCCATAATCCCAATGTTCTCTATGCTTGTGGTGGCCACCTTTTCACATTGCTCCCTTTCCTCCAGGGGAGTGCTTGGTATCTATCGTGCCTCTAAGTCGGTGATATTTCTTTGGAATCCCTGAATGGATTCTCTCAAATTTTTTACATGTTCCTCCAGTGGCGTGTCTTCCTCCCTTATCACTTATGGAATATTTTTGTAGAACCCCTCGACCACCTGTTTGACTCTCTTTGTCTATTGTGCCACCTCATCCCTCTCCTACCTAGTTTGGTCATATTTTTCTTGCAACATGTCCTTATATGTTATAGTCTTTGTCAGTTCCAACAAGATCAATATTCCATGCACTTGGATTTCCTCTAGCATGCTCGATTGTAAGCCATACAAAATTTCTATAGGAAACTAAGATAACACTAAGTCAATATGACTTATTTCCTTGTCTTTCTCTTGCAATTCTTCCATTGGGAACTCTAAGGCTCCCTTTGCTATCTTCTTTAGAGGTGTTTCTATTGATATAATAGGTGTCATTTTTGGTGCCTTAGTTGTTCGCACTATATGCTTTGCTTGCACTAGGTTTCTTGTTTGCACTATGGAAAGTTGTGTGGTCTCTAAAAATTGTCACAACACAGTGAACTATTCTTACATATCCACATGTCTTTCCTCTTGTTGTCTTTTTGTGTGCTCAAAAGCTTCCACTAATTCTTCTTTAAATTGGTCTACAATATTATCCAAGTCATATTTTGTAAGGGATTGAACAATGAGTTCCCTTACAACTTTCCTTTTCTTGCGTTGTGTGGTTTATTTTCCTCTCTCTATGTATTTTCTCTTCTTTCCTATTTGTTGTACAATCTTCCCTTTTTCATTTCTTTTCACTTCTTCCTCTTATCCACTGGATATTTCTTCATTCTCATGATTTTGTTTCTATGGTTTTTTTGGCTCTATCTCTATTGGCAGTATCTTCCAATAATCATCCCAATCTACTATAATGTGTCACATCTCTTCCTCAGTTAACCTATACCGTGTGGGAAGCCATTCCTGATTCAGGTCCTTTTTCACTTGCACATATATATGATGGCACCTTCCCTAGAAGTGCACAATTGAATTGTATCCTTCAACCACTTGTGGCTGTATGCATGGCATACTTTGAATACATGTATGAATCAATTCCTTATATATGTAAAAGGAAACATTATTGTCAAGTTGTCGCACCTTGTTTGTAGTATGCCATAAGTTTTGATATCTTGCGGCTAGACATGGCTTATCTATTATAACAAAAAATGTGTATCATACATCTCCCTCCATGTTGATAATGAAATTAGAATTAGTATCCATGCATAGTTAAATTCATTCCATTTTTGTTATGCCTCTTCGCAGTCTATTAAGAACTAGTTGAGAAAGAATGTTTTCCAACTCATTTGTACACCCTCAATGCACTTCATTGTTTTCGTGATGATTCCTAATGGTACATGGTCCCTCCTACACTTCCTTAACAATTTAAGATAATGGGTGTGTCACAAACCTCACTATGGGGTCTCATATACTTTCTACATCTAAATTGCACTATCTTCGGAATGTATGAAACGTTTCTTTCATTCTCTCTGATAGATCCCTATCATTCCTTTTGTTTCAAAAGATCAGTGAAGGATCCTCCTTGCCTTCTGATGATAGTCCAAAGAATGCACAAAATCAATTCTATATCAATTGAGACCAACATTTCAATCCATAAGTACCCTTTGTGTACACATATCAGCAACATCTTCATGCAAGAATTAATCTTTGCACTCCTCCCGAAGTGTGGCATATCAGATAAATTCAGAAATGCCAACTTTATGCAACCCTGTTTCCCATATCTTTGGCTCTATCACAACCAAGTTTGTCTCTTGAATGATACACCTCTTCATATACTTACTCGGTGCCAGCTCTAGAAATTTATTCTCATCTGTAATGTCATCGTCTGCATATTTTAAACATAGTATTGAGCCTAACATGTCTTCCTCTACAATCACTCTAGATGGAATTTTTGGGTCCACAATCTCATACTTAGCATGTTTCGATAAGTTAAAAAGATTCATTGTATCCTTTCAGGGTGGTATATAATCTCTTGGAAAGGGGACTAAACTTGTATTTGATGTCGATGATCTTGGTGTCTCTTCCTGTATCGATATTGTTGGTGTCTTACTGCGTGGTTTCTTTGGCACTAATGTTGATGTTGTTTCTACCTTAGGTGGTTCCATTGTTCTTTGAAACTCTTCTCTGCAATGAATTTCTTCGGCTCTGTGCTTCTTTCCATTGACTCCACTCTCTCTACTTTCACTATTTTCTAATGCAAATAAAAACAAATTTTACCTGTTTGACCCTTCAACTACTTTTATCCACTTTCCAGCTACTTCTAAACTCATTTTCACCTGAAATTACAATCTAAGCCACTTTTCTTAGAATTTATGACTTTCCTTAACCCTTAATTAACTCTATATCTTCGATGAATTATCTATTAGATTCTCAAACCTATCAAAATCTCCTTTATGATCTTCATTTATAGTTATTTATCGCCCCTACTTCACCGTCATGGTAGCTCTTTGTTTCATGTCCCTTATAGATTTTATTAAATTATTTTCATGCTTTATTCAATTTATTTTGTCTCATTCCAATATTCCTTCTTACACATGCGTCCTCCTTGTTTACTTCATCTCTGTGACACTTTCTAGATTAATTGTTTGAACAATACTTCCATCCTATTTTATCTTACTCCAAACACTTTTGATTTCTTTTTCTTCTTCTTTTTTACTTTTTATTTTATTTTCTACAAACACTATAATACACTATCCTACACATTATGTGTAGTTCAGACTAGTGCACAAAAGCATGGTTGTGTCTGTACAGTTTCATCCTACTTATGTTAACAAACCCTTCCATAACTTTTCCATCCAACTTATCCAATGGAACAACACCTTATTTTGTAACAAACCTTATCATGTATGGTCCTGACCAATGCATCCAAAGTTTACGTGGGTGCTGCAGAAACTTGTTGTCATAAAGTAACACTAAGTCGCATGTCTGAAATTTATTCTTCTTGATATGCCTATAATGTCGATATTTATCATGCAGGTTTTGTACCCGGTGATGGAAAATTGCGACAAAACAATCATCTTTTAGTTCCATTAGTTTTGACAATCTATTTTCCGTTGTTCCATAATTTGTAAACTCCACCATCGCAACAATGCACATACTTGGTACAATAAACTCCATCAACATAACAACTTCTTGTCCATACGTCAACTTGAATGGAGTATGTCTTGTCAGATTCTTCCCTATGGTCCCATATTCCCATAATACTACTATAATCTTCAAGTCCTGGTCATCCCAACTTACATTTCAAACCTTTGTCAGTGCATGTTCCAAAATATTATTGAAATATTCTACTGTGCCATTTTCCTGGGGGTGGTATGGTGTACTCTTCTGCTTATGGATCTGAAACTCCTATGTTAATGTTGCAATTGTCATATTCATAAAGTGAGTTCCCTTATCACTCATATGTACTCTGGGGAATCCAGACCTTGTGACTACATTTTCGAACAAAAATTGCACAACTATCTCTGCGCTATAGTATCTGATTGGTTCAGCCTCAACCCATCTAGTTAAATAGTCTGTCGCAGTAATAATGTACATATATCCTAACCTCTTATATAGTGGATTAATCGGTCCTACAAATTACATGGCCCATTTTTTAAATGCTTGTAATTTCACTTGTGGAACCAAGGGAATTTCATCTCTCCTAAAGGGCTTCCCAAGTCTCTGACAAATTTCACAATTCGAAATAATTCTTTAGCATCTTTATGCAGGGTAGGCACAAAATTCCTATGCATAAAACGTTTTGGGATGTTTCTTTTTCTCCGTACTGACCTCCTACAACCCCTTCATGCACTTCTTATAGTACCATGTTTCTTTCATGCTCCAATCCACAACGTCGAAGAATATCATTTCTGCCTAGCTTGTATAAATTTCTTGCTATCAACTGGTAGTCTGCTTCCTTCACTACAAGTTGCTTTTTCTGTCCACTATGAGGTCTGATAGGGCTACTCTGGTGCTAAAAAATGGAACTATCTCTTAAAAAAAATCATCCACCATCTAAATTGAAAATAAGTGTGCATCTAGTAAACTATCATTGAAGTTCCCTGCATCTTCACCTAATAGTATGTGTGACAAGTGGTTTGGTCTTGAGTTAAACCTTGTTGGTTTCATGATCACCTCAAAGTCATATTTCTGGAACAGTAATAATCATTTGCATATTCCACCCCCCATCACTCGCTTGTTTACTATATATCTCAATGCAGAGTGGTTTGTATACATCTTGAAATGAGATCCAGGTAGGTAATGTATGAATTTATGCAAGGCATACACCATCGCCAAACCTTGTCATTCTTTCATAGTATAGTTATTCTTTGTATAAGATAACTTCCTAGTCATGAATGAAATCAGATGGTCTATCTCTCCTTCACCTTGTTGTGCCAAAAATTATCCCAATGCTATCAACGATGCATCCACGTGTACATGGAACTCTTTTCTCTAGTTAGAAAAAATTAGAATTGGTGCGGTGACCATATTATGTTTCATTGTATCCAAAATCTTCTGATATTCATTGTTCCACTGATAATTCACTTCCTTCTTCAGTAATTTTTCCATAGGGGTTGTGATCTACGCATATCCTTTGATGAACTTTCTATAATATCCTGTATGACCCAGCATGGACTTCAAATGTCGCATTGGAGTTTGTGGTGGTAGATAAAAAATCATGGCTATCTTTGCAGGGTCCATTATCAATCCCTATTTACACACCATATTCCCCAACAAAATTCCAAAAGGTGCACAAAATAAACTTTTCTTCAAGTTCAATGAGATCTGGTATTTCCTACACTTATATAACATTAAGTGAAAAAGTTCAACATGATATTTCAATAAGATAAATATTTTCCAATCATCAAGGTACACTTCTAAAAATAAATGAATAAACTCTTTGAAAGTTGTAACAACTAGTCTGTAAAATATTGTTGGTGCATTCTTCAATCGAAACAAGATGATTGTGTACTGGTAACAACCCCATTCTCTCATAAATTTAATATTATATCAGTCTTCTTGCACAATCCTGATCTGGTTGTATCCTGAGAATCCATCTATAAAAGAGTAAACCTATTGACCCCCTACAATATCCAACACTTCATCCGTAAAAGGCGTAGGAAAAGGGTTGTGTAAACATGCATCATTAAAATTTCTTAGATCTACACATATCGTGATTCCTCTTGTCTTATTGTCTTGAAACACCATTTGGTTTATCCACTCTGATTCTTCAACAAGTTCTAAGATTCCAACCTATAACATTTTGTCTATCTCTTCTTTTACTTTCTTCTTATATTTCGGGTTCATTCTATAGAGTCTTTGTCACACAATTTTCACATCTAGTTTCAATGTGATTTTCATTTCCCCTAACTCTCTAGTGATTCCTTTCATCTCAGATAACATCATTGGAAATAGATCCTGGTATCCCTAAAGTAAATAAACAATTTTCTCAATTGTTTCCTCGCTCCGGTAGTATCCTATATGGGAAAACTTAGGTTTCTCTTCTGTACCAATGTTCACTTTGCGCATTCTTAGGAGCTTTGAATATATGGATCACTCAAGCTCCAGTCCTTCTAATGCATTCTCTCCTTCATTATAGGATATCTAAAAATTCCTTGGATATTCCTCATCTTGGTATTCTTTTGCAACATTATAATTATTACACCTCAAAATTACTCACTTCAATAGTGTCGCAAGTGTCGTCATTACAAGTGTTGTAAGTGTCGCATCGTGTCTGCAAGTGTCGCATCTTGAATACAAGTGTTGCAAGTTTCACAAATAGTATACTTCCATATTGCCTATTTCATGCCTCGAACGACATCACAAAGACACTTAAGACACCCCAAAGACTAGTTTTGAAGAAGAGAAGTCACTTGACAAGGAGTACAAACCTTTTGCCATTAAAAAAACCACAAAAAAATCGATTTTGGAGAGCAACGCTCCCCTACCCACTGTCAGGGACTGCTAGCGCTCCTTGCACCTCTTTGGGGGAGCGCTACCCTTTTTTTAGCAAATTCTAGGTTTGTTGAGGCAAATAAGGGAAGAATCCCTCAATTCCTAAAGGTAGTTGGATTTGAATAGATGGTCAAGGCATGATCTTAGCGAAGATACTCAACTGAAGGAGAGGAATCCTCAACTTATCCCAAATATCTCTCAACTAGTTGGACCTCTCCAAGGTTATATAAGGAGGCCTTCTCATGGTGAAGGGTACATGGAGAGAGACTAGAGATTGATACCAAACATATGATTCTGTAAGTGGTATGAACAGAAGAGATTGGAGATGTGACACTTATGATATCATAAGTGATATGTCATCATAGAAACTAGTGTATATTACTTGAGCAAAGGGTTTGGACAAGGAGAACTGGAATAAGTTGTTGCACCTTCATTCAAAGGATTGTAAGTACTTTTAATTGTTCTCATTAATAATCAATGCTTGGCCTATTTATTTCAAACTTATTCTTGTTCCATATGAATTTGTCTACAGTAGATGGATCTATGATTGAGCTAATACTAGTAGAGTAGGAAGTCTTTTGTACCTTTGTTTTCCTTACAAGACCTACCAGGGAGCTCACGATTGAAGCTCAACATGGACTTTGCGAGGATATACATCACTAATAAGGTAAATATCTTTATCCTTCTCTTTCATTAATTAGCTTAATAGGATATAAAAGGAAGTCAATGTACATGTTAAACACTTTTCTGTCTTGGCCTTAGGAGTCTAGAGACAAAGAGGGAATCCACTTGTCCATAGGGGAATTCACCTACAACATAAATTGGCGACTCCAATGGGGAGGAGCTCTGATTTTTGTTCCCATTTATAGATCTTGTTTTGGCCCTTTGTACATTGATTTGATATTCTTCATATTGTTTTTTTTATTCTCAGATTGGTTTGATTGCCTCTTTATGTCATCATGATCACCCTGATTGACTGAATTTTCTTGAATTTTTGAGTGTTTGGGAACTTTTCTGAGCTTTTTTAGAAGAGCTCTCCCCTACCCTTATTAGCAGAGTAAAAAAACTCCTTGGTGGTCTTAAACAGAGTGTTGGAGCACTCTGGTACCCCTTACACCAAAGTGCTATCCTTTTTTATTGAAAAACCCTCTAGTTTTTCAATTTTCTTGGTTCAGTTTTTTTCCTTTGCACTTGCTCAGGGTCTCGTACTCTCATTCCATCTTGGTATTGGCTTTAAAACACCTTATTTCTAAGGATTCATCCTCTTTTGTTTGTATTTTTTTACATTTGTCCTTACTTTGCAATTTTTCCTTCACGATTTAAAGTCAATTTATCATTTTCTTCTTGTTTATCTGAATGAGTGAAAACATTGTAGGGAGTTTCAAAGGTATTTTGTACCTTTCTTTCTGATCTTTGAGACATCTTGTCCAAGATATTTCTCCTTCCTTTTGAGTTTTTTGCTTTCTGTTTCTTGTTTGATGACAACAAGGGTGTGTTTTTGTTTATGTGAAGTTTGCTTCCAGATTGCTTAAATCTCACAACTCTTGAAGTATGCTTAGCATAAGAATATTTACATCTACTAGTTATCAGTCACATACAAACATTTTAGCATTGCATTAGATTCTTTATTGAGGACTATTTCATGAGGTCATTTCATCTTGGTGTTTGATAGTGAAAGGAAAATCCTTCTCCTTCCCTTAATTAGACATTCATTGAAAGAAAAGGTTGCTTATCATTTCTGATGCATGTTTTGGCAACCAAGTCATAATATCATCAATATTCACTCTCATAAACCTCTGAGTAAACAACATCCACTAAAATCAATGCTTAACTAAAATTTATCAAACTTTTTACATCTTTGTTAGCAAACCTACATTAGTTTAAGGTGTAGGGCTTTGGAATAAGGTTGAAAGGATAACTTTCCAAAGCTATCAAACAAACTTAGCATCTTGCAATAGGAAGGGAAAATCCAATTGTCATATAGGATTTCTGGGATCCCCCTCTCACACAGGGGTTATGCACGAGGTCCCATTCGGGTTAGTTATGAAGATTATCCCTCTGTGGTTCAACTTTTTGTAGAGGTTGGATCGTATATTGGGGGTCACTTGAGGGTATACCCATGATTATGTGTGGGAGTCTCTCAAGTTGATTTCGGACTTGTTATCCTACCCATACGTTCAAATCAGACTATCGACTGTACCCACCCAGGGTATGACTGCGAATTGGTGACCTTGGTAGCCATAATATTTAGGGTCTCACACAAGGTGACAGTGAAGGGAAGTGTCACTGTACCTGGAACAGATGTTGGTCAAACTCACTCAGGATCCTTAGAGGGTAAATCCACAATTACTGCGTGGAAGATTGCACCAAGGCGTAATTCTATTAAGCAGGTCACCAATGTAACTAATCCACCCCTTCCTATTTTGATCTCACGACGTTGGATTTCATCACCAACTAGTGGTTTCATTGTGGGAAGGTTTTTTTTTATTGTTTTCTTATCAGATTCATAGTGTGTGTTGGTTGTGTTACTTAGTGGACCTTAGGTCGAGTCAGTGTTAATGGAAACAAATCCTAAGAGTACCAATGGAGGAACCCCTTCTCCTGGGGAACCTTATACCTTTCCTTCTTTTGGAAACTTTGGTCCTCCGTACATTGCCACACTAAGTCTTCTGGGTCTCACCATCAGATTACCAGTTTGGTTGTTTCCCACTCCGGCAATCTCAAATCCTCCCAATGTTTCAACTACACCTAATACTTTAGATGTCAGTGCATCACCCACACAACAGCCTCACGTCAACTTTTTTCCTTCTTCGCCCATTAAGTCTCCTTCCATTTCTCCTTCTTCGCATATTGAAAACTCTAAAGCAAGTATCCAGGTTGATCAGAAGAAGAAGAAAAGGAAAGAGAAGAAGAAGAAGAGACCAAAAAGGACTAAGGCCCCAACAACATCAGATGTTGGATCCAAGCAACCAGTTACTGTTAATAGTACTGTGAATGTTGATGAGGTCAACAAGATTAAAATGAAGAATTTGAAACCCAAATTCCCTTGCAGTATTTGTAAGGGTGACCACTTTCTAATGGATTTCCCTGGTATTCCCAAAGTCTTAGAAATGTGGTCCTCCACATCATCGACCTCTACTAGACATGCTGGTGATGCCCTATCAACTAGTGACATTCAGGTTGGTAAGAAGAAGGCAACTGTCAAATTCCCTTGTATGTTATGCAAAGGTGATCATTATTCTCACCTTTGTCCTTGTATGGACAAGGTTTCTTCTCTTTTGGAAAAACTTCAACTTCCAAAAGGTTATAGTAATATTTCCCCCAACCCATCGTTAGTTGATGGACTGGTCAATCTGGTTCCATCCCCGGTTAGTCTGGTTGATCAGGTGGTCAATCTAGTTTCATCCTCGATTGAACCACAAACCAAAGTAGTCGATCTGTTTTCATCCGCGGTCAACCCCACTCCCCCATTAGAGAGTGACACCAAAGCGGTCGATCTATTTCCACCCGTCGACCCCATTCTCCCCTTAGAGAATGAAACCCAAGTGGTCGATCCATTTCTATCATCGGTCGATCCCACTCCTCCGTTGATGAGTGCCCTAGTGATTGATCTAGTCCTGTCATTGGTCAGCCCTACCCTTCATTCGAAGAGTGTCAATATGGTCGATCCAGTTCCACCATCGGTTAATCCCACTCCTCCTTTGAAGATTTCCAAAATGAATGATCCAATCCCTTCCTCGGTCTATCCCACCCTTCATCCGAAGAGTGCCAAAGTTATTGCTCCAGTTACATCATTGGTCAGTCCCACTCTTCCTCTGAAGAGTGCCAGTGTGGTCGATCCGATCCCATCATCATTCGATCCTACTCTCCCTCTAGAGAGTAAACCCAATACTGCCCACATTTTTATTGTTGATACATAATCTACCATGCTGGGGGGCATTCCTCCTTCTCCCACGAAACCCTCTCCAAGAAATGAGGCCATCCTTTTTTATTGGGGTGCACTAACCGTACCTCGTCTTCCTTCTCACATTCCTTTCCAAATTACAATACAATTTTGTGGTCGGGACGTTCCTCAAACAATAATAGATGAAGGTGCATCCATTAGTATTTTATCCTTTGTTGCTTGGCATGCTTTGGGTTGTCCTCAACTTGCACCGGTTACACAAAAATAGTTATCTTTTAACAGAAGAACTAGTCAACCTTTAGGGAACCTTCCTCAGTTTTCCATAACTTTGGGAGGGAAAACTGTCTTTATTGATGTCATGGTAGTTCGAGACCCCTTGGATTTTTCTTTACTCCTTGGGCGGGATTATGTCTATGTCATGAAAGCTATTGTGTCCACTCTTTTTCATGTGATATATTTCCCTCACGATAGAATAATTGTGACTATTGATCAAATTTCCTTCATCGGTCCTGACTGGATTACCTCCTTGAATGGTTATTATATGATGACAGTATACCCTCCATTGCATGTCAATTATGTGGCGTTGTCTCCCATGACTTAGACTCCTGATGATTTGGATTTGGTAGTTGACATGGTGATCTCTTTAATAGGGATATTTGAACCTGATCTCCTTACCACTGTCCTGACCCTCGACATGTGTTCCTTCCAGAGTGATTTTCTTCCATCCAGTGAATATATCTTGGAAGCCATGACCAAGTTTTGTTCCTTGACATGGTGTTCTTCGAAGAGCGTTATTTTCTTAGAAGACATGATCAAGAAGATTCCACGACCATAGTTTCTCTTCTCTATAGGAAGCTCATTAAAAAATGAAACAGAGGTCATGAGCATAGTTCTGCTTCTCTGTGGTGAGCTCGTTAAAAAATGAAACAAATGCTTTGGGCATAGTTTTCCTCTTTGTAGCAAGCTCGTTAAAAAATGAAACAACAATTTGGGGATTGAACCCGGAGCCCTGAGCATAGTTCTTTTTCCTCTGTCAAGCTCGTTAAAAAATGAAACAGTCACCTCTCTTGAACCTTCATTTCATCCACTCTTCTCTTTTTTCTCTGTCTAGTAGAGAAATTGGTGAAAACCTCAACTTCGGTGAATGAATTGAAGCTTGGAGGGCATGTCTCCAGACTTTGATGATCATTCTGGAGTAAAGACGCTAGCTTTCAATCTGGGGACATACCGAGCTTAGTCTTTGTTCTTTCTCATTCTCGTAAATACATGAGAGAGTTAAGACACTCACTTTCAATATGGGGGAATACCAAGCTTAATATTTGTTCTTTCTCGTGCTCGTAAATACATGAGAATGCAACCAGGTTAAATTTTATCTCTTTTTTGGACCCGCATGGATTTATGAAAAAAGAAACCCCTTGGAGTCATCTTTGAGCTCTTTTCAGACTCTCTAAACATGAAAATATTGTCGAGTGATCTTGCTTCCTTTCCCACTCATTAAAAGGTTTGAAATGGAATTTTTCGAGTGATAATTTATCTTTTTTTGGCCTCACGAGACTAATATTATAAAAAAGGACAACATTGGAGTCATCTTTAAGTTGGTTTTAGACTCTAAATATGAGAAACCACCGAGTTTACCTTCTCTAGACTCGTTAAACAAGCATACATTGAAGGGCCCATACGGGATTGAACCCTTACTTCTTCTAGTTCGTTAAACAAAGGAAGAGGGACTCACCGAAGGTGAGTCATATCGATCATGTGTTACCCTCCTCGAGCTCGCTAAATTAAAAAGAGGTACTCATCTATCTGGAT
>ML784599.1:146619-157198 GCA_009831015.1 Picea engelmannii
GAAAGCTATGCAGTTCTTGAGAAAACTACCAAAAACTCTTACAGTCACCCTTGAACATGACACTTTGTCTTTGCACACATTTTAATCTATTGAACCTCTGCACTAAGCCAATCCTATGAGTTTCTTTTACTACTTTGGGTTACCCGACGAAAGTCACCGTATCCACTGCATTATCATGTTTTGGTCCATGTCAAGTTTTTGTTGTTGTGCCTCAGTGTTCAAGGGAAGTATCTACCTCGAGAATCAACCATCACAAATATTTTGTTTCAATGCCCGTGTCAGTCCATGTTCATTTGATATACCAATTACATCTCTTTGTCAGTTTCATGTCGTTGATGGGGGATACATCAAGGCCCTCCTTCGACGAGTCTATTCCTGTCAACTTTAGCACATTATCTAGGAGATAGACTTAGAAACCAGTTAGTACCTTGGGACCTGCATGCCTCAATGACAAGCCTCCTCGTGTCTGACAGTGGGTTTACATCATTGACCCCTGATCGAATGATTCCATGGATTTTCGACTTCATCTCATCTATTCACATTCGTTGGAATGTACTAGAGTACCTTGGGAATCATTGACATCAATGGTGATCTCCCTCGTGCTTGTTAATGGTTTACCTCATTGACCGGTAATCAAGTGGTTTCTACCATGTTCGACATTCAGGCATCTATTCACATGGTTAGATTCGTACTACATCGGGATCGGTAAGAAGACCATGGGTTGAGTTTTCACTCTTATGTATACTTTTTCCCAGGTTGCGAAGGAGTTCTTTTGAACTATGACACATATATATTGTTACATAGATCCACTTTGTATTGGTCATGGCTATGTCATGTCATCTCGTAGATCCACATTGTATTTGCAGTGGATATACCATTTTGTCAATATAATTATGGATCTGTGGTGTATTTTATGGCGGCCATACCTAAAAAATCTTTATCACTAAAGCATAGGTATGCCTGCCTTGGGTTTGAAACATGTCATAATATTTGTTTGATGGTTGTGTGCATCTTTTTCTGCTTTCTCTGCATCCATACCCTTGCTCGAAAAAGTCTACAAATCACTTCATTCATCATCGTCTTCTAACTTCATACTTTGTGGGGAAGTCTGTTACACCTCAAAATTACTCACTTTGATAGTGTCACAAGTGTCATCATTACAAGTGTTGTAAGTGTCACATATTGTCCACAAGTGTCTGTTAAGAACCAAATACCTGAATACAAAATATCACAATAGATCGAAATATATTTGAATACAATCACCACATAAGATATATGAAACCATATAGAAAACCACAACTTTATTATAAAAACCCTTGAGGTAGGGCAACACCATACAATGGATCTTATTATGGAAGGGATCCTCTCCTGTTCACTTGCCTCTTCGAGGGGGCATCCTCCTATTGAGCTACTGCTCCAAATACAATAATTCTCTTCATATCTCATTACATTGCTTGAACCCCTTTATATAGTTCTACCATCACCTAAGAACATTCTAGAGGATGAATCTTCTAGAAGTAGAACCTTCTAAGAAATCCTTTTACATTTATTATATTTAATTACCCATTTATTATATCTAACTACCATAGTGGGCCTTATTTAATAATATAGTGGACCTAGTCCACCTTACATTGAATTACCTCCACTATTATTGCTATGGGCCCTCTGCCCCTCCCCCCCGCCCACTACCTCTCTAGCTACCTTACATTCCATCCGCCTTATGAAATCATTGTCCTCAATGCTTGATGTACAACCATATACCAGAGTCCCATGGATAATTGTGAACCATATTGTTGAAGAAGACTAGAGAAACAAGGTCCCATGTAGAAAGGAAAGCCACCATGTTGAAGTAGTCCAACCACCATTGTAATCCCAGGTCCCATGTCCAAGTGCTCATGTGAACTCCCCATGGAAGATCTTGGAACCCAATAACCAACTCAAAATGATGCTCCAAAGACTGACACCTATCATGTGGATCCAAATAAGAATATCCATCCACATAGTGGAAAAGGGTCATAGAAAAATCTTTAAGGAATAATACCATTGTAGAATATGTAGGATGGACACTGGTAATAATCATTGGCTCTCGATTTGTCACATTGATGTTGTCTACAGAAGGTGGATTAGAGTCATCAAATAAAATATGAAAGTGGTTGTCATCCCAGAAATGACAACTATCCATATACCAATCATCACAATCGGCCTCAAAATCATACCAAGCATATATTTTTTGATTATATTCATCCCTGATGTCTGCCATAAGAAATATCTGCTGCATTTTATCCAATGAATCTCGAATACTATTGAAACTATCACTGAGGTCATTTGCAAGGTCATGCAATCTAGCATCCAATGTGTCATACAACTTGGATTTGAATGATTCAAGAATTCCCTTCAGGGTTTGAGAGGAAATAGCCATATAAGAACCTTATGAACTCTTAGTTCCACATCCGTCATGAAAAAACCCAAAAAATATAACAATAAGTTACTACAAAAAATCGCGGTGTTTTCTAGAAAAACCGTGAAAAACTGTTGAATTTAAAATGTTCATAACTTCACTTTCCGAACTCCATTTCGGCTGATTTTTTTTTTTGAAATTGGGTGAAATTGTGAGAGGAAATAAGATATGTAATTTATTTGGGCAAATTAGGCCTCCATATGCTACAAAAATAAAAATAAAAATTGTGCCGCCGTACGTGGAAAAAACCCTGAAAATTTGCAGATTTTAAAACTTCAATATCTTCACTTCCCGAACTCCGTTTCGAATGATTTGTTTTTTCAACTTGGGTGTTTTTCTGAGAGGAAATCACATCCACAACCTGTTTCTACAAATTTTTCACAAAAATATACTGAAAAATTATGGATTTTCGCGGCCCTCTTTTTCTTCCCCAAAAAACAAATCTGCAA
This sequence comes from Picea engelmannii, assembly GCA_009831015.1. NCBI lineage: Eukaryota > Viridiplantae > Streptophyta > Pinopsida > Pinales > Pinaceae > Picea > Picea engelmannii. The sequence continues at coordinate 149,527 of ML784599.1, forward strand.
AAATAAAAAATATTTGCCCACAATGTCTGTCAAGGAAAGTGCTCTGATACCACTTGTTAAGAACCAAATACCTGAATACAAAATATCACAACATATCCAAATATATCTGAATACAATCATCACACAAGATATATGAAACCATATAGAAAACCACAACTTTATTATAGAAACCCTTGAGGTAGGGCAACACCATACAATAGATCTTATTATGGAAGGGATCCTCTCCTGTTCACTTTCCTCTTCGAGGGGGCATCCTCCTATTGAGCTACCGCTCCAAATGCAATAACTCTCTTCATATCTCATTACATTGTTTGAACCCCTTTATATAGTGCTACCATCACCTAATAACATTCTAGAGGAGGAATCTTCTAGGACTAGAACCTTCTAAGAAGTCCTCTTACATTTATTATATCTAATTACCCATTTATTATATCTAACTACCATAGTGAACCTTACGTAGTATACCTAGGGAGGTAATATGGGGTACATAGAGAGGCACCCAATGGGAATGTAGTTATGTGTTATTAGTAGAATTCATTTAATATGTGGGAATGCGGTCATTCAATGTAAGGTGGACTAAGTCCACTATATTAATAAAGGCCCACTATGGTCGTTGGATGTAATAAATGTGAGAAGGTTCCTAGGAGATAGGGAGAGATATATAAAGAAGTGTAGGCAATGTAATGAAATATAGTAAAGAATAGTTTGATTGTACAAGATGTTGGACAACTGAGAGGGGGGGGGGTGAATCGGTTGTTACCGAGCTTAAACAATTATGCTTATTTTAAACTCTTTGTAGAGCACTAAATGAAAATCACAATAATACAGGGAAGTAAGCAATAGAACATTCAATATCATTCACACATATGAAATATACAGAGACAGATATTTCCTGAGGAAACCCATAAAGGGTAAAAACCTCTTCTTCTTTATATGATAAGTAATCTTTACATTTTGTACAGTATCATACTTATGAGCACCAACTCATAATGAGGCTACAACCTCTGTTTTGCAAGCTACAACTTGCTGAGAGAACCAACTCTCTGTTTTCTCTAGCACCTACTAGAAGGAATCACCAACTCCCTGGTTTCTCTAGCACCCACTAGAAGGAAGCACCAACTCCCTAAGTGCTCCAACACCAACTGGATGGAAGCACCAACTTCTAGTCACATAGGCACCAACATGTATAACAGAGAACAACAGTTCTCCCTTGCACCACCCTCCCACCCTGGTTTCTCTGGATATAACCAGATGGAAGCTACAACTCCCTGTGTTCAAGCACTCAATTGAACCTATGAGGACAACAGTCCTCCCTCGCACCTCCCTTCCACCCTGAAATATAAAGTTTGCTATATATAAATTTATCACAATGATAAAATATTTATCATTGGCTTACTAGGCTTATCATTGTTCTCCTATGTTGCTATGCTCTTCTATATCAGTGTCTCTCTATCTGCATATTCTTATGATTTTTGATCTTCTATTTTTCTCTACAAGAGCACCTCAACCTTCCTTTAGTGTCTCACTATTTTGCTGCACACATGCCTTGCACTTTCTGTGCTTCTGCCTTTTATGCTCTGTGTGCCATGTCCATTCAATGCACCATTCCTCTTCTCCATATTTCAACTGTTGCACACTCCTCCTTCTACACTCCTGAATCCCTCTCAATAACAGGAACCATCTCTTCTTTCTTCTACCTTCTTATAGTCTCTGTACACCTTGTGCATCCCCTGTGCGCAATTCTTTTTCATTCTCATCATGTTGAGTGCTCTACCTGTTCATAATTGCAACTCTTCAGCTTCTCTGGTTGTTAAACCTATGTGTCCATCATCACTGGGTGTTATGCTGAGATTCCTTATCCTCTCCAATATTCGAGACTCTTTGTCTTCTCTATCACAGTCGATCTCATTCTCTCTGTTGCAATTACAGTCTTCAACACTCATCCATCTATCAATTTCCTCTACGAACAATCTTCATTCCCCTGGAATATTCCTTGAGACTCTTCAACTCTTCTGGAAATTAGACAGAAGTCTCTTCGATTCCTCTGGCAGAAACCATCAGTGGTTTCTAGAAGTTACACTGTGAACCTCCAAAGATCGCTTTAGCAACTGAATCGCCACTAATCGATTAACTGTGATAAGAAACAATAGCCCTTCGATCATATTCCTGAATAACCTGCACCGTTGGATCATAAATGATGGGTCTCGTGCTTATTTCACCATTTTGAAATTCAACCTTTTGGCATCCCTGTGGTGAGGCATATTGACTCTCCAAGTCACGATCTCTGAAATGGAGATTATCTTCGTGCTACCTCCTCCCTTGAGCCTTTTTCTACATGACCATGGGTTATGACCAAGGGCCAATTCTAAACATGTAATTCACATTTCACATTTCAGGGATTCTGTGATGAGTCGTCTCGACTCTCCATGTCCCAAACTCTGAAATGGAGCTTGTCTCTTCGATCTCTTCTCTACAGCTCTTCGATGACGTAACCACCAGTGGTGACCATAGCCTTATTCGAAAATGCATTTCGGCATTCCTATTGCAAAGTGTTTCGACACTCCAACTCCCGGTATCCGAAACCAACACCAAAAGGTGTTTTTCGCATTTCAGCATTTCAGCATTCCAACATTCCTTGTGATGAAGTGTTTTGATGATGCATATCCAAGTATCCAAAATCTACACAAAAGGTGTTTCGGTGTTTTGCATTTCGTGACTTCGGGACTCTTGTGATGAAGAGTCTCGACTCTTGACTCCTCCAACTCCTGGTATCCAAAACTCCAATTGATGTGCCTGTTTCGGAATTTTCGGTGTTTTGCATTTTGGCACTTCGAGACTCCTGTGATTAAGAGTCTCGACTCTTGACTCCTCCAACTCCCAGTATCCGAAACTCCGGTCTGTGTGCTTGTTTTGGGTTTTCACGGTTTCACATTTCATGATTCTGGGACTCCTGATGATGAAGAGTCTCGACTCTTCCAACTCCCGTTATCTGAAACTGTCCTCCTACTTTTGGGATTTTGGTGTTTCGCATTTCATGATTCCAGGACTCCTGATGATGAAGAGTCTCGACTCTTCCAACTCCCAGTATCCAAAACTATCCTCCTGCCTTTGGGATTTTCTAACCCCACTTCACCTTGATCTTTAAAGAACATGCAGGTTCTCCTATATCCAACGCCGGTCGGACCCCAGGCTTAGATATGATGTTCATCGAGAATTCTCAATGGGATCCAAAGATCACTGTCGCTTCTCCTCCCAGGCTTACACATCCTCCTAACTTGGAATAATTTCTAAGTGTCAAAGGCCTTGACCTTTGATCTGTCTAAGATCCTGAGTACGTTATCTCTCTTGAGATTTGGAAATGAGTTAACCTCGTCCCTTGTGCACACCTACGCACTGTGTGCGACTCTGCGATAATCCTCCTGAGCTTACATTGTCCCTATTTTTCCATCACTACATACTCTGATCTTTCCATCAATGACAAGCACACCTGCCTGTAAACATGCCAAAAATATCCCCCTTTGTCCTTGATGGAAACCCTGAACGACTGCGCTAATCTATTTGGACCTCTGTTGGCAGCCAATTCACATTTTTCTACTGTCCTTATAAGATGCCTACACCAGTGTTTTGCAAACCTTGATTTTCGTCGCAATTCTCAAATAAAATGACACTTCTATTTTTGCGTCATTTGCACACTTACCTTTCTTCTTGTTTTCACGACTGCAAGAGTGAAAACTTGGTTTTCGAAGTCACGTTAAAATCGTCACTGGATTTTCATTGTCATTCTTGTCGATATTCTCATTGTGTTTAAAATTTACTTATCGTTATACAGTTGGCAAGACCTTTTGATCTGTACTCATTTGACATTCTTTGATCGACTATGTAATTTTGTTTCATGAGTGATTGAGTTTGTGATGCATTGATGATTAGATTTACATGTTATTTCATCAATTCACTTGGCACATTGGTTACATAAAAACGCATTGGTGTTATGGAAAAACCCTTGGTATAAATCGTTTTATACAACACATAGTTCATATGGTCAAACCCATGGTATGATTTCATTTATTGCTTTGGTTTTGAAACTAAAACTATGTTTCACACCAATTTTTAATCCACTTACCATATATCCATTGGTTGATTGAAATGGCATAGTTGTTAACACATATGCATAGTCATTTGAATAGTTTTAAGCGTCAGTGGTTGTACTGTGGACATGACTGTTGTGCATGGGCCGAAATAGATCCACCACCTTCGCACATTCTGTCATAAATGATTTCCCCCTATCCCGGGTCACTCCTGGTGTTTTCAGGTAAGCCTGTGAGCATTCTACACCTGCATTTACTATGTTCAAACCCTAACCTCTACACCCTGCTCACCATGTGCTCCTCTCAATGGCACTGATGGTGTGAATAGAGCCAAATGGTAGTCAAGCTCTGTTACTATTTGATAACGCTCGTAAGGATTTAGAGGATAATGGATGGCTCACGTTTGTACAGAGGTTCAAGGGTTTCAATTTGTTGGTTGCACAACAATTTGCCCTTACCTTTGATGGGTGTAGGGATAAAGTAGGTGAAATTCATCTTGAGATAAATGAAGAGTTCATAAGCTCTATCACAGGATTGACAGCCACGGGCCAGCGACGGTTTAAAAACTCCAAAGTTGACGAGGTTCCATGGACTTTGCTATTCGTATCACAAAAAGTCACATCCTGTGACAGAAGTATGCCTATTTCCACACTTAAACCCAGGTGGCACGATATTTTGATAATGGTTAAACAATTTGTGACCTATGAGGGTCGGTATGGATTGGTTTTTCTTTATCACCTTCGACTGTTAATGAATTTCATGGGCTATCCATTGAACATGTCATTTTACTTCCTGCATAGCCTTTACAAAATGGCTAAGAGGTTCAAACGTGAGAAGGCCAATAGCAGCTTGTTTCACCATGGCTTGATTAGACTCATCGTCGTTCACCATTTAAACCTCCACGACAATAATTGGCAAACTTTTCTCTCTCGAAATGGATTTGTTGATTCAAAGTCAATCCAAATCGACAAGTCTGTGGTCAGTGAGACTAAGGTTGGGCCACCCGTGCCTTTTCATGCCCTTCTACCCTCTCCCAAACCCTCTGTTGGCCCTGACATCGACCTACCCGACATCATAACAGACAAATATGAGGTTGTCAAGAAGCCTGTTAGTAAGAAGTCCAAGGGTAACCCTACTATCGATAGCAAGGGTAAAAATAATGCTCGATTGATATCGAGACTTGCCCGGAATAAACCTAAGCCAAACCTCGATCAAAATCCCATAGTTCTTAGCGAGGACTCGGACTCCGATATCGAGCACTTCCTAGCTGGAGAGTACCCTTATTCCCAAGGCCTATGCTCTGAGCCACCCTATGAATATGTTTCTAATTTGCCCCCATGCCTAAAGAACAATCCTAACTACCCAGGAATCAAGCTTCATAATGAAACCCTCGGTGATTTGAACAAACCCTCGACTGTTATTTCGAAACCCGAGTAGACATCATGTAACCAAAGTAATGTGTGGCCTGAGCGCTACTATACCGATGTTCCCTTATTACAATCAAAGATCAAATCTTTGGAAAACCAAGTTAAAGTGTTGTTAAGAAAAAGGGAAAAAATTCAAGCTAATGACAAGAAGCAGAAAACTATTGGTTCGATCGTTTTCAAGAATGTTGAATCGACAACAGCCTTCGTCAATTCTAAATTGTCATGACCAAGTTGTTTTCTGATTCTCCAGGTATGAATTTCAATATCAAATTTGTTTTATGAATTGCTTGGATTAATATAATGAATTAGGTTTTGGGTTTCAATTAGCTCTGTTCATTATTTGAAATGATTTTTGTCATGGTTTGATTATCAAAACTGGTTATGTGTGGATCCTGTATAGTAGATTCATTTTCCTAAAATCAAATGTGGTTATGATTTTGGTGTGTGATTTGGTCGTGCCCAGCTTAGAAATTGATAGGTTTTTATTGGGTTTGATTCGTTTTGAATAATTCTGTTGGTTTGAATTAACCAATGGGGTTTTCTTTCGCTTGGATTTTGTTTGCATCTGACCTGTACAGGAGATTTTTATGCTAAAATTAGAACACGGTTATGTTTTGATTTAATATGATTTTGATGTGGTTGGATTATATCGACTCTGATTTAGTTTTTATGGTTTGATTTTGGAACGATTTGGTGGGCTTGAATTGTTATGATCCTTTAAATATGTTATGCGTCATTATTAATGATTGGATAAATATGATGTAATCTTTTAAATCAGGAAAAAAACTCTGTTCGACTTCGATTTGGCAAAAATGACTCTGTTTTGTATTCAATGGATATTCTCATTTGGCATGTATCGAAGATCTATTAGCTAAAATCATGGAAACATTGTTAATTCATAATGACTCTGCCAGCCTCAAACCATTTCGATTCGTTCCTATTTGATTTGATTTGCAAGTAATTATTATGTGCCATGATTAACATGATCGTTTGTATTCGTTTAATATAGCTCTATCAATTTCAAAACGATCCTGTTGGTTTCGTTTGGATACGAAAGTGATCTTGTTGATAGTTGAAGCGACTATTTGTGTTGATTTCAATTGGTTATTAAAATGATTTCATTGTTGTCGATTTATCCAATACGATTCTATTTACCCGAATTTGTGATAAAAAATGGAACAGAGTACATGCATCTCTATAATCATTCGATTGATCATAATCTTGTTTTCTATCAAATTAGCATAACAATTTTGATTTGAATGATTCGTTGATTTCAAAATAGTAATTAAATACTTGTTTTATAGTGTTGAATTGGTTTTAATACGATTCTGTGTTCAATTTAGACCAGCTACAAAATCGCAAGATTCTGTAGCTAGTCTTTAAAATTAGATTTTTATCAATTTTATCTACAACATATCCTCTAATATTGTCTATTCTTGTCCTTGCTCAGGTACATATGAATTGCAATGATCAATTTGGGCATGATGTGACAATATAGGAGATATTTGTGTGATGTAGTTTTTATTTTTAAGTTGTTAGTTTGAGTTAGAAATAGAGACTTGGGATATTTTCCCAGATTTGTGTAAATAGTTTTGATAACTTCCACAAGGATGTTTTACCCTGTGGGAGGTCTTTAAATACTTGTCATTTTTTGTAGTAAACTCATCATCCTCACTGTGGGAGAACCAGACTATGGATTTATGATACAGACTGGAATGAAAGTTGATGTCCTGCAACAACTTTCGCTTTCAATATATCAAACTTTTGTTTCAAGTTTTACTCATGTCATTTTGTAGTTGATTATAGACTACTTTAGCTATCATAATCTATTGCAGGTTGATGTGACTTGATTAATATGTTATCCATATCCGATCTCTTCTATTATTTAAAAACACAACAATTACTTGTTTCAGTTAATGAATCACAAATTTCTCTTCTTCGTTAATTGGATCATTTGTACAAATCTTCACACGCAGATTTATCTAAATGTTATGATTTGTAAATTATAAGATTGATGTAAATTTTATGTCTTTTTTTTTTCTGTTATCGATATTCAAAAGAGCACCGTTGCTTACTGTTTACTAGAGGATGGCAAAGGATTGATGTGGGTTTCCTTCCATCGAACAGCTGAACTGGATTCTTTACACAGGACAATTTGGA
>ML784599.1:157414-183019 GCA_009831015.1 Picea engelmannii
TTTGTATTTAGAGTTATTATCTTAGTTTCTTAGTTTAGTTAGTTTTTAGTTTATTTCTTTTTCATAAAATTATAAAAAATCAAAAAAACAGTTTCGTTGTCTTAGGACAGTTTGCAATTGATTTTTTGCAGGTTTTCTTCTAAATCTGTAATTTATAAATATTGTACATTTGTGATTAAGATTTGATTATGTTGGTAGTTAGATATTTTAATTTTGTAGAGTTATTATAGTATTAGAAAGTAGATTGTATATACAATAGTTAGATTAGTTTATTAGTTTGTTTGAATTGTTATTTTTCATTTAGATTAGTGAATTTAGAATAGTTTTCTTTTTTTGTTTTCTTAGGACTTAGATAGGCTAACAGAGCCTCTAAACCCATCAAGGTGGGTTATCCCAAACGGCTTGGGTTATTTAGACAACCCCGGACTGGATTCACTCTCCTAGTTGACGGATGGTCAATTTTGCTCGTCAACAAATGGTGCTAGAAGGAGGGCCTGAAATTAATTAATGGCACGAGGCGATCGTAAGACTCCTCCACCACCTAATCGCTCACCTATAGTGACAAGAAGTCATTCGAACGATAACATTCCCCCTCAAACAACAACCACATCAACCGATGCTCCACGGGTCATAGTTGAACCAGTAACCCCAAATCCTACAGGTGGTGACATACAAGAGATTGTTCGTCAATCTCTCATAAGAACACACAGTGCCTTAGCCCATTTGAGGAAACCAAATCGACCGTTGGACCAACCTTTAGATTTCTCTGATATCATAGAGAAAATCGGAGGCACTAATCTCACTGTGAACTCTACAGATCCAATCCTCACTCCTGCCGTAGGAGGATCTGGAGTACCTCCCTCACCACCTCCATCATCCCCTTCTTCTTCTGGAGAAGACTCTTCTCACGAAGGTAGTTCCCCTTCTCAGCCTTCCACACCCACTACACCAATGGCCAACCAGAAAAATCCTGCTATACCTTGGCTCGACCAGGATGTCGTAGCTGTACCTGGAGCTTAACATCTAAACATCCAGAGAAATGGCTTCCCGAGTTTAACCATGATTCTAAACAAATCGCCGAAGATCACATTAAAAAGTTTATGTTATCCATAAGACTCCGCAATGTCGAGCATGAAGACGTTGTCTGTAGGTTGTTCCCATATACTTTCGAGGGAAATTCATCTACTTGGTACTTTTCCCAGCAACCCCATACCATCGTGTCTTGGGAAAAGTTTGAGTCATGCTTTTTGGAAAAGTTCGGAGACGGTAAGCCTCCGGAAGTCCTAGTCATGGATCTTTCTAACTTAAGAATGAACCCTAAAGAGAAATTTAAAGACTTCAATCAAAGATTCTTAACACTTAAAAACTGAATCCCTGTAGACTCCATGCCTATCGAGAATATCATAATAGCATACTATACTAAAGCTTTGCATCAAAGTATAGCTATTTGGGTTAAACGATATAAGAAAGCCACATTGTTAGAAGCCTTCGAGGAGGCCGGCCAGATTGAAAAAGACATACTTAGTCTTAAAGACTCTACTAGAAAAGAAACATAAATTAGTTCTTCTTCCAAAAAGAAGATCGAAATCCTCCCTAGACCTACTCAAAGTAAAACACAACTTGAAACCTCTGATTTAGAAAACTTAGCTAAAGTTGTTCAAAAATTGTCGAATCAAGTTATATACTTGAAAAGGATGACCGAAGAAGCTTCCTCAAGCAAAGGGCCTTACAAACCTCTGTTCCAAAAGCCTTTTCCTACCAGTCGACCTAATCCAGAGGGCCTTAATCTAGAAAGTTTACAATGCGCCCTTCAAACGATTCTAGAATCCCAAGATAACTTGATGACTCCTGAGATTCCTGAGGAGGTAGTTGAACAAGAGACATTTCAAGAAGAGGAGTCTTCTCCAAATATTTTTGGAAACTTCTCGGATAACATCTTTCAAGCTAACTTCGAGACAGTACATCCTTATAATACCAGGAGTAAGACAACAAACAAACCTTCTGCCAAAAACACTACAACTTCGCCTCCAAAGCAATCTAAACTAGCTGAGACTAAACAGAGTCATGTGAATCCCAAATTAGATTATGATGTAGTTGAAGATCTTAAAAAGTTAAGGGCCAACATTTATGTTTATGAGTTATTGAAATTTCCATTTCTGCTACAAAAAATGTTGCAAAACATCGTAGAGAATGGTAAAAATGGTAATTCAAACAAGGTTGTGTAGAACAAAGTTCCTTAGAATAATTACACAAAGAATAATCCCAATCCTCAAGACAAAGGAAGCCTTCCTGTAAATAATGTAAATAATGTAGATAAAGTAGCTTTAGAAACTGCGAGTAAAAAGCCACAAACTACCACCCTTAGCACTCGCAAAAATATACCTCCATTTTTCTTAACTTTTGAAATCTTTAATAGAAATGTGCACAATTGTATGGTAGACTTAGGAGCATCATCCAATGTAATGCCATGGTTTGTGCTCCAAAAGATTAACGCTGAAGTGGAACCCTCCACCTTAAAAATCATACAGCTTGATTAGACCAATGTTAAAGTTATAGGCGAACTAAAAAATGTGCTTATAAGATTATCGACTAACCCCAAGGTTCATCAAGTCATTGATATTATTGTTGTGGATATTCTAGAAGTGTATGGTCTATTTTTAAGTAGGACTGGTCAGAGCAGCTACACAGTTATTTCGCGACAGATTGGTCTCATCTATGGCTTCCAGAGAACGGCAAGCCCAACAAGATCAATGTAAATTGAGAACGCTACCTTAAGTTCACGGTCACAAATTTGAATGATCCCAATGAACCATTTACACCTTCTGTTGATTCACCCGAAGTATAAGGGATGGATACCTTTATCAACAATTTCATGGCTGAGGCTTCAGCTATCACCAATCTAGAACAACAGTCCGAGATTGTAGCATATGTGCAGCCAACAGCTTCTACGCAACGGTCTCATGTACCCGACGGAAATCAAATTTGGTCTCTTTATTTTGACGGGTCAAAGTCCAAAGAAGGAGATGGAGCATGTTGCGTTATTATCGATCCGGCAAGTAACAAAACATTGATCGCATGTAGGCTAGAATTTGAATGTACTAATAACACTGCAGAATATGGGGCTTTACTGCAAGGTCTCAGAAAATCTTTAGATATGAACATTCAAAACTTGGCTATCTTTGGCGACTCTGAATTAGTGGTTAGACAGGTAAGATATTATATCCACTGTCTGTCTCCGCATCTTAAGAGCTACCAATCCGAGGTATGGAATTTAATGAATAAATTTTCTTCTTTCAATATAAATTCTATTCCTAGATTGAATAACTCTGAAGTAGATATATTGGCTAACGTAGCTTCTAAACTCTTTCCTGCAGAAGGATTATCCCCAAATGCATTCTCCGTCGAACTGTTGTTCTGGTCATCAGTGCCCGACAACATCACAAACTAGAGATTCTTTGACGACGATCTGCAGATTATTAACTTTCTGCACATGGAAGAAACTTTTCAAGGCGCGGTGATAGACGAACACATGCACAAAGACAATTTGCGCAATTTCATGGTAATACCAGATCCAAGAACTCCTGAATCTTCATCGGACATGGTAAATTCGATCCCTAAATCTGTAGTTAGATTAGAGAAATTTTACGATTTTCAAGATAAATTTAAAAAGTCGGTCAACTGTAAAACCAATAGTTCCTCGTTATCATACAAAAAAGTAAACTTAGGAACTAAGGACAATCCGTAGTGCATTAATCTAGGGGTAGGATGTTCTGAACAAGAAAAAGATTCATTTATTAAATTGTTCAAAGAATTTAAAGATGTCTTTGCATGGACATATGATGACCTTAAAAATTTTGACCCCAACATCATACAACATGTCATCCCCATGAAACCCCAAGCCTTACCCTTCCAATAAAAATTGAGAAAAATGCACCCTAAGCTCGAACCAACCGTTAAAAAAGAATTGAATAAGCTCCTAAATGATAAGATAATTTTTCCTGTTAGGCACACTCAATGGGTTTGTAACCTCGTCCTTGTCCGGAAGAAAAGTGGGGAAATCCGACTCTGCATCGATTTTTGAAACCTTAATAGAGCGTCTGATAAAGACAACTATCCTGTCCCACCCATGGAACAGATCCTTCAATGGGTATTTGGTTCTAAGAGGGTATCCTTACTGGATGGTTTCTCGAGGTACAACCAAGTCCTGATGTCTCCTCCAAACCAACTTAAAACTACCTTTCGTACCCCATGGGGCACCTACGCTTATCGAAAAATGCCCTTTGGATTGATTAATGCTGGTGCCACTTTCTAGAGAGCAATGGATATTTCTTTCTAAGGCCTGATCAATAATTCTGTCGTAGTTTACTTAGATGATGTAACCGTATTCTCTAAAAAAAAAACCGATCATCTAGCTCACTTACGAGCCGTTCTACAACGATGTCATAAATACAGCATCTCCTTGAATCCTAAAAAGTCCAGTTTTGTTGTAGAACAGGGTAAACTCTTAGGATTTATTGTGTCAAGCGAAGGGATAATTATCGACCCCGAAAGGACTCAAGTCATCACAAAACTTCCCCCTCCTACATCCAAAAAGTCTATGCAGTCTTTCTTAGGCCAAATTAACTTCGTAAGGAGATTTGTCCCCAGTTTCTCCGAAATGGTCAGGCCTTTACAGAATTTAATTAAGAAAGACACCCAATATCACTGGGGCCCCTAGAAAATCAAGCTTTTAATGCAATAAAGAAGGCCATAATAGATGCTCCATCTCTCATGAGCCCCGACTTTTCTCAAGACTTTACACTCTACACTTTTTCTTCTGACCGTTCCTATGCCACCGTCCTAACTCAAAAGAACGCCGAAAATAACGAAGTACCCATTGCCTTTATGAGCTCTTCTTTCAAAGGAGCTGAACTTAATTACCCAGTGGTATATCAACAAGCCTACGTTGTTTTAAAAGAAGTGAATCATTTATGGTCTTATCTTTTGAAATCAAGGATGAAATTTATTGTCCCTTACACAGCCGTCAGGAACCTGTTAGTGCTGAAGGAACTAGGAGAAAAGAGGGCTAACTGGGTTACCTCCTTGCAGGAGTACGACTTAGAAATTACCCCAGCTCAGATAGTGAGAGGCCAAGGGTTATGCAAGTTAGTTGTTGATTCAGCAGCAGGACAACAAGAAGAAAGTGACACGTCAAACCTAGGACAACACGATCAAAATGCAATCTATTGCACACAAAACCCTGTCAGTCCTTGGTATGACGATATAAGATTCTGTCTTGAACATGGGTCAGCCCCCCGTCACCTGGATCCCACTAAAACAAGAGCGTTGAGATTAAAGTCTTCCTCCTTTCATTTGGTTAATGGCATCTCATTTCGTCAGAGTTTTGACGATGTACTGATGCGCTATCTTAAGAAGGACGAAGCAGAAAAAGTCTTGCTAGAATTGCATGCAGGAGAAGCTGGTGGTCATTTTTGTGGTGACACCACTGCCCATAAAATTTTGAGAGCTGGTTATTACTAGCCCATGCTCTTTAGAGATTCCCATGCCTTATGTCGTAAGTGTATCATTTGTCAAAAAGCATCAGGGCGGTTACAAAAACTAGCCTTTCCTTTGCAGCCCGTTTCAGTAGATTCTCCTTTTTAGCTGTGGAGCCTTGATATCATAGGTCCAATCAACCCTCCATATTCACAACAACATAAGTTCATCATAACAGCCACAGATTACTTTACCTGGTGGTCTGAAGCTTCCACATTAAGAACTATCAACAACAGTCAGGTAATTGCCTTTCTAAATTCGAATATTATCACCCGTTTTGGTATCCCCGACTATTTAGTATTCAACAACGCTTCTTACTTTTCCTCTCTTGAGATGAGTGAGTTCACTTTGGAAAAAGGAATTAAATTGAAGTATTCTGCTAGCTATTACCCCCAGGGCAATGGATTGGCATAATCAACAAATAAGAACTTGATTAAAATCATCAAGAGAACGGTGGTTGAAAATCACAAAAATTGGCACAATGCACTGTTAAATGCGCTCTGGGACGATAGGGTAACACCAAAAGTTGCTATAGGTAACTCCCCCTTTTTTCTCGTTTATGGAAGAGAAGCAATTCTGCCACCACACATTCTTCTTCCTTCACTATAGTTATCACACAAAATTCAAGAAGAAGACTGTCCCCCCTTGGAAAACCGAATTAACACTTTGATGAATCTAGAAGGGGTAAGAGCTCAAGCTAAGCGTAAGTTAGATCAACATCAACTATTGGTTAAAATCTGGTTCGATTCTAACTCTTCTTCTGATAGGAATTTCGAAGTAGGTGACCTCGTCTTGAAATGGGATAAACCGCATGAGGGAAAGGGAGAGCACACAAAATTTCAAAACTTATGGCTTGGTCCGTTTTTAATTGCTGAGAAGTTGGGTCCCAGTTCTTTCCGATTGTAGAATATTGAAGGGTAGCCTGACACCTATCCGGTGAATGGCCAAGCCCTAAAAATATATTTTTCTTGATGACAACCCTTGTACATTATGTACATATTTTTCTTTTCTTTAATTTTTCTTTTGCCTTTTGTTTTTGATTTCTCCTTTTCATTTATCAGTTTGAATTTTTGGAAATACACATACCTGTATATTGAGCTATTTAGATGAATAAAACAGAAAATTCCTTCGCTCAAATGACTGCTACGAAAATTGTATAAACATCAATTGTATATTTTTGAAATTTACATCTGTGATTGGCAAAAGGTTTGTTGTTTGAAAGAAGTTAACTGATTTCGATCTCTGAGTAAAGTCTGTCATGATAATCTATTATCTTTTTACGCTATCCCTATTCCTTAAGGGAATGACTCAGAAGATGTCTCCCTACCTTAGAAAGTTAGTTCTGTAAATGAAACATCTCTGGATCTTAATAAAGGACAGTTCTAAAAAATTATGTTGAGGTATAAAAAATAAAAATAAAAAAATGTTAAAATATCATAATTTTCAGTGTCACCCCGCTCAACTATATATCTTTGAAAAATAAAATAAATCATTAAAAGAGCTGTGGGAAGTGCTTGTAAACCCGTTGGGATACTGAACAGGTCTGCTGGTAGTGGGTAAATGCATGCATGGTGCCAAGACAACTTCGTCAGGGTACTGAACAGGCCTGCTGGAAGCGAAGCAATGTCGGGTATATGAAAATTTGCAAATAAGAAACCTCTTAACCTTAAAATGTCCTTTATTCTGATCCAGAAATTCTTGGCAGGATACGGATGTCAGAGTGGGTTAAATGGAAACCCTGTCGAGGCTATGGACGCCTGCTGGCAGCAGTGGCTCTGTCAACAGTATTGGGGATTTTATCTTTAATATCGTGACTCACTTGTCTTAAGACTGTTATCAGTCTTTCATCCTTTAAGCACTACTGGAATATTTGGTGAAAGATGATGTTTACATGATTTTCTGGTTGTTATTTTTGAGTTAGGATTTTTCTCGTTATCCTAATCTGAGTTTTTCTTTCTAGCAGAGATAACTGCTTCTACCAGTGTGTTGCCATTGTTGGCAGCCAATTCACATTTTTCTACTGTCCTTATAAGCTCCCTACACTAGTGTTTTGCAAACCTTGATTTTCGTTGCAATTCTCAAATAAAACGACACTTTTATTTTTGCGCCATTTTCACACTTACCTTTCTTCTTGTTTTCACGACTACAAGCGTGAAAACTTGGTTTTCGAAGTCACGTTAAAATCATCACTGAATTTTCGTTGTCATTCTTGTCGATATGCTCATTGCGTTTACAATTTACTTATCATTATACAGTTGGAAAGACCTTTTGATCTATACTCATTTGACATTCTTTGATCGACTATGTAATTTTGTTTCATGAGTAATTGAGTTTGTGGTGCATTGATGATTGGATTTACATGTTATTTCATCGATTCGCTTGGCACATTGGTTAAATAAAAACACATTGGTGTTATGGAAAAACCCTTGGTATAAATCATTTTATACAACACATAGTTCATATGGTCAAACCCATGGTATGATTTCGTTTATTGCTTTGGTTTTGAAACTAACACTATGTTTCGCAAAAAAATTTAATCCACTTACCAGATATCCATTGGTTGATTGAAATGGCATAGTTGTTAACACATATGCATAGTCATTTGAATAGTTTTAAGCGCTGATGGTTGTACTATGGATATGACTTTTGTGCATGGGCCGAAATAGCTCCACCACCTTCGCACGTTCTGTCATAAATGATTTCCCCCTATCCCGGGTCACTCCTAGTGTTTTCGGGTAAGCCTGTGAGCATTCTACACCTGCGTTTACTATGATCAAACCCTAACCTTTGCACCCTGCTCACTGTGCACTCCTCTCAATGGCACCGGTGGTGCAAATAGAGCCAAATGGTAGTCAAGATCTATTACTATTTGATAACGATCATAAGTATTTAGAGGATAATGGATGGCTCACGTTTGTACAGAGTTTCGAGGGTTTCAATTTGTTGGTTGCATAGCAATTCGCCCTTACCTTTTATGGGTGTAGGGATAAAGTAGGTGACATTCAGCTTGAGTTGAATGAAGAGTTCATAAGCTCTGCCACAAGATTGGTAGCCATGGGCCAACGATGGTTTAAAAACTCCAAAGTCAATGAGGTTCCATGGCCTTTTCTATTCTTATCATGAAAAGTCACATTCTGTGACAGAGGTATGCCTATTTCCACACTTAAACCCAGGTGGCACGATCTTTTGATAATGGTTAAACAATTTGTGACCTATGAGGGTTGGTATGGATTGGTTTTTCTTTATCACCTTCGACTGTTAATGAATTTCATGGGCTATCCATTGAACATGCCATTTTACTTCCTGTGTAGACTTTACAAAATGGCTAAGAGGTTCAAACGCGAGAAGGCTGATAGCAGCTTGTTTCACCATGGCTTTATTAGACTCATCGTCGTTCACCATTTAAACCTCCATGACGATAATTGGCAATATTTTCTCTCTCGAAATGGCTTTGTTGATTCAGAGTCTTTCCAAATCGACAAGTCTGTGGTTAGTGAGAGTAAGGTCGGGCCACCCATGCCTTTTCATGCCCTTCTACCCTCTCCCAAACCCTCTGTTGGCCCTGACATCGACCTACCCGACATCATAATAGACAAAGATGAGGCTGTCAAGAAGCCTGTGAGTAATAAGGCCAAGGGTAACCCTACTATCAACAACAAGGGTAAAAAGAATGCTCGTTTGATATCCAGACTTGCTCGGAATAAACCTAAGCCAAACCTCGATAAAAATACCATAGTTCTGAGCGAGGACTCAGACTCCAATATCGAGCACTTCCTAGCTGGAGAGTACCCTTATTCCCAAGGCCTATGCTCTGAGCCACCCTATGACTATGTTTCTAATTTTCCCCCATGCCTAAAGAACAATCCTAACTACCCAGGAATCAAGCTTCATAATGAAACCCTCGGTGATTTGAACAAACCTTCGACTGTTATTTCGAAACCTGAGCAGACATCATGTAAGCAATGTAATGTGTGTCTTGAGCGCTACTATGTCACTGTTCCCTTATTACAATCGAATATCAAATCTTTGGAAAACCAAGTTACAGTGTTGTTAAGAGAAACTGACAAACTTCAAGCTAATGACAAGAAGCAGAAAACTACTGGTTCGATCGTTTTTAGGAATCTTGAATCAGCAACAGCCTTCGTCAATTCTAAATTGTTCTGACCAAGTTGTTTTCCGATTCTCCAGGTATGAATTTCAATATCAAATTCGTTTTATGAATTGCTCGGATTAATATAATGAATTGGGTTTTGGGTTTCAATTAGCTCTGTTCATTATTCGAAATGATTTGTGTCATGGTTTGATTATCAAAAACGGTTATGTGTGGATCCTGTATAGTAGATTCATTTTTCTAAAATCAAATGTGGTTATGATTTTGATGTGTGATTTGGTCGTGCCTAGCTTAGAAATTGATAGGTTTTTATTGGGTTTGATTCGTTTTGAATAATTTTGATGGTTTGAATTAACCAATGGGGTTTGCTTTCGCTTGGATTTTGTTTGCATCTGACCTGTACAGGAGATTTTTACGCTAAAATTAGAACACAGTTATGTTTTGATTTAATATGATTTTGATGTGGTTGGATTATATCGGCTCTGATTTAGTTTTTATGGTTTGATTTCAGAACGATTTGGTGGGCTTGAATTTTTATGATCCTTTAAATATGTTATGCGTCATTATTAATGATTGGGTAAATATGATGTAATCTTTTAAATCAGGAAAACAACTCTATTCGACTTCGATTTGGAAAAAATGACTATGTTTTGTATTCAATCGATATTCTCATTTGGCCTGTATAGAAGATCTATTAGCTAAAATCATGGAAACAGTGTTAATTCATAACGATTCTACCAGCCTCAAACCATTTCGATTCGTTCCTATTTGATTTGATTTGCAAGTGATTATTACGTGCCACGATTAGCATGATCGTTTGTATTCGTTTAATATAGCTCTATCAATTTCAAAACGATCCTGTTGGTTTCGTTTGGATACGACAGTGATCTTGTTGATCGTTGAAGCAACTATTTGTGTTGATTTCAATTGGTTATGAAAACGATTTCATTGCTGTCGAGTTATCCAATACGATTCTGTTTACCCGAATTTGTGATAAAAAATGGAACAGAGTACATGCATCTCTGTAATCATTTGATTGATCATAATCTTGTTTGCTCTCAAATTAGCATAACAATTTTGATTTGAATGATTCGTTGGTTTCCAAATAGTAATTAAATACTTGTTTAATAGTGTTGAATTGGTTTTAATACGATTCTGTGTTCAATTTAGACCAACTACAGAATCGCAAGATTATGTAGCTAGTCTTTAAAATTAGATTTTTATCAATTTTATCTACAAAATATCCTCTAATATTGTCTATTCTTGTCCTTGCTCAGGTACATACAAATTGCAATGATCAATTTGGGCATGTTGTGACAATATAGGAGATATTTGTGTGATGTAGTTTTTATTTTTAAGTTGTTAGTTTGAGTTAGAAATAGAGACTTGGGATATTTTCCCATATTTGTGTAAACAGTTTTGATAACTCCCACAAGGATGTTTTACCCTGTGGGAGGTCTTTAAATACTTGTCATTTTTTGTAATAAACTCATCATCCTCACTGTGGGAGAACCAGACTATGGATTTATGATACAGACTATAATGAAAGTTGATGTCTTGTAACAGCTTTCGCTTTCAATATATCAAACTTTTGTTTCAAGTTTTACTCATGTCATTTTGCAGTTGATTATAGAATACTTTAGTTATCGTAATCTATTGCAGGTTGATGTGACTTGATTAATATGTTATCCATATCTGATCTCTTCTATTATTTAAAAACACAACAATTACTTGTTTTAGTTAATGAATCACAAATTTCTCTTCTTCGTTAATTGGATCATTTTTTACAAATCTTCGCACGCAGATTTATCTAAATGTTATGATTTGTAAATTATAAGATTGTTGTAACTTTTATGTCTTGTTTGTTCTGTTATCGATATTCAAAAGAGCACTGTTGCTCACTGTTTACTAGAGGCTGACAGAGGATTGGTGCTGGTTTCCTTCCATCGAACAGCTGAACTGGATTCTTTACACATGACAAATTGGAAAGCGTTATTATAGGTTAGCTTATTAGTATAATTTAATTAGTTTAGATAGATATATATATTAGTTTAGATTTGTAGTTAGAGTTATTAGTTTAGTTGCTTAGTTTAGTTAGTTTTTAGTTTATTTCTTTTTCATAAAATTATAAAAAATAAAAAAAAATAGTTTCACTGTCTTAGGATAGTTTGCAATTGTTTTTCTGCAGGTTTTCTTCTGAATCCCTAATTTATAAATATTGTACATTTGTGATTAAGATTTGATTCTGTTAGTATTTAGATATTTTAATTTCGTAGAGTTATTATAGTATTAGATAGTAGATTGTATATATAATAGTTAGATTAGTTTATTAGTTTGTTTTAATTGTTATTTTTCATTTAGATTAGTTAATTTAGAATAGTTTTTTTTTTTGTTTTCTTAGGACTTAGATCGGCTAACAGAGCCGCTAAAACCATCAGGGTGGGTTATCCCAAACAGCTTGGGTTATTTAGACAACCTCGGACCAGATCCACTCTCCCAGTTGACGGACGATCAATTTCGCCTGTCAATAACCTCCAACTGTAGCATCCAATCTGGACCACTCATTTTCTCCCCCTTTGACATCAATGTCAAAGAAAACATGCCCCCCTGAGTTGTTGTAGTATTTTTAGGAGGTATTAGATATTCAATCAATACAAAACTCTCTGCAACAGGATGGACTCTCTTAGGTGTGAGATGGGATGACACCCAGCTTCTGTTAGAGATATTCAAATGGTGTCTTGGCTAGGGGTCTAGTAAAGATGTTTGCAATTTGTTCGGTGGTTGGAATGTAATGGACCTGAACAATCTTATTGGTGACCTTCTCTCTCAGAAAATGGTATTTTATGGGAATATGCTTGGTCTTGGAGTGGAATACAAGATTCTTGGACACAGTGATGGCACTAGTGTTATCACAATGAATTGGGATCGGTGCAACGTATTTTACCTCCAAGTCTGCAAGTGTCTGAATCATCCATAATACCTGAGTGCAATAGGTAGCAGCAGAAATGTACTCTACCTCTGTAGTTGATAAAGAAATGGAACCTTTCTTTTTACTCAACCATGCTACTAGAGAATCTCCTAAGAAGAACGCACCTCCACTCGTGTTTTTCCTTTCATCCATGTAGTTAGCCCAATCAGCATCCGAGTAGACTGATAATTGAAAATTCTGATTCTTAGGATACCATAGGCCATAGTTCATTGTTTCTTTAAAATATATGAATATCCTTTTGACAGCTAGAAAATGACTTTGTTTTGGTGCAGACTGATATCTTCCTACCATCCCAACAACATGCATTATGTCTGGATGAGATGCTATCATGTACAACAGACTGCCTATCATTGACCTATATGAACTTTAATCAACATCAAGTGTGTCATCATCCTTGCTTAATTTGCATCCAGTAACCATAGGTTTTCCCACAGGTTTAGAATCTTCCATTTGAAACCTTTTCAACATTTCTCTTCGATATTTTTCTTGAGAAATGAACATCCCTTCAAACCTTTGAGTAATTTGCAGACCAAGAAAAAATGACAGTTCACCTATCATAGACATTTCAAACTCAAACTCCATGGCAGAAGCAAACCATTGTACCAATGAATCCTTATTACATCCAAAGATGATTTCATCTACATAGACCAACAGGATGAGAAAATAATTATCCTCTATTTTGATATATAGATTGTTGTCAATTGTTCCTCTCTTGAACCCTTTGTCTTTGAGATACGTAGCCAGTATTTGATACTAGGCATGAGGGGCTTGTTTTAACCCATATAAAGCTTTCTTCAACTTGCATACTAAGTCAGGGTTATTAGACAGTTCAAAACCCTCTGGTTGTTCCATATAGACTTCTTCATTTAAATCTCCATTTAGAAAAGATGACTTGACATCCATTTGATAGACTTTAAACTTTTTATGACAAGCATAGGCAAGAAATATTCTGATAGCTTCTAATCTTGCTACGGGTGCAAATGTTTCATCAAAATCCGGTCATTTTATTTGAGCATAGCCTTTACAGACCAATCTTGCTTTGTTCCTGACAACTTGTCCCTACACATTCAACTTATTCTTAAAGATCCATTTGGAACCAATGATATTTTTACCTTCAGGTCTATGAACCATTTCCCATGTATTGTTTTTCTCAATATGATTAAGTTCATCATTCATTTCTTTAACCCAATGGTCATCTTTGCTAGCTTCATTAAAATTCTTGGGTTCCAGCATGGATATGAAAGCTATATGTGATTGTTCGGTGTTTTTGATTATCTTTCTCCTGGTTTGTACACCTTTGTATTTTTCACCAATTATCTGACTTGTAGGATGATTCTTTCGAGTGATTCTGGAGGAGGAGTTTGAAGTTGTCTACTGATTTGATTCTGTCTGAGTATCTATGTCTTCATCTGATTCAGAGTCTTCATTTTCTGATTCTTGGACCTGTTCATTTTCATCTTCAGCTGTGTCCTTTGTAGAAGACTCATTTTTGTACACCTCTCTTGTTGGGATTCCTTCATCAACTTTTATGTCAATACAGTCAACCATTTTATGCAGCCTCTTATTATAGCATCTGTATCCTTTACTATTTGTAGCATACCCTAAGAAGATACCTTCATTAGCCCTGTCAATATATTTTCCAAGGTTCTCATCATTATTCTTTATGTAACATTTACTCCCAAAGACTTTGAAGTGTTTGATTGAAGCAAGTCTCCCATACCACAGTTCATAAGTTGTCTTGTCACTTTGTGGTCTGAGGTGGGATTTGTTAAGAACATGGACTATTGTGTGTATTTCTTCTACCCAATAGGTTTGACCAATGTTCTTCCCATTCATCATTGACCTGGCCATTTGTTGCACTGTTCTGTTTTGCCTCTCAACTACTGCATTTTGTTGTGGAGTTCTTGTGATTGTGTATTCTCTCTTGATCCCATGCTTATCATAGAATTCCTTGAAATTACTTGACATAAATTCTCCTCCTCTATCTGATCTTACTGCCTTTAACCTCTTGTCTATTTGATTCTCAGTTAAAGCCTTAAATTTTTTAAACTTCTCAAATGCTTCATCTTTTTCCTTGAGAAAAGCAACCCAAGTAATTCTGGAGTAATCATCAGTAATCAACATGAAGTAGTGTTTTTTTCCAATGCCTTCCTGTCTTGATGGTCCACATAAATCCATAAGAACTAGTTGGAGTGGTTTCTCTATTGAAGTAGAGCTCTTGGACTTAAACGGTGTCCTAGTTAGTTTTCCTACTTGGTAGGGTTTACACATAGAATCTTGGGGCTTTGATATTCTCGGAAGATCTTTTACTGCCTCAAGATTTTTGAGCTTGATTAAGTGGTCAAAGTTTAGATGTCCAAGTCTCCTATGCCATAACCAAATTTCATCATGTTTTCTTAGATGACACTCTTCTCTATCTTCTTTCAGCGCATATACATTATTTTCTTTCCTTATGCTTTGGGCCACCACTTGTCCTGAGTTTACAGACTTTATCTTGTAGTCCTTGGACGTGAACATCACTTCACATCCTCTGTCACACATTTGACTTACACTGAGCAGATTATGTTTCAGCCCATCTACAAGAAGAACATCTTGGGATTTTCCTTTTCCATTACTTAAACTCACCATCCCTTTACCCCTTATTTTACCTGGAGCATCATTTCTAAAGGTTACATTTCCTGAATTGATTTCACTTAGAGATAGAAACTTACCTTTGTCTCTCGTCATATGTTTGGAGAATCCACTGTCTATATGCCAAGGGTTCGTTTGTCTTTGAGTTGACAACACTAATCCACACTTGTCAATTTCTTTCTTCTTCCAAACCTTGACATTTTCAGCAGGGGAATTCAAATACGGTTCATAGTTCCTTAAGCGACAATCAACACATTTATGTCCATAGTTATGACAGATGTAACATTCTGGTTCGTCGAATAAAGGATCATAATGATTTTTATGATTAACCTGTTTCCTTTTTCCATCCATCAAGTGATTTGCATTCTGTGGTGGTTTGTTACTTGGCTGACTCATTCTTTGTTGTGGTAGATATCTATACCTTGAATGTCTTGATTGCTCATAATTTAATTTTAAAGAACAGTTTACAGCTTTATGACCAAAGTTAGAACAAAAGAAATAATATCCATAGAAAAATGTTGGTACGTAGGAAAAGTATGTCTTCTTTGAGAAGGTCGATTTCTTTCATGCTGATAATTTCTTTGATCTACAGATTCGGTTCTGGTACTTTTTCTTTCATTCCTTCTTACTGGTTGATTTTCTTTCTTTGTTTCTGCAGAGTGACTATTGTCAATGTTTGAGGATTTGACAAACTTGATAGGTTCTTTGTTTCTTGGCCGACCACTACTTGATCCCTCTTCATAACCCAAACCAGTTTTTAGCTTTGGATTCCTTTGCTGATTCAGAATGGTGGCTAATCCTTCTGAGGCTTTGATACTTGACAGATTCTGATGATAAAAGGCTTGAAACCTCTCCAACTCTTTTCTAGTTTTCACTACTTCTTCTTCCAGAGCTTTACATCTTGCCTTCTTTTCTGATAAATGTTGTTTCAAAATGTCCTCGATTTTCTTTGCCTCTTCTAATTCCACTTTTAGTAGGGCAAAGTCTTCATCAGGCTGTTTACTGTCTTTCTCGAACTGTATCAACAATTCTTTTTTCTTTCTATTCTTAATTCTGCGTCTTTCAATATCTTCCAGTGCACTAATCAGTTCTCCTTCCATATCAATCATAGCTTCTTCTTCATTAGCCTCACTTCCTATGCTTTTATTATCATAGTTCTCTTTGGCCATAAGTATGAAGTCATTTAGTTTATCTTCAATCGAGGATTCATTGTCTTCATCATCTGAAGGATCATCATCATTGTTTACACATAGACTTTTCTTCTTAAAATTATTCTCTTTAAATAAATTTTTGTGTTTGTGCTTCTCCTCATCATCACATGTCTGATCATTTCTTTTGTGAGGAAATTTATTTGCAAAATGACCTATCTTGCCACAGTTGAAACATTTGAAAGGTAGTTTACCTTTGTATTTACCTGATCCCTTCTTCAGTCTCTTCACAAATTTTTCTTCAATTTCATCAGGCTCAGAATCCTCATTCTTGTCTGCCTTAAATGATTCTTCTTTGGAGGTGGGTTTATCTTTAACTATTCTCATTTCATATGTAGTCAATGTTCCTAGAAGTTGATCAAACTCCAAGGTTTTTAGATCATTAAGTTATTCTATAGCAAATACCTTTGGGTTGAACCTATCTGGTAGATATCTCAAAATTTTCTAAACTAAAGAAGGTTCCTCAATTTTTTCACCAAGTGATTTCATTGCATTTACCAGTTCTTTAACTCTCAGAAAGTATTTTCCAACAGTTTCATATTCTTTCATCTTCATCTATTCAAACTGTACTCTGTAGGTTTGAAGTTTGGCATCTTCTACCTTCTCATTACCTTCATAACTGCTAATGCGTTTGTCCCACATTTCTTTGGCAGTTCCTAGGTTCATAACTTTTAATAATTCTGCTTCTGCAAGCCCACTCAAGATAGCATTCATAGCCTTAGCGTTGAAGCTAAATTCTAGGTTGTCATCCTTATTAGCTAGTACAACCGGCTTTACTTAACCAGTATCTACCACATCCCAGACATCTTCACCTAAATCCATTATGTAGGTTCTCATTCTAACTTTCCAGAAGGTAAAGTTTGTTCCATTGAACAGAGGGGCCTTATTGGTTGAATTTCCTTCATGTCTTGACATGTTTAAGCTCTAGGATCTACCCTTAGATAAAACGGGTTGGCTCTAATACCAATTATTGGAAAACTAAGAGGGGGGGGGTTATCAGTTGTTATCTAGCTTAAACCATTATGATTATTTTAAACTCTTTGCAGAGCATTGAATGAAAATAACAATAATGCAGGGAAGTAAGCAATAGCACATTCAACATCATTCACACATATGAAATATATAGAGATTGATATTTCCTGAGGAAACCCATAAAGGGTAAAAACCTATTCTTCTTTATATGATAAGTAATCTTTACATTCTGTACATTATCATACTTATGAGCACCAACTCATAATGAGGCTACAACCCCTGTTTTGCAAGCTGCAACTTGCTGAGACCACCAACTCTTTGTTTTCTCTAGCACCTACTAAAAGGAAGCTCCAACTCCCTGGTTTCTCTAGCACCCACTAGAAGGAAGCACCAA
This sequence comes from Picea engelmannii, assembly GCA_009831015.1. NCBI lineage: Eukaryota > Viridiplantae > Streptophyta > Pinopsida > Pinales > Pinaceae > Picea > Picea engelmannii. The sequence continues at coordinate 175,255 of ML784599.1, forward strand.
CTCCCTAAGTGTTCCAGCACCAACTGGATGGAAGCACCAACTTCCAGTCACACAAGCACCAACCTGTATAATAGAGAACAACAGTTCTCCCTTGCACCACCCTGCCACCCTGGTTTCTATGGCTGCAACCGGATGGAAGCTACAACTCCCTATGTTTAAGCACCCACTTGAACCTCTAAGGAAAACAATCCTCTCTAGAAAATCCCTTCCACCCTAAAATACAAAGTTTTCTATATATAAATTTATCATAGTGATACAATATTTATCATTGGCTTACCAGGCTTATCATTGTTCTTCTATGCTGCTCTTCTCTCCTGTATCAGTGTCTCTCTGTTTGCATCTTCTTGCGATTTTTGATATTTTGTTTTTCTCTACAAGAGCACCTCAGCCTTCCTTTAGTGTCTCACTGTCTTGCTGCACACATGCCTTGCGCTTTTTGTGCTTCTTCCTTTTATGCTCTGTGCGCCATCTCCATTCAATGCACCATTCCTCTTCTCTGTATCTCAGTTGTTGCACACTCCTCCTTCTACACTCCTGAATCCCTCTCAACAACAACAACCATCTCTTCTCTCTTCTGCTTTCTTATAGTATCTGTACACCTTGTGCATCCCCTGTGCGTAGTGCTTCTGCATGCTCTTCATGTCGAGTGCGCTGCCTGTTCATCATTGCAACTCTTCAGCTTCTCTAGTTGTTAAACCCATGTGTCCATCATCACTGGATGTTATGCTAAGATTCCTTAGCCTCTCCAATAGTCAAGACTCTTTGTCTTCTCTATCACAGTCGAGCTCATCCTCTCTATTGTAGTTACAGGCTTCAATGCTCATCCATTTTTCAATTGCCTCTATAAATAGTCTTCATTCCACTGGTGGATTCCTTGAGACTCTTCAGCTCCTCTGGCAATTACACAGAAATCTCTTCGATTCCTCTGGCAGAAACCATCAGTCATTTATAGAAGTTACACTTTGAACCTCCAAAGACTGCTTCAGCAACTGAATCACCATTGATCGATTAACTGTGAAGAGAAACAGTATCCCTTCGATCATATTCTTGAATAACCTACACCGTTGGATCATAAATGATGGGTCTCGCGCTTATTTCGCCATTTCGCAATTCGGCCTTTCGGTATCCCTATGGTGAGGCATCTCGAATCTCCAAGTCACGATCTATGAAATGGATATTAGCTTCATGCTACCTCCTCCCTTGAGTCTTCATCGATGTGACCATGGGTTATGAACAAGGGCCAATTCTGAACATGTATTTCGCATTTCGTGTTTTGGGGATTCTGTGATGAGTCGTCTCGACTCTCCATGTCCCAAACTATGAAATGGAGCTTGTCTCTTCAATCTCTTCTCTACAGTTCTTCGACGATGTGACCACCAGCGGTGACCATAGCCTTATTTGAAAACACATTTCGGTGTTTTGTCATTTCGGCATTCCTGTTGCAAAGTGTTTCGACACTCCAACTCCCGATATCCAAAACCAACACCAAAAGGTGTTTTTCGCATTTCGGTATTCTGACATTCCTTGTGATGAAGTGTTTTGACGCTCCATCTCCCGGTATCCAAAATCTACACAAAAGGTGTTTCGACGTTTCGCATTTTGTGACTTTGGGACTCCTGTGATGAAGAGTCTCAACTCTTGACTCCTCCAACTCTAGGTATCCGAAACTCCGGTTGATGTGCTTGTTTTAGGATTTTTCAGCATTTCACATTTCGTCACTTCGAGACTCTTGTGTTGAAGATTCTTGACTCTTGACTCCTCCAACTCCCGATATCCGAACCTCCGGTTGATGTGCCTATTTTGGGTTTTTGGGGTTTTGCATTTTGCGATTCTGGGACTCCTGATGATGAAGGGTCTTGACTCTTCCAACTCCTGGTATCTGAAATTGTCATCCTGCTTTTGGGATTTCAGTGTTTCGCATTTCACAATTCTGGGAATCCTAATGATGAAGAGTCTCAACTCTTCCAACTCCTAGTATCCGAAACTATCCTCTTTCCTTCAGGATTTCATAACCTCGCTTCACCTTTCTCTTTAAAGAATGTCCAGGTTCTCCTGGATCCAACGCTGGTCGGACCTCGGGCTCAGATCTGACATTCATCGAGAATTCTCATTGGGATCCAAAGATCATTGTCGCTTCTCCTTTTGGGCTTACACATCCTCCTAACTTGGAATAATTTCTAAGTGTCAAAGGCCTCAACCTTTGATCCATCTAATATCCTGAGTATGCTATCTCTCTTGAGCTTTGGCAATGAGTTAACCTCGTCCCTGGTGCACACCTACGCACTGCATGTGACTCTACACTAATCTTCCTTAGCTTACATTGTCCCTGTTTTTCCATTGTTGCATACTCTGATCTTTCCATCAATGACAAGCACACCTACCTGTAAACATGCCAACACAAGCAAGGATTGCTTGAGGAGTTTTATCCTTCCATAAGGATTAATATATGGTGTTACCCTACTTCAAGGGTTTTGGATATTTCTTGTGTTCATTGTTATGGTGAATTCTTTATGGTTTATTCTTGTTTATTTCTAAAGTATATTTTGAGATCTAGTTTAGGTACTTAACAATTGGTATCAGAGCACTTTCCTTGGCCAAAGAAGGAAAGATTTGTTTTCTCTTTTTGCAGAATTTTTTCTAGGGAAGAAAAAGAGGGCGGCGCACTTCAGGTTCAGATATGAAGTTTTACGAGATGAATTTTGATAAACAAATTGGGTATTTTAATTCCTCTCAGAAAAATACCCTATTTCAAAAACTCAGCCAAAACAGAGTTCGGGAAGTAGAGTTATGAGCATTTTAAATTGAACAATTTTTCAAGGTTTTTTAGGAAAAAGCTGTGATTTTCTGCCGTAACTTATTGTTCTATTTTTTGGGGGTTTTCATAGCAAGATGTATTTTACAGGGAAATGTGATGGCCTTAGTATTGAATCATTCATTAAAGAAAGAAATTCATCATGGGAAGAGAATTGGCCCCATTGGGTAGATCTCAAATTGCAAGGTGATGCTGCCATTTGGTGGAAATTGCTTGATTATAAGGAGATGATGACACTCTCCAATGGAGAATTTGAAAAAATATTGTTAGACAAGTGGTCTCATGGAGAAAATAAGGATAAAAAGATAACCAAGAGTTTATTTTCATGGGAAAAATCTATATTACAGGTTCATGGTTGTATCCATAAAGAAAATATCATTGTTTCTATTAACCCTAGTTACAGGCATAATTTTATCAATGTTCAGTTGGTTAATATATTGCAAGTTCCAATAAAGAATATTCAAAGAACAAAGGTTGAGGGTGAAAATGTTCAAATTTTTAAAGATTTGAAGATTACCATGGATAAATATGTGTTGCATTCAAATTTTTATGCTATGGATATTGATAAAGTGGATATTGTTTTGGGATATCCTTGGATAGAATCAGTGGGTACCATTAATATTAATGTGCAAAAAAAAGTTTTTAAAATTGTGGTACAAGAAAAAGAAAATCAAATTGCAGGATGTGTCTCTTAGTAAGAAATATGGACCCATGGAAGCTAGCAAATAAGTTGTTGCCTAGTCTGAAGTTGAATCAGAGGCAGGGTCTACAGAAGGAGATGAAGAAAAACTACAAGAAGGACATAATCAGGAAGCTAAGGAGGTCATTAACTCAAAGGCACAAAGTGTTGCAGATTTGAAGAAAAAAGAACAAATTCCTACAGTTTTTGTATATTTTCATCCACATCATATAGAGACACAAAAGTCATCAAGGCAAGGGCATGTGCATCAACACATTTATGCACCAGCAGGGCACCAGATAGGAAACTGATCAAGAGGTGCATGGAGGACTACCGACACTATGGGAAGAGCTCAAGCTACAGAAACAATCCCATGGCAACCCTGACATGATGCAGAGAAAGATAAGGGTGGAAAGGTAGCAGATAAACATCATGCTCGACTTCCATTGGGATGGATGGATGGTCGTACTTGGTACCAATTGGCTACATTGCTTAGCCGGTCATATTGTATGGTTTATTCTCATGTTTTGAGGATGAAACATGTGAAGGGGGATGGAATCTAGTATACTTAGGGAGGTAATATGGGGTACCTAGGGACATACCCAATGGGAATGTAGTTATGTGTTATTAGTGGAAGTCATTTAATATATGGGAATGTGGTCATTCAATGTAAGGTGGACTAGGTCCACTATATTAATAAAGGCCCACTATGGTAGTTGGATGTAATAAATGTGAGAAGGTTCCTAGGAGATAGGGAGAGCTATATAAAGAAGTGTAAGCAATGTAATGAAATATAGTGAAGAATAGTGTGATTATACAAGCAAGGATTGCTTGAGGAGTTTTATTCTTCCATAAGGATTAATATATGGTGTTACCCAACCTCAAGGGTTTTGGATACTTCTTGCGTTCATTGTTATGGTGAATGGTTTATGGTTTATTCTTGGTTATTTCTGAAGTATATTTGCATATTTGGTTTAGGTACTTAACAGTGTCACATCTTGACTACAAGTGTTGTGAGTGTCACAAACATTATACTTCCATATTTCCTATACTGTGCCTCTAACGACATCACAAAGACACTTAAGACACCCCAAAGACTATTTTTGAAGAAGAGAATTCACTTGGCAGGAAGTACAAACCTTTTTCCATTGAAAAAACCACACAAAAATGGACTTTGGAGAGGAACGCTCCCCTACCCACTCTTAGGGAGTGTTGGCACTCCCTAAGCCTCTTTGGGGGAGTGTTTGAATGCCTTATGCACCCTTTTAAGGGAGCACTACCCTTTTTTAAGAAAATTTTGGGTTTGTTGAGGCAAATAAGGGAAGAATCCCTCAATTCCTGAAGGTAGTTGGATTCAAATAGATGGTCAAGGCATGATCTTAGGGAAGATCCTCAACTGAAGGAGAGGAATCCTCAACTTATCCCAAATATATCTCAAGTGGTTTGACCTATCCAAGGTTATATAAGGAGGCCTTCTCATGGTGAAAGGTACAGGGAGAGAGACTGGAGATTGATACCAAACTTATGATTCTATAAGTGGTAGGAACAGAAGAGATTGGAGATGTGACACTTATGATCTCATAAGTGATATGTCATCAGAGAAATCAGTGTAGATTACTTGAGAAATGGGGTTGGACAAGGAGAACTGGAAGAAGTTGTTGCACCTTCATTCAAAGGATTGTAAGTACTTTTACTTGGTCTCATTAATAATCAATGCTTGGCTTGTTTCTTTCAAACTTATGCTTGTTCCATATGAATTTGTCTACACTAGATGGATCTATGATTGAACTAATATTAGTAGAGTAGGAAGTCTTTTGTAACTTTGTCTGTTTTACAGGACTTACCAGGGAGCTTAGGATCAAAGCTCAGCCTGGACTTTGCGAGGACAGACTTCACTAATAAGGTACATATCTTTCTCCTTCTCTTTCATTCATTACCTTGATAGGATCTAAAAGGAATTAAGTGTCCATGTTAAGAACTTTTCTATCTTGACCTTAGGAGTCTAGAGACCAATAGGGAATCCACTTGTCCGCAAGGGGATTCACCTACAAAAATAACAGTGCAATACCTGTTCAATTGTTGCAGTAGCTCTAGGCACACTATACAAAGGCATTGATCCCAACAAGTCCTTTGATGCAAAAATATTATTTTTGAGCACCTGCAAGGTTGAGTCAATCAAAGGATTATTATTTTCAAAACTAATTGTTACCTTGAATTTCTTGGTCAATTCTTCCCAATCTCCTATCCCTATGTGCTCTTCTAATTCGATGTACCAATTATTGGGAATAATTTCTAGAGTATGCACAAATAAGTGATTCCATTCTTTTCTTGGTAGGGATATCCACTACGAACTACACTTTGTAACATGATCTTCTAGACAACTTAATCCACTATAATTTGGCATGATACTTCCATTCTCTGTCCCAAATCTTACTTGTACTAACCTCTTTCACTGCAACCAATCTCTTATGTCATCTTTGTGCATAGCCCACCATCTCAATGAAGTCTCTTTCAGTGTGACATCTAAAGAGTCTTTGTTGATCTGGAATATGCATTAAAAAATCATTAATAAAATATTCTATAAGTGTTAGTCCAATATACCTTGGAGGTTTGACTATTTCGGTCCCAATCCATCTCAATGCATGAGTAATTTGAGCATACTTCCTTATTGATACTTTATGTAGTATTTGTTGCCAATTATCCAGAGTGTCCTCTGAGTGTGACACAGATGAGTTGATACACGTCCACCTGAGTGCAACTTCAGTTGTAGGATTGATGTAATCTTACATTCATGCAGTCATATTATTGAAATGATCAAGTTCTTTTCTCTTTGTTGGTTCTACATACCTTCATCCTTCAGTGGGGTCTAATGGCGCAATAAAATTTAGGTATTCTACTTTGAATACCATCCTCCTCTTATTTAGTTCAATGATTATATGATTATCAAATTCCTAATCAAGTCCTAACAATGTTGGATATGGTGTACTTCCATCTACTATGTCGATCACTTCGAATTATGCTACATTGCGCACCCCATCAATATTGACATTTATTCATGTTAACCTTCCAAATGGAATAATATTATGTTGGTTTTCTAGTCTCATTTGGATAGGATACCAAATCAGCTTCGCTTTGCCCATCATCTCCCAAGTATACCTTAGTATAACATTTACATCAAATCCTAAATCTAGAATTATATTGTCCATTTCGTAAGCTCCTATCTGCACACTGAGCCTGAACTCCCTATTTTCTTGCTTCTTACTGTGCACCTGATTAAATTCTCTATGTGTGAAAGGTTTCTCTTTTTATTGGGCATAATGATCAATCATTATACACAGACTACTCAATGCAGATTCATCCTTCATTAAATCTAAGCAACTTCTTAAAAATATCTTCAAAGTACTTACCTCATCAATTTGTTTATCAGAATGATCATAGACTAGAGGCATATAAAACACCGGTGACTTATCATACAATAGTGGAATAATCAAATTTGACACTATATAGTCTTCTCCCATCAATTCTTTTATTTCTTGTTGGTAAGTCTCTTTCTCTTTTCTTGGATAAAACAAAGGTAATGGCTCCGCTACTTTCCTCACCCACTGGTGAATACCATTCCCTTTATTTGTCACATTTTCTTCAGTTCTCATTCATCCACGTGTAACTATTGCTATCTTGGGTTGAACATCATGCTATTCTAATGTAATCATATGTATGTGTTGGCTCTAGTTCTAGTTCAGGTTCCGGTGTTGGTTATGGTTCCCTCTTGCCTGCCATTTTGCTACCAATTGAGGAAAATCCTCTGTCGCATGGTCCAATTATCTACAGTACATGCATGCCATGAAAGGATTCAGGAAAAATCTTGCTAAATGTCCCAATTGATTGAATTTATAACAAATGATTGGTCCTCTTCCTCCTCTACCAAATCCACCTCATCCTCGACCTCTGTCGAATCCTCCTCGTACAACCTGATTAAAGCCTCTCGTAGTATTATATTATGGAAACCCTCCTTCTACTACTACCTTTTCTTATTAGATTATGTAAGCATATGCACTTCACTCTCTCATTTATTCAAATGCATGATATTCCTTCTCATCATGTTAAGAACCAAACATCAATATAACATAGAACAACCTCAGGAAAAGTACTCAACGCCTTGAAAAAGAGATAATTTCATATAATAAGCCTCTTTGAGGGGGCAACCTCCTTTTACCCCACTTAAATGTTCAAGTACAATATGATTCAAAATGAAAATGTCTCCTTGGTATATATAG